>CP045891.1:25742642-25791310 GCA_013387185.1 Caligus rogercresseyi
TATTTATAAATGATATTATTTTTAATGTCTCTTTTGAATTGATCACTTGTTCTTGTATTATTTGTTTATAGATATTTAGGTCTTTTAGTAGGAAAATATTTTTAAACTAAATGTTTCTTGATCTTATGTATTTTTAACACACTTTCCTATTTTATTTTCGTTTAGTGTTTATTGTTTGTATATATTCATTCAAGCAGAATAAAGATCTTACCGTGGATAAAAAATGTATGAAGCCCCCCGTTCTAATCATATACAGAGTTCCAAAGATCCCTAGAAGAAAAGAACATTCTAACTATAATGAGTTTAAACTTCAAATAATAATAATTATTATAATCTTCGTATTATATTTAAGCTACTTTTATTAGGATCATTTAAAATGTTTTTACTTATTAATTTTTTTTGAGAATGTTGATTTGGATGTCCTTTTTTGAATTGTGCTTTTATTTTTAGTTGATTGATAATAACATTTTCATAAATAAAGACATAGATAGCTTCTTATACAGAGAATACTACGTGAGTTTTTCAGCTGTCGAGGAAGGAGGACCCAAAGCAAACAGATCTTCTAGGATAAGACAAATAATTGGTATTAAACCAAATAATCGAATAAAAACCTTTCATTAGAAAGTAGCATTATGAATTTGTTGTAGGTATCCATTGACAGCTGAATCATTCTCAAAATATTACTCTGTTAAGGTAGGGAATAAGCTCTTTATATTTTTACATCTCTATGTAAAATCAGGCCTTATAATAAATAAAAAATACATTAAAACCTTGTTCGCGTGAACAAGTATTAGTTTTCTATATGTCTTTTTAAGCTGCAACCTTGTGAACTCGGGGAAATGTGTCTGTTCGAATGGTGCCTGTCATAAAAACACGGACCTCTCTTATTTTTTTGTGTAGAACTTATGATTTCTTTTTTGTATAATAATTTAAAATATAATGGATGGAGCGGGATTAGTTCTTTTCCTTGCTATAATCTATTACAGGTATCTACGTAAACTTAAATAAAATGCTAATATGTTTACAAAGGGATGAAAAACTTTTTTTCACAAAATATTTGGTTACTAACAAGGGTATTTTAAAGACGGAATAAATGATTGTTGTAAATAAAAAATGTAGTCATGAAATAAAAAATGATCATTTTTTACAAAACACATTTGGAGCACAAATTATAATCTTTATATACTTATATAAACTATCGAGTGTTTCAAATACTATTTATTTAAAAAAGAACTGATCTTAGGCCTCTTGGCTACACATATTTTTTTTAGAGAACTGGCGATCTGTGCATTGGCGTTCAATAAGTCTATAGCCTGGGAGTGGAAATTATAAGTTGAATATATAGACATAAATGAACCATGATAGTAATTGTCAAAATTAAATTACAAAAAATTCCAAAATTATAACAGTGATCTTATAGTTTAAAAATATTATATGAATTCTTAACACATAGTCAAACGAGCATATTGCTAATGATTTAAAACTGCTAGTTTACCATGAGAAGAAAAGTTTTCAAAAAGTTAAAAAAATACCAGTCATGATATATTTTGAATTTGCAGTGCGATAACTCATTGTGTTAAAGCGTGTTCAACTCTCAAAGTTGGAAACGCAGGTTTCAAATTCCGAGAGGGGAAGACCAATTTTGTTCATCTTCTGGATAAGATCTTAGGTTCAATAGACTAATTTACACGCTATAATGATTAATTATATCCACACAGATGCAATTCTATCGCATCAAATAGATGAAAAGTGCATACTTTTTTTTTGCCTATATGGTTGATAGAATTGCATCCGACAGGATAGAAATAAGCATTATAGCGTTAAAATTAGTCTATCGAACCTAGGATCTTATCAATGAGGTAGACCAAAAATGACCATCCCCTCTCGGGATTCGAATCTGCGCCCCCAACATTGAGAGTTGAACACGCCTTAGCACGCACGGCTATCGAGCTCCCTAAATACTTTTGAATATATGGATAATTTCAGTAAACATAATTTTTATATATTAAAATCCGTTAAATTTTATTCATGGGAAAGAAAGATAAATAATTCCTGCTTTGTGTAGCTGTATTTGAATTTAAAAATATTTAAGACCCAAAAATATCTTATATATTTATCTTTGAATAACAAACATTCCTATTTGAATCGAATTAAACATTAAAATCAAATAAAAAGTAAAAAAAAAATGAAATGCATGTCATTGTAAAACAACCCAAGCTTTTAAAAAAACTGTAAACAAATATATTTTGGTGCATAATTTCCATAACAAACTCACTTTTATAATATCTGTTGTTCAACTGTTGCATATAATCTCTAATACAACAACTTAGAGAAAGCAACTATTTTATGGAATATAAGATCCAAGGAAGTGCGTTAGACCAGTTAAAATGCTCTCGACTCTCAATGCTGCGTGCGCGGGCTCGACTCCTGACCTCTTTGAAAATGGTTAAACAGAATACTTTATACGCTACACAGCTTATTCATTTCCACAGGGAAGCTACAATTTCATCAAACCAAATAGGCAAAAACTATTACCTCCCTTCTCTTGCATCCATCCACCGGAAGACATTATCTACGATAATAAAGAATTGTAAGTAATGCCATTTTAAAGCTCAAAAATTATGTATGTATATTTTAGAACACATGTCAATTTTTTTTCATTGATTGAAAATAGTGCTTTTGTTCAACACCAATGATAAAATTGTAAATAAAAATATTTACTTATGTGATTTTTCATACATTATCTTAAGTTTTTGTGTATTCTGCAGTACATACATATCATAAAAATGAATTGTTGAATAAATAAAAAACGATTAAAATTATATTTGTTTATCTATGTTTTGGTATCGTCTATTTTTATAGCTCGCATGTATGCGATACATGAGGTCACTTCTCCTATTCAAATACTCTTTGTAAAAAAAAAAAAGTACTCAATAAAAGCCCATGGCATCTGAAGAAATATTGTCAGCAAATTACAATTTTTGTGTGTTAGTTAATGGAACACAAGTGATCTTCATGATAAAACGGTTCTCTTGATTGAGACAAAGGAAACCAATGCTTAAGGAGATGAAAATGACTTCTTTCCTCCCCCAGTTCTTTCTTTTAATGTCTCTGTATAAATGAAGGATGATGCTCTATTTTCTTTCTCCACTCCATTTTGTTTTTCTTCTTCTTTAATGCGTTTATCCTTAGAATAGACGTAATAACGTGGACAAAACAAAAAGAATATATTTAAGGGCTTCTGAGCCTTGTATTAGATGAGTTTTTTTTTCTTTTCACTTTCCTCTGTCCACTATTTTATCTTCTTCACAAACATATAATCATAAGAAGTTTGCGGCCCCAATGGACCAACAACAATGGAAGCAATTATATGTTTCATTCACGCCTATCTAGGATCTATTGCACTCATCAATAAGAATGCTTACGAACAAAACAGCTCATTCAATCTAGCCAAAATAATACACAAAGTCTACAAAAGGCACCCATACATGCTAGTGGGGGTGACTCAATGTACTAGTAAGGTAATTTAATTACTTTTTCATTTATTAATAATCCTCCTTCCACCCCAAGAAGAAGGACATTTAATTAAAATGTAAAGAAATGGCTGTTATGCTCCTTGAAATTAGTATTAATAATACAACTAAAATATAAAAATACTAATTTCGCTTCTGATATATGAAACAGTAAAAAGTATATATTCCCCAAATACCTAGGAACTTTGATCTCTTTAAGGAGTCCGTTATGGAATAAGGACTTAAAGTAGTATTCGTGTTTGAAGATTGTAAAAATATACGGTCTTTGGATCAGGAGAAGACTTTTTATAACTATAATTAACATGACGTCGAAATATTATTTCATTTGCTTATATTATTAAGATTAACAGCTGAAATATTTAATATAAGATAATAATATGCAACAGGTTGATATATATATATATATATATATATATATATATATATATAAAAGAGAGAGAGATAAATAAGTTCATATCAGTGGCTAGGTTCTAAGTTTTCATGTTTGTGTCCAGGCTTTTGAAAAAAATAAACGAAAAACAGATGTTTTATGGGTATATCTGTTTAAAAAATATGTTTTTGTTTTGATAAGGTGGGAGCTACATTAAAAAACTATGCTTTTGTGTGTCCATGTTCTGCTTTAGTTATAAGAATCATTTTGAGTTATATATTTCCATAATAAAAAAGTAAGTTTTAAAATATACAAGATTGAAAGAATTAATAAAGTAAATAATTGAAAGAAATCATTGTGGATACCTATTTATCTACAAAGAAAGAGTCGTTTCCATTATCATCTTCTGGTAAAGCGTCTCCAAAGAATCTGTCCTAATGGGTATCTTTATGTCGCACGTCTAACAAGAAAAACCTTTACCCTTAAGCATGCTGTCCCTAAGCCTAGGGGCCTTCAGAAAGACTGACACACAGGAAGATATTCTCTCAAGGACGATTCCAATCCATATTTTAACTATACATATACAAGTAAGATAATAAAAAAGACTTTTAGACAAAAAACCAATAATAACAATAATAATAATAACTACAAGTTTCAATGATTGACGCCTCTTCATAAATGTATTACAACATAATTTAGAGAGGAAAATATTATTGACACCTCAAAAATACACACAAAAAGACTTTTGATTGATGAATACCCTAAATTATCGAAGCCATTAAAAGTTTTTACCATAATTCAATAACTTAATTATTTTATTCCATGTTTTCCATTAATTATATATGAAAACCAAAACCTCATTAAAAAACCAACAAGTCTTACAATTTCCTACTATGAACAGTTCAGAAAATATAACAAACATAAAATTATATATATATATCAAATATACACTGTAAAAACTATATAAATATTTTAGCTTAAAGATTAGCATCGATTCGGGACAAACATATATTAAAAACTGTCAAAGAATCAAAGTTGTACATAAAAATCAGATTATTTTAAAAGTGCCTCAAAATGTTTGTTAAATGTTTTGTATAAAACTTGAAAAGAATGTGAGATTTTGAGATAGTACTTTACAACACTTGCTGCTAAGGTTGTTAGGATCAAAGCTGAGTATAATTCGTTTGATAATATACAAAAAAGTAAATATAACACTCACTTTTTCTGGTCGTCACTATAATTAATAGAAGATAATGCTTATATGTTCTTAAATCGTCGAATGAGGGATACTTATTTTCATAGTCAGAGTTATTACATTATTCCAATTGTTGTTTTAAAAGTAAATTCAAATTGCACTTCAAGCCATCTAAACAGCGTTAAAAACAAACAACACATCAGTTTGAATTATGATCAAACGGACTATGAATTAAATATAAATCCAATCCAAATAAAATGAGGTGTAATTCATTATCCGATTAAATTTATATTTTTTTAGAATGAGAAAAAACAAACCAGAGATAAAGAGATAATATTATTTATCGTTATTTTCCCCTCTGCGGTAAGGTCTTTATTCAGCTTGAATGTATATATATATATCAACGATAAACATGAAACTAAATATAAAATAGGAAAATTGTCTTAAACATAACACAACATGAATAAACATTTTAGTTTCAAGTTATTTTCCAACTAAAAGGCCTAAATATCTATGAACAAATAACACACTATAAAGTGATCAATTCAAAGAGACATTAAAAACAATCATCATTTATAAAGAGACATTAAAAACAATAATCTATTATAAATCGAAATTATAGAAACTGGGAATATTGAAAATAAAAAAACAGTCCTCAGATTCGACAGTGAGTTTGTTGTGAAGTTTAAAATCCTCTTCAACGCTTGGAGATGTCGGGCAAAGTTCGAAGGGAAAAAGCGTATTATCCTAAACGCATATGTCCAGGAATCATCACTGACATCGGGGATCTTAATTTCCAGGGCACAATATCTCGCTGCAGCGGATATCATAATTGCTCTTAAGTTAATAACATCCACACACTTACCATAGGTCAATTTTTGTCTCATATAAGATTTAAAGTTCCTAATAGCTGATAAAATAGCTTTTCCTTCAGGAGAGTTACATTTAAACTGTTTAAAAGAGCCGAAGAGTATATAAGCTTTCACAAATGTAAAATGTCGACCGTCATAAACTTCTAAAGGATAATATCTAATCATCCGATCCCAAGAGGACGGGAGGCCAATAGTTTTTATAATATTCAGCAACCTTGTTCACGTCTGAGTATTTAAATATTGTGCAAATAAACTTCATGCACCATGGAGTTAAAGGAAGATGATTGAGAGCACTTTTTCTCAGGGAAACATAAACCTCTCTGTATTAAAAGCTGATTCTGTTTTCAAGTCGTGACTAGTAAAATGTTTGTTTGAATGGCTATGTTTTCGAGTTCTTCTGGAGTAGGTAAGCTCTTGAAGGAAGGAGCCTTATTATATTTTTGGCGTACAATATCTATGATACTGTTGGAATCGAAATACGGTATTGATTTCCATAAAACTCTTTAAGCTGCTTCCTATTCACTAGAGAAAATGAATTAAAATATTATTCGATAATGAAGTGCTAAACATAAGATTTTTAAAAACACAAAAACTTCCGGCAATACCTCTCTATTCTTTGTCGAGAGAGTGTCAGTCCTCATTTCATCCTCTGCAATTTCTGAGATTGATATCTCATTTGCAGTAGCAGAAGTTAAAATGACGTGTAAATAAAGAATTCGTTTTCATAATAGATTCAATATCTTTTTCAATTGATCTAAATCACTCTCTTTTTTAAAATAAAATATATGGTTGTGTCTCAAATGATTTTGCATAAAATTTTGTATTTTTTTTAAAAGTAAAAGAGGAATCTTAAAATTAATAAAGTCAATTACTTAGTTCTTGTTTAAAATCAGCTAACTCGATAACCCATGAGTGAATCCAAAATTTATTTTTAAATGTGGATCAAAATAGATCTAAAAAGAGCAATCTGTGGTCGGAGGATGGGACATATTTATATACTACTCTCTTAGAAAAAAAGAGGATAGCGTTATTTTAAATTTAAGCTTTCAAGAAGAAAACATATGTTTTGAAGGAAATTATTAACGGTTCAATATTAAGCTAACTCATCGGAAAAATAATACCAAGTTGGACATACCAATTTAACAATATGAGGCATAATACACATATGCAATTCCATCGAATCAAAATAAGCAAGTAATATATATATATATATATATATATATATATATAATATATGATGTACATCATTCAAAGTATCCTTTGATCCAAGAAGTAATTTTAATACTATGTTGCCATTTTATCCCCATGGATGGCCCTGCAATTTCATAAAACAAAAATATCAATATTATAACCCTCTGGATTCCATCTTATTCTCCATCCATGTTTTCAATGTTAAACTCTCTATAAATGCATTACCATAATATCAAGCCATTAAGCATTATTATCATTATCAATTGCAGGATGATTGCTTTATTTCATAGACCTACCTTCCAACATATTCAACTAAATGGATCTCTGAGAAACGACCTTTTATATATATTGAATATGTTTAAGATAAATGCATATGAAAGGCCGTGTTTAATCATGAGAATCGATTTAAAATTATTAGTTAGAGGGAGTGTGTATACATATCCAATTGCATAATAAATGGGCCAAAATAATGTTAAGATATGGGTGTGTGAATGTAATCGAAGATATTCTCAGGAAACTCATTAGTTACATTTACAATACATAGATATATATATATATATATATATATATGATATATATGATATAATAAACATATATATTCGCATATATATAGACAATTATATATATAATATATACATAATATATATATATATAAATATATATGTTATATATACGTATTATATATATATTCATATATAATATATATATATATAGAGAGAGAGAGAGAGAGAGAAAGAGAGAGATATGATATAAAAATTGAAAATAAAAATGAGAATACATAAATTATAGTGATTATGGTCCTTGTAAATAATAATAGGGGTGCGATGCCGTGCGTGTTAAGGCGTGTTCAACTCTCAATGTTTGGGACCCAGGTTCGGATCTCGAGAGGGGATAGTCATTTTGGTCTATTTTTAATAAGATACAAGGTTCGATAGACTAATTTTAACGCTATATGCTTATTTATATCCTATCGGATGAAATTCTATCGAACCATATAGGCAAAAAAAAATATTGCAACAAAGAGGATTTTGATTCCTCTGTGCTGCTGTGTTCCCTGCAGAATGCAGGTTTTTGCCTGACCTCATGGCTGCAAATCTTTTCCGTACATTTTTTCAACAAATAATTATTTAAAAAGTTAAAAAAGTCCAAACTAATAAGTAAAATATATTAAAAAAATAAACAATACTTTGCTGGCACTGATATAAAGAATGAGGGACGAATATGGAGTGAAAGCTCCAGTTTGTAAAATAATCCAAGGCTTACTACGCCCAAATAATCTGAATTTTTCCTGTCATGGTTGAAGTGCAGAGATTCGACTAATACTCTATCGAATAATCATTATGTAAGGACGCAAGAGAATCACCAAGGCACTTCTTGATTTAATGTTTGTATGTAGCTCTGATTTAGCGTGCTTAGTAACCATTTTTTTATAAAAAAATAATTTTTTGTTGATAACGTGATAATTTGCAAAAATTCAACTTTTCGGTATTCTAAGATCCCTCCCAAAAGATTTTAAAAGTGTTATTGATAATTTTTTGAAGATGTGATCCTTATGTAAATGTATAATCGAATTGCTATTTATGTAATCAAAATTTAGGTTGAATCATAATGTACTTTCTACAAAAAAAGGTTAATAGTAAAATGGACTGACATAAAATGATATTTATGCTAGACAAATAATGTATTACATTCCAAATAATTCTTAGGTCTAAAAATACGTTTTAAAACAATATTATGAAAATAAATTTTGAATGCCACTTATATAAAAATATTTAAAATGCATAAAAATATAATTAAAAAGATAACTGCAATAAACAAAAGCTCGAATTTATAATCCAAGTGTAAAATGTGTCCATTATAAAGTGCAATTTAATCTTTAACTAAATATTGATCTATAAATAATTCTTGAAGCCATTCGAATATTGTAAAAATCGTATCAAATTATGCTAAGGGATAAATATGGTTGTATATTTACTATAAGAAAATGAAAGACGTAATTAAAGTATAAACAAAATAATGCATAAGGTATACAAAATAGAATTAAAGCTCTAAAAGGATGACATGCTCATCCAATCAAGCGATAACCTCACACCAACATTCATATATAACTAATATGTATATTTGTTTCATTTCATACCCAGTGTTTCTTATAATTATTTTACACTGTGGGGTGCACTATTTTTATATAGGAAACCTCTCTGATAAGAAAAAAAAAACAATCAAACAGTAATTCGTTTTCTAATACAACTGTCTTGATAAATCAAGCATGATGCAATAAATTATCTTCTACGTCATATCACATCTGTTAATATATAAATAAATATATATATATAATATAAATTACAATATATATATATATATAATATGTGCTGGAGGTTTTTTAATGCTAAGTAATAATAAAAATCTTAGCCTAATATTATCTTTGGTTATCAAAAATAAAAAGTAAATACTTATTTCAGAGAACGAAAAAAATAAAGTTTATCGTGGTAAGTATACTGATTAAAAAGTATAATATTTATACTATCCGGATTTGGTGATAATTTAATAATTTTTTTAAAGGGTTATAAAATCATTTCAATGCAAAAGTTCATAATTTATTGTCTCTACTTCTCGAGTAACTCGAATATAATCAAAAGTCCCATTTTTTCTCCATTGACTTGTGTGTAATAAAAATCGTACAAGTCGATTTTAGTAAGTCGATATTTCGCCTAAGTCAAACAGATATTTGACAGTAACACATACATAAACAAGAAAATAAATTCGCATAACTCAAAGATGGCGCTCACTTTCCAAAACACAGCCCGCATGCATTGTGCCTGCCGTTCACACTGTGTATTACAAGGAAGCAGACACAGATGGTCCCTCAAGCGAGGTAAAATTAAAAAAAGAAAGAAATTGTGTCCTCGCCACCTGCTGCCTCATCGATGATTTACGACTGCATGTGAGCAAGTGCACACACACACGCCTACTGTATATCAAATTTTTCTTCGACTTAGCAATCAAAATTTATAAGTCAAACTTCGCCTAAGTCGATTGTTTTTGCACAGTCCCGAGAGAATCGACTGAGGCGAAGTTGACGGTAATATATATATATATATATATATATAGATATATATATATATATATATATATATTAGGGTTGTTCTTTTTCAAATGTTGAAATGTTAGCAACATTGTGGATTTCTGTTTCTTGGTGATAAAAGAAGACGAGATACAAAGTTTGAACAAAATCGGTCAACATTACGAGGTCTCGCAACGAGGTCAAAGTTTTAAAAATTTAGTAAAAATATAGTTTTTCGCAAATTTCTTCAAAATGGTGGATGTTACAGACTTCAATAATAATGATTAATTTAAAGGAAATCTAATTTACTACCAGACGTATGTTTGATATTATTTAATAAAACAAAGTTTTCAGTAAAAACAAAGAAAAAAATGGAGTGTGTATTGTTAGCATATTTCATAGCTTTTTTGTATCAATTAACTTCAATCACCTGTAGAAGATGACTTGTTCGCTTCAGAGTAAAATAGTACTTTTAAGTTTAGTAAAACTTTAGATGATAAATCCAAAAATGATCTTGGTTGCATTCTATCAATTCAGAATTCAGTAAAATCTGAGTTTACATCATATGATTCAGAACCTGTATTGACCTATAAGAAATCGATTATGAAAAAAATAAATCATAATGTTTCTTAGATGTGCGTCAAGGTATCCTCTCAAAATTTACTTTGTCTCTGACGCATACATAATCCATTATATGCGTCATTTTGTACGCGAGATAGGCTTTTTTTAATGTACATATAACTCTCTACTTATTAAATTGACATGATTTAGTATACCAAAATATTAAAGCTTTCAAGCTTTGATATATTTGTGTTCTAAAAATCGCTATACTTTCAGAGATATAAGCAAATACGTACTCCCCAAAAAATTGATCTTTTGATATGAGAATATACGATTACCATCTGGTAACTGCTGTTAGTGTTACCTGGATAGGAAGAAAAAAGAAGGGAGAGAAGTGAGACAAAATACTCCCTCCCTCTCTTTCTCTTTCTATACAGGTAACACTAACAGCCGTTACCAAATGGTAATCGTATATTTCATAAAAAAGATCAATTTTTGGGGGAGAGTACGTGCAAAAATGTATTTGCTTATATCTCTTAAAGTATAGCGATTTTTAGAACACCAAACATATCAAATGAAAGCTTGGTTAACCAGCTTTAATATTTTGGATTACTAAATCATGTCAATTTAATAAGTAGAGAGTTATATGTACATTAAAAAAAGCCTATCTCGCGTACAAAATGCTACTACGTCGGGTAGTAAATTATATTTCCTTTAAATTAATAATTATAATTGAAGTCTGTAACGTCCACCATTTGAAGAAATTTGCGAAAAACTATATTTTTATTAAATTTTTATAACTTTGACCTCGTTGCGCGACCTCGTAATGTGACCGATTTTGTTCAAATTTTGTATGTCGGCTTCTTTTATCACCAAGAAACAGAAAATCCACAATGTTGCTAACATTTCAAACATTTTAAAAATATAACAACCCTAATATATATATATTATATATATATATATATATATATATATATTATATATATATATATATATATATATATGTATATAAGCTTTAAAGTAAAGTAGCGCATCTGGGCAGATAGCTTGGAAGATTTTCATTGAGTATCTTTTTCTTTTTGTCCAGCAGATGTCTCTTTGGCATTGAAAATTATGACGTCATACCGGTTTTTTCGATTTCATTCATCACATCCATTTAATAATGGCATTCACTACTACTATTTTTACTTGTTTTCACAGCGATAATTAATATTTAAGTGCATTAGGCAACTGTATTATGATTTACATATAATTTACTTCAATGTTCTACATATTACTAGGAGGTGAGGTTTCATGTAAAGTATCGGTAGCAAAGTTCCGCGGAGCAATAAAATAATACACACGACAATGTTATTGAATCAATGGTTAAGTGTACGTCACTAATAGTCACAAAGGCACTTGATATATCCCAAAATTCCTACATATTTATTTACTTAGCTGCATCAACATCAACGCCTCTAACGGATAAATAAACGAAAGGAAGCCAAGAAATAATCAAAAATAAGAACAAAAAGCTCTTGATGCGCCACTTCCTTTAAAGCTTTATATATATCTATATATATTTTTATACATACAATATATATAATATATATATATATATATATATATATTCATATATATATGTATGTATAAAAAATATATATAAGTTTTTCAGTTCAAAGCATTATTTACTGTATTTAATCACTTAAAAATTGTATACACCTTGAAGGAAAATGCTTGAATTCTCCCTCAGCAATGGAGAGATAATATATTTTTTCTTAAAATTTGTGGTTAATTTAATAAATGATCCTCAAAATATAGTCCATACATATATTAACAAATGTGTATGTTCAGTCATGGAGATATTTTTTTTTTGTATCTGATGTGATTGCATCTGAATCAATATACACTTGCAGTATACAACTATAATGAGTCTACCGAATCTAGTATCGTTTCAAAGAGGTTGAAAGACCTACTCGCTTACGAGACAGCTCTCAAAATTGAGAGTTGAATTTGCTTCCATTGAATTAAGGCTTAATTGTTAAGTAAACATTGTATCATATTACATTCACCGAAAGGATGGTAAATATAGCTATAGACTTTTATAAAAAAACACAATAAATATTTACATTTTCTGATTCTTCGCTTACTTTTCATCCCACATTTAGTTACAGTGCGATAAAAATTATGGTGAGTCAGTAAAAACTAACAGTGTATGCCTTCAAATGGAATCTTATTCTTTCTTTTTTGTCTTCCATTCTATTATAAAATAAAAGAGGCAACATCAGCAAAAAGCGATTCTTTCCACACCCCTGTCTTTACCTTTTGAAATAAATGTTTAAAAACCTGTACGGACATTTTATACAATACGCTAACCTAAGAGTACCACGCTTTTATGCATATCTGCAGAATGAATAAGACAAGCAGTTAAGTAAAAAGCAGTACTATGATATGTCTGTTCGCGTTCGAGATATTAGGATTTTTTTTCAAAATGCTTATCTTACATGTATTGCTAAACAGAAAAGTTGTTGTATATATATGTAATATATATAGATATATATGTCCTCAAATGTCTCTCATTTTAACTAGAGTTCCTACAAAATATTTAAAATCCAAACGCAAAAGGGGTATCTTTTTTATACTTTATTAATATTTGTGTAATTGCATATGAGTACATATAAAAATAGACATTCTAGTTTTAAAAGTTATAACACAAAATAAAAGACATCTCACATTAAGAACAAAAATATAATAACAAACAGTAAAACATTTCACAAAAAAACACAAAAAATGGACAAATAAAAACAACAAATATCATAATTTTCTGTAAAAATGTAAAAGCATTTTGAGATCCTTCGCTGCATTCACATAGCAGGATGGGTGGTAGAACCTCACCACCTCTCCAGCAAGCTTCTACCACTCTTCCGACGTCCATGGAATCTAAATGCTAAGGGCTGAATACCAAACTGCCCCAGATATCAAGATCCTATATATATATATATATATATATGTCCTCAAATATCTCTATTTTAACTACAGTTCCTACAACAGATTTAAAATCCCAAGGCAAAAGGGGTATCTTTTCTTTTTCCCTTTTGCTCAAGGGAAATATCTACAAATAAAAGTTTTTAAAAATATTGTTATAATGAGTATCCACAGAAGGTTCTTTTGCCATTGTTGTTATTATTGTTGCAAAATGCAACAACAAAACAAAGCAGGTATTCATTTAAATTATGAATTAAACTTTTATAATGGGAGAGGGAGTATGAAGAATGTAAATGGGAACTAAAATTTATGGAGGATTATATGCATGCCATTAGAAGGCTGTGTCGAGCAAAGTTACAGCCAACTCGGCTAGTCCATGTGTTTTGCAGAGGAAAATCAATGTATCTACTTGTACATCTCCATACTTGAGTTTTTATATGGCATATAATTTAACAATTTGCTTTCAATTTGCCATATTCATATTTCTTTTCATGAAGTCATACAACATGAATTGCATACCGATTAAGATTTTTCACCGAGCCAATAAAAAATAAGTAAATAATTATGTTATAAATTGGCATTTTTTTGTTAAAATTAATATTTATTTAGAATAAATATATATTTTGCACTCCATTTAATGATAGTATTTGTGTGAAAGAATAATTATATGGCAAAAGATTGGCGAAAGACTAACAACCTCTTTAGCCTTCAAAGTTGAAAGTAATATCTCTGGTTGTTGCTACAAGTTTAGGTACCCATCAGGATACAATCTCTGAAGGGTGTGTTCTCTTTTCTATAGGGATTGTATAAATGACTTTTGACAAAGTTCATTTTTTAAATAATTATTTTTCCGTTGGTCTGAATTTATTCAGTGTTGTATGAGTTTTACTTATAATGATTTTAAAAATGGTCCTTCATATCTAATGCTTAATTTTTCAACTTAAATATTTTATTATGATCCTCGCATTATCATAATTCCATTTATATTTATCTTTCATTGGTATATTTTCAAAAAATATAATCATTATATACTATGTTTAATAATTTCAAAATAAGTCATGGCAAACTCTCAATAAAACTATAAACTCACCTTTCGCATTAAAAAAAATATGAAACAACTCTTTACATAAAAAAAGTTTATAAACAATAAAATATACAAAAAAAAATATACATAGTCATCGGTAGTTAAATAACTAAAAAGATAAATTGAATAAAATGCTTTTGAGTCTACAATACCATCATTCTACAATTATAATGTTATACCCCTCTTTTTTCTCTTTTCCTTGACACAAAACGATTTTCTTAATTTATGTTTCTTTCTACATAAGTTATAATATAACGTGAATAATAATTTTTCAATACATGCTTTGTATTTTTGTACTGGACCAAACAAAACAAATATTAGTATAGGTATAAAAAATTAAAGAACCACAATAATAGTATTTCATTGTTTCACCTTATCTAAAGTGTAATAAAAGTAATTTTTTAATTTATATAATTTATTGATCAACATTATTAATAGTTTTTATATCCCAATAGTGGAGAGCAATTTCATTGGATCGAAATTTATAAATGATAAATGGTATTTCGATGCTATATAAAAGTTTTTTTCTCTATTGAGGTGGAGATGATTTAAAAAATATATTTGTTCTTAAATTAAGATAGATATAGTTAAAAATATTGGCTTTAAAGTTTTAAAAAGTTGAAAACATTCGAAGAGAAAGTGTTTTGGCATTTATTACTCATGGATGGAGAGGATATATCTTATACGTTTTTTTCCAGAAACGGATTTTAAAGACAATGCTTTACTTCAACTAAAACAAAAATTGGGTTGTTCTTTCATCTATATTATTTTGCCAATTTCATCATTCTTATTAGTGAAAAAAATCAAGCAATTTATTATACAATTCATCCGACTTGAACGTGGGATTTTCATTGTCATTAAATAAATAATATAAGAAAGTCTTCAACTATAAAGAACAATGTCTTTCACTTTTAACAAATATTTAAAAATCTGTGAAACGCCACATGTTAAGAATATAATATATTAGTAAATACATACGGTAAATATAACTGATTACTTGAAAAATAGAATTGCATACAATCCATCAAAGTAAAATCTACTTATATATATTGATAATCCCTTTGTAATTCTATTAATATTTGCATCCACCTTCATATGTTTATGAGAGTTGGAATGCATTAAATCTGAACTTTTTTTTGAATATTCAATGCACATTATTGTTGTTTCTCCCCAGAGAACAAAATTTCCTTTCGTATAATTGATTGTAAATATTACATAATGTATTTGAATGCTCCTTCATGGTATGAATTACCCAATATCTTGTATTGAATATATATGTCGAAAAGGCTCGTTATCCAAGGCTTATCAGTGATACCTTTTGTGATCACCAAGACCGTTGCTCATTATGTATTTTGCTGAAAACCCCGTCACTGAGGCAGAAAAGGGATTGAATAAACTTTTTCCACAGATCTTGTGTGTTTGTTTAGCTCCTAGATTGGACCCACCTCAATGGAACTTAATCAGGTATCAGCCGGTAGCACAGATCCACAGATCTTATTGAAAGGACTATGTCCAGGTCCCGCCATTATATGAATAATTCCGAAAATCTATTTCATTGACTTGCCTACAGAGTCTCAACGGGAGTTAAAAAGACTGCCCACCTCTATCCGTCATAGAGTTATGATGGGACTTGTTTTTTCTCAGAATGGGGAGCAGTACAGTGATTAATCTGGAAGACTTATTTACTCCCACTGCCCACCTCTATCCGTCATAGAGTTATGATGGGGACTTGTTTGTTCTCAGAATGGGGAGAAGTACAGTGATTAATCTGGAAGACTTATTTACTCCTTACATACAACTTCGTGATTGATATCCTTGGGCAAAATGAAAAAACCTTATCTTTTTTAACAACCTCTCTCATCTGGTATCCATATAAGAGAGAGCTCTTAGATATATTTTTTTAGGATGGTCGATTATATTCTGCACACACAATTTTAAATCCCCAGCGCCTGTTACCTTAAAATCATTACTTTTAATTAATGAAAGAAAATATATTTTTGAAATAAAGTTATTTCTTCTTTTAACGATCAAATGTGCTCAAATTTTGGAGCAAAAAGCTTGGGGAAAGAAGTCGAAAGCAAATCTTGTAGAATTTGAAATACCTTCAAAAAGGAAATAAAAAACATCAAAGCTTCACACAAGAATTCGACTACTTTTAAGTCAGAGAGGGGCCCTAGGCTCGTGAGTTTTTTTGCATTCATACTTTTGCTTACATTAATGTTGTCTAAAAAATATAGAAAAGAGTTTTTTCTTCTTCCTAGTCTGATTTTCTTCTGTATTTAATGCTTTTTTAATTTTTTTAAAACATCAATGAAAAATAAATTGAACGTTTGTGATAAACAATTATATAACTCAAAAAAAATATATATATAATATATTCTCTCTGTTGTCGAAAAATACTACCCACTTAATGCAAAATACTCTCATGAGATTCTATGTCCAACATATATACTATATATATATATATATATATATATATATATATATTTATTCTCTCTGTTGTCGAAAAACAATACTACCCACTTAATGCAAAAGACTTTGTCATGAGATTCTCTGTCCAAATTGTAACATTAGCTTATGTTAATGTTGATGTGCTGCACCCTTTATAGACTAATAATTGAAATAAAATAATGCATTCCTCCGGGAAAAAATATATTTAAAGGATCCAAGGGGTTGTATTCTGATGCATGTAATATCGAACAGCTCTAGGATAAAGTCGAACAATGAACTTATCATTCTTATATATGTACTTAAGAAGAGGAAATGTAGCATTTTCCCAAAAACTTTTTTGTTGCTATTATTAAAGGATAGCACATCGCACTCCGCCATATTGTAGGCACTAATGGACTATACTTATGGGTTGATTGCCCTGCGAACCAAGCAATAGTGTACTTTCTTCCTCAAGCATTACCATATCTTTATTCTTACTTTATAATACGTTATCGTATTTTTAGATAGTTTACTATTATATATTATTAAAAGGGTAAGAAATAGGCTCGCAATCATATCTTTGTATAACAGTATATTATAACAGTTGTATCACAGGTAACACAGTTTATTTATTTTCAACGTATAATAAGGAGAATCTGTTGATCGACAGATATAATGAAACAAAATAAATATTTTTTTCCTGAATATGATCACATACTTTGTTTAATCAATGAAATGATATACTGGAGGAGGCCATTCAATTGATTTGCATATGACACTGATATTTTAAGGATGCTACTGTTCTCTCTGAATCGAATTCACTTCTCAACAGCTGCGAATGAAGGAATACTCTGTATATCAACTTCTTTTTTATTTTTCCCTCGTCGTCTTATTCAATTAATCTTGTTTTGAAAAATATTATATTTCATTATATTAAATATAACTTAATATCTATGCATTGCTTCCTGATGTGTTATTCTATTGATCTTGGATTATGTTGACGTAGAGATATTCGGTATAGTGATCGACTAGATCATGCACTCTTAAACCTTGTTCAAATGATCTTCAGTTCAATGATAGTTTGATGAATGTAATTATTCTTATATTTACAAATTAATAAGATGCAACTCCTTTCAATCATTCTTCTGGCCAGTGATTGCAAAGGACAGACTAAATATATATCACTATTAATTTTTCCATATTAGTCTAGATTCATGGTATTTCTCTATATCGAAATAATAATGGGTCAAACCGAGGTATAAAGAACATCAAGTATGTGATATTTAAAATGTAGCACGGACACTTAATAAAAATAATGTATCGGTGACGTCATAGTCTCTTTTATGATCATATTTTATTTAAAATGTTAGTCACCAAGCCTCAATCAATTATAAAGGAGAAGCAGGAGGAAATAGGATCCTTTCATAATAACAATGATTTCATTAATTCCACCGTAATTATTATTATTCCGTGATATAAATATATATATATATATATAAAGATTTACAACACATTAAACAATAAATCCAAATGTATTATAGTAAGTATGAAAACAAGCAAATAATACCATTTGGAGGCTATGTTTAAAGAAATATTTTTTCGTATTCACAATATTCTTTTATATATACTTCTTTTATGTTTTATATTATATATATCTATATATATAACTTTATGTTTCATATTTTTTATAGTCTGTGGAATAAAAATACTGTTAAACGAAGGATACTTCAATGAAATTTAGTTTTCTCTAGTTATATATTAAGTTTTTATTCGGTTTAATGTGGTTATTTTAGGTGGTTATGTGCCCTCAGTTAGGCTTCTTGTCTAATGAATTTATGATGAGGGACGGAAAAGATGGAATACAGTAGATGCTGTCAAAAAACTTTTACCCCTGACAAGAAATATATGAGCAATATCAATCACAAAGTAAGAGGAAAGTTTATAATATATTCGGATGAAAAGGTATGAAAAAGAATAAGGTTTCCTATATCACCCGTAATCATAATTTTATGATGGATAAACCATACAAAAACAACTCAGAGACTTAGACAATATGAAATGAAATATTATAATGTGCCTGATTTTCTCAGCTTATTTAATTTTATAGAACTATATTCGTGCGGATAAGAATAGTACGCCTACTAGCATTAGAATTAGTCCATATAACCTAGTATATTTTCAATGTGATTCATATAATAGGGGCATTCCCCTCAAACCTTCGCCCTCAACATTGAGAGTCCAGCATGCTTTGCCTGAACTAACGTTCTTTCATTGCTTGAATATTTTATCACTTCATTAAGAATAATGAAAAAATAATTATTCTAATTTGTCAAGATGTATTTAATATATAAGAAGTAAAAATATATATTAACGAAGATTTTATAGAACATTACAATATATAATCCAATTTTTAGATATAATTAGAGAAAATGAGTCAGTTGGGTCGCAATCTAATGACAAATTCTCTATTCTTATTGGAGTCATTGGTTAATAATATTGTTTCAAATATGATATTTGTATGCCGATATTCTTATGTTTAAATATTTTTTAAGGCCCCAGCAAAAAATAAAAAAGAAAGGAACCAGTTGTAGTAACAAAAATAAAGGAATATATATATGATATCAGTAGAACGTAAATGTTATGATATACAAACATGATTAAAAGTAGTTTAAACAAAAAGATGAAATATTTTTGACCAACATTTTTCATATACTATAATATAAAATATAGGTGGATTTAAATTGTAACGGGCGGGCGCAAGTCGGGCACACAGAAAACTTATCGGCTTGGACCGGGCTTATTAAATAGCCTTTCAGGTGGGCTTGGGCTCAAAAATCGCGCTCAATGTACAAAACTAATGTCTTTATTGAGAGTAATGATTATATGAATGTGATTAGTTTTATACATGTCTTAAATAATAAAAGAATAAAATATATACAAACGAAGATATACATATAACGTATGTATTAAGCAGGCATTTTCGGCGAGAATTCTATGAAGTGTGAGTCACAGAAGTTATTTCCCAGATTTACCGGATTCCTATTGTAGGGTCTTGCTGACCGATGACTAACTGAACGTGCCTGATAGTAAAATATTAATGCATATACCAGCTACAGTACGTAAGGAGAAATCAATTTGGAAAATTGGGTTGCATGCATAGAGATATAAAGATTTAGAGAGCTCTTTCCCTTCAATTGCAGAGAAACATCGTTCAGCTGTCGCCTGTGCCCAATATAAAAAAGTAATTTGATCTACGTCATCGCAAGCTGATCATAGAGATATAAAGGTTTGTAGTTATTGGGTACAAAAAGTATTCCTCAGATGAATAATCCAACAAGCCCTCTATGTCTTTATATCACTATGGTTGCGTGGGTCACAATTATAGATCATGTTAAGTCTCAGAGGACATCTTCGGTTCCACATGTCAGGAGTTTAGGGTATAAAATCTACCCTGAATGAAAACATAAACATTTCTACGTCCGATAGTCCGAGTTTTTATCCATTTATCAACAGATATCATGAAACAAAATATGTTTTGCTTAAGTATGAGCAGCGGCATATTTTAATTAACTAAGCATAATACGTTATAATGGAGAAGTCCTTTCAAATAATTGATAATGCCATGGATGTAGGCCACTGAAGAAGAGTTAATTAGTATTTTGAAGGATAATTTATTATCTCTAAATTGATTTTCACTCCTCAGTGATCCCCGACGGAAATGATACTATGTTCCATCATATCAACTGTTTTTTTCAACAAATCACGCTTAAGATATATACTTTTTCTTATCATATTACATGGGCAATATAGCAAAAAAGAAGATAAAATAAAAACCTAGCAACTTTCACAAATCCGTATCTTTCTTCAAGGATGATAAAGTAACTTTATGGTCTGAGTACTTTGATTACATCAAATCCTAATTTTTTTCTTACCTTACAGGGTTTTTTCTGATTTCCTTGTCAATTTACTCATAGGCAGCAATATATATATATATACATATATATATATATATATATATATATATATATATATATATATATTTACATAAGTTATTATTATTATCTTTGCCGAAAGGATGTATTTGAGTAAGAATGGGGAACTCAATGAGAGGATAGAGCAGCATGAATAAGTATGTAGTACATGCTATAACTAGGGGCAACGAAAAGATGCCTCTTGCAAGATTAATATTGTTTTTTTTTCATTTGGTAACCCAGTTATTTTTCGTCCGATAGTCGGATATCCATGCATACCCAGATATGATCATATAAAATAAACATTATCTATTCCCCCCCCCCCTCCTCTTAATATGAGCAATTCAATTATTTATTTAACCTAATAATTCATATTGAAATGTTTTTAATGCTTTTCTGTGGGGGGTTTGTTTTATGATATATTTTTGTGTCTTTTTTTTTGTATATACTTGGTCAAATGCAAATAAATAACCTGTATATGAGCAGTTCCTATATTTAGTTCAACCTTATAGGTCATATGTAATGTGATAATGCTTTTTCTGTGGATTTTTTGTGTTTCGATATATTGTTGTGTCTTTTTTCGTGTTTTTTGTTTGTTGTAAAATGTATTGTCAAATGCAAATAAACCCTAATTAACTAACTAATTGGTAATATTGAAAGAGTTCATTCTAAGGATTTGTCAATGAATTCATGGATGTAGGCCACTTTAGAAGAGACAATTAGTACTTTTTAGGATGTAATTCTTCTCTTTGACTAAATGTTCACTCCTCAACAGTTGTCGAAAGAGATGTGATACCTACTTTATTCTATAACGTCAACTAATGGTTTTTTTTCTCTCTCTTTTCTTCCAACAAAATTAAGTTTAAAAAATCACCACTTTTTCTTATCTGTATACATATTGTAGCATAGAATACTTATATCGTGGTTCTTACATACTCACTAAGGTACATGCCTCTTTGGTCTTATTTTCCTCATTTGATTTCTGGGTCGTCTTATCGACAAAGAAAAAAACTATTGAAGTCAGCAGCAATTGATAAAACAAGAAGTGAAGGAAGGAATATTATTATTTGTTGAAGAGATAAAGTATTAAACAAAAGCCTTAAATGCCGTCAAATAAAATGGAAAAAACAGTGACAAAATGTTAATGAGTTACAGCTTAAAGTTTTTTCATATAAATAATTTAAAAAGTCTAAGTTCCTGGTATTTATTTACTCATCTTAAATTTACTTGTATTCTATGTCAATGTAGATCATTATTTAACCTCATAAACCTATCGCGGCAGCCATTTTTAAACACTAATATATATATATATATATATATATATATATATATATATATATATATATATATATATATATATATATATATATATATATATATATATATATATAATAATAATAACTAATAATACTAAACATTCAAAGGATATGTAAACAGTGGAAGCCCCTAGAAAAAACATTAGGATGAAGTTTTTTAGAACTGAGTTAAGGTTTAACCTCAAGTCTACTTTGTGAAGTGAAACATTATTTATAAAGCAAACTATATTTTTTATAATATTCTCTCTTTTTCATTCAATCAAATCTCGTTCAAAACAAAAGTGTTGATTCCATAGATAATATAGAGGTTCAAAGCAATGATTGGTAGCCCAGAGTATCGGTGATGTATATTTAGCTTTTCATTGTTAAAGGAAAGACAGAAATAACTAAAGAGAGATTTTTATGATGAAATGGGGAGAGTGAATTGACACCATTGAACTCCATTCCTTGAGGCAAAACATACTAGAATAATGAAGTCTCAATTTTTCTTCCATTCTTTCTGTCGCTGTTTTTCTCCAACAATGAAAACCTAACAAATTCTATGATAGTCAAGGCAACCCATCGTTGCTTCGACTCTTATTTTCTCTGTGTTTGTATTCTTAGCTATAAAGAAGGACAAAGGGAACAAAAAGACTTATGGTTCTACGCCAAAATGTTTAAAAATAGACTATATAAAAAAATGAAACATAAAAAATATTTGATTTGTTGATTATTGGGTTAATGTCAGAATCATGGAAACTACTTGTTAATCGGATCCTTGTTGTTGATTAAAAACATATATATTTTAGACTTGTTAACATTTTTTTGTCAACGCCCTTGAATGATACATATATGATAGCCCTTGGGTCCAAAAAACAAAACAAAAATATTAGAACTCTCTAATTGGCTAAATATTATAAATTAATAAATGTTTTGATATTTTAAAAACATAAACTGATATTCTTCTTCTTATTTTCGATGTAGAAATGCTACAATATGTTTTGTTCAGGAAATCAATGAAATAAGCATTTTTTTTGCCTATATAGTTGGACATAATTGCAGTATCCGACGGGATATAAATAAGCATTATAGCATTAAATGAGTCTATCGAACCTAGGATCTTATCAATGAGGTAGACCAAAAATGATCATCCACTCTCAGGATTCGAACCTGCGCCCCAACATTGAGAGATGAACACTCCTTAACGCACACGGCTATCGCACCCCTTAAGAAACAAGAAAAGAGCATCTATTATGAAACATTTTATTTGCAAATATTTGAGTTGCAAATTATTAATTAGATCCAAGTATCATCAAAATAGAAAATTAATTATTAAGGGCAACTTATATGAACAGACCATTTTACATTCTAATGAAACAGCCAAATAAAGATGAAAAATCTAACATTATTTTCCCTCTTCTACGTTTTCATAGTAAAAAAGCCTTCTTCTCACCATGTTCTCATAATGAGAGTAATTATAATTGCTATCTATCTATGGAAATTAGCATTATGGCTATGCCATGGAGTATCATTATTTGACTGATATGTAGCTTATTAGAGAAGATATGAATATGTAATAGAAAGGACATTAAATCATTTATCAATCAAATAGAGGACGTATCATGACTGGGGTATAAGATAAGATAACCTAAGATAAATTTGCAAGGTTATAAATAAAAAGGTATACTTTGGTCTTATTTATTATTTTTTCTTTATTAAAAATATTGTATACATCAAAACAGAGAAGCATACATAAATATATAAACCGGAGTAATTACGTAAAAAAATACATGAATAAACATTATAGTAACTTTTGCCATATTTTAGTGTAAAATAACAATAAAAATCGCTAAGTTATATGATAAGTTAATTATTATAATTTGAAAAATAGTTACAAAATTTAAAAATGAGCAAGATTCGGAGTTTTGTAATGGCGTAATTTGGTTTAGATACAGAATGACGCGGGGTGCCTAAACTAACTGCTTGAAAATATATTAAGTAAGCCAAAGACCTATTATTTGAAAGTGTTTGTGTTTAATATTATTGTATTTAGATATCATATAATTTTTTTGTTCTTGATTATTATAATTTCTTTTTCGGTTAAGACTTTTTATTTATCATCAACAACAAAAAGTGTAGATAAAATACACATAAGACAATACGATAATAAATAAAACATAAAACTAGGCAGTTGCGTTCAAACAATATATAAATGAACATTATAGTTCATAATCCTTGATTATTTGTTAAAATATTTAACGTGTTAAAAAAGGTTTTTCGATGTTTAAAATTTTAAAATGGCTTGATTTAGGTAATACATAAATGACGCAGGATGCCTAAAATAATTACTTTCAAATATCTTAAGTCAGTTAAAGGACACTAACTTTGACAGTATTTGAGTTTAATGCTTTAGTTGTATTACGCTCCGATATGATGCATCACAAAGTTCCTTAATAAAATCTAAGTCTACTTTTACTGTAATTGATATTTATAAGTCTTGTCAACATAAAAAATTTTGTTATATGAACTCTATTTACTTCAATTTGTTGATGATGTATATTTGAATTTAATATGATTTTTTAAGATAGCAATCAGGATTTGAATAGTGGACATTTGAAATTTAATAATGTTCAAAAAATTATAAGGACTGTATGTTATTGTAACTTTAAAATAAGTTGGGCGGGGATTGATCCTGGTTTGTCGTATGGTCTTTGTTGTAAATTATTCACAAATTATAGTATTGGTATGTCTTATAAATGCATTTTACTGTAGATATATTGTCTTATATTATTATTTCATAAAAATATTTGTTTTATTTTTTGCCTATTTGGTTCGATAGAATTGCACTGGATATTAATAAGATTAGCATTAAAATTTGTCTATCGAACATAGATCTTATCAAGTAGGTTCACCAAAAATGACCTTTACCTCTCGGGTAATCGATCCTGCGCTCTCAATATTGAGATTCAAACACGCCTTGACACACTGAGCTATCGTTCATCTTTTTGCTTTTAGTAATTATGATTTGTATTGATCAACACTTTTTTCTTCCCACTTTTCTTTAAAAAACTTATTTTAATATAAAATTTTATTAAAAAAAAATAGGCAGTTTCTCTCAATCAATAACGTTTCTTGTAAAACCAACAGTTTAATGTTACTTATATATTTTCGTTAAAACTGGCTTAAAGTACTTTATTAATACCCCACATTGTCTTTTAGTCTTTGTATTAAAAACCTTTCTATCCCTTTTGTACTTTTCTAAAGAACCATGGACGAAAATAGGTCTTTGGTTGAATGAATTTCCATTCTAAAAATACGACTCACAGGAACAATAGAAAGCAGATCTCCTCCCAAAATATCACATAGACAATGTTATCAAAATGTCTATTGGATTATCTTATTAAAAAGTTGTTCAAAAAAGCCACGCCCTATTGGCCTAAATAGATACAAAATCAAGCGTATAAAAATTATAAAAGAGGGATATTAGGTTATTTAGAAACTTAGCTCTTTAAATAAATACGGAATTTCATCCTATAATATTCTTCAATTAGGATTAATAACATTCTTTAACTGTGAAATTTGCTATATGAAGTTTAGCATATACTTAAAAGAATAAAAATGAATGCAATCAAAGTAATGTTTATTTGTATTACTTTATTGTAATGTGTTGATATTTGTGAGCTTTACCTACTAGTTGGGCACAGTGATTTAAAAAAAAATTGTCACAGGGCGTATATTTTAACACGTGGTATTATAAAAATAGTAAACACGAAAGATAACAGAGAGTAATTATTTTGAAAGGGATCATATTTGAATATCAGAGCTGGGATTCGGTATAAAAATCTACCGCCGGTTCGATATTCGGTATATACCTTCTACCGATCGATATCGGTATTTGGTAGATTTTATTATATATCTACAGTATCGATCGATATCGGTAAGGTAGATTAGAAAGAGAGAGAAATTATTTATCTATCTGCTTTTACTTCTTCATATGCATTTCATATCGAACAGTTTATGACAAAAAACAATTAAATACATTATTTGTTATAAATTATTAGAGGTTATTTGAAATTCAAACATACAAATCTATATAAATTATATATGTATTTGGATTTTGTAGGAAATGGAAGGCAATATATTTTTTTTACTGTCTCTTATTGTCCAATATTAAATGCACTTTCAGGTACTCTAGTGTTCAATTTATAGCATAAGCTTATATTGAATGTCTATTTATGTATCTGCTCTATAATACTATAAGTTATTGTTGTTTATTTATTTTCGAAGTTCAAGTTCTTCACACAAGGGAGCGCTTGGGCAAAGCGACAGTTGAACAATGTTTCTCTGCTATTGAAGGGATAAGCTCTTTAATATCTTTATGTCTCTATGTGAATGCTACAGAAGTCATACTTTCAAATATACCGTACCGATTATCAATCGGTAAGGTATTCGGTAGTTCCTATGATCGGTTCGATATTTGAAATCTACCGTCGGTAGTATCAAATACCGATTTACATTTGGTAGTCGCAGCTCCGTTGAATACTATAACATGAAATTAAAAAAATATATTAAAACAATGAATTATAAAATAATTATTTGAAATAATTATATATCATTCAAAATTATAATTCATAATTGTTAAAGGACTTGAGAATATACGGAGGCGATAGGCATAATTTCTGAGAAGTTGACGTCTTCGATTATTATTTTTTTTTTTTCAGTGAACCTTTGTAAAAACCACGTCACATCTGGGATTGTGCATGGAGGTGATAGGGTCTTCTTCTGATAGCTTTAAAAAAATTATAATGACCTACCATAATGTTTGGTACGGAATATTTCTAAAAACGGACATTTCCTAAGATTATAATATGTAGTCTCTATTTCCTTTTCTCAAAGTAAGTAGTTTCTGCTGTCGTCTTTAAGAATTTATTGGCTATTTCCAGTGAACTGGTCAGTGTTCTATATTTAAACTATAATCTGCTGAAGTTAACAATATATTCCATATTTCTATGTAATTTTGTTGTAATATACTACCTCAATCTAGCATAAAATTTCCATTATATATATATATATATTTATAATTTGGGGCCAATAATATATTAAATATATAAATCATGGTTTTAGTTTAAGAATGATTAAAATACAAGCCTTCCCACGCGAATTAACTTATAGAATACATATTTCCTAGACATAATCATTATTCAATAAAAATAGGAAGAAGAGGTATGAACAGAAAAGTCTATTAATTAAGTTTCAGAATATTATTTAAAAAATTTCTTAGGGCTGAAGTCCTGAAATTTAGATTCTGTGGAAAGAACAACAATCTACCCTTTATATCATGATCATTTTCCAGTGAAAATTACGTGCTTTTACAGCTTTATTTTAAAGCTTCTCCTTGAAATTTCAAGTTAATCATTTTTTTAATTAAAATTGCAATTCTTAAACACAAAAAATAGTCAAAACATTATATATCGACAATATAACATGATAAATATAACATACAACAATAATATAATTTGGGAGTTAATTTTACCACCCAGACCAAAGATATTCAGGATAAATCCAAACACCCCTTCTTAAAATAAAAAGAGAACTAGGATAAAATCTTTTTAAATTTTTGATGACATTTTATTATATGTTTTAAAAATTTCATGTGTTCGACGGCACAAGAAGGATAAAAACGAACTAAATTACCAGTATAATTCCAAGCGTCATTACTTGAGCTTGGAATTTTAATTGTAAGAGCGGAGTAACGTGTAGTGGTTGATATCAAGATGGCTCGCAAATCATCCTTGCAAACAAAGTTATCACTTGCTAGCCTATTTGCGATATATCTCCTACAGCTCAAAAGTGAAATTTCCAAAGCACAGTTTTTGAAGAACTTCTGGGATTGGAATTCAACCCAAAGAGAAAGATACCAGGAATAATATTTTTGGTGACCCCTTTGATATTTAAAGATATAAACTCCTTCAAGATGCTCAGAGCAGGACAGTTTGCAAAAGCATGATAAATTTTATTGAACAAAAGTCCACAGTCTTTGCAAGGAGCATTAAAGAAAATAGTGCCAGAGGATACTTGAAACTGTGCAGTGAATCTTTTTCCATCGTGTATCTTTGACACAGAGCGAATTATTCTAGGTTTCCAAGTTGTTGGGAGATTTAATTCTTGTAGAAACTGATCACAGATTTTTTCGGCATCTTCTTTGGAATTGACGCATAAGACATCCTTAAATGCCATGGGATCGGAACTTGATGTCTCAATGCAGCCTTCTTTAAAGGAAAGGAAAATTTTCCACAGTAAAACATTGATTCTGGCTTCAAATCATGAAACGATAAAATTGTTGAGATAGAGCCATCCATTCCAACTCTTTTGGTTCTAAAAGATTTTGGAAGTAAAACTTTTTTTGACAATTTTGACGAATTATATCAATTGTAGGCGTCGAAGAAAACAAAGGTTTGCCTTTCCAAATTAATCTTTGGAGGGACGCTAAAAAAGGAGATACGTCCTCCAGTTTTTCATTAATAAAATCCGTTCCAAGCATTAGCCACAGAAATTCCGGGCTTGATGTAAAAACAGACCACCATTCAGTCTGAGGATGAATAGATAAGTCGATAACAACTTTCTGATAAGTTTTAGGTATTATTTTTGAAACTAAACTTAGTCCTCCACCTATGTGAGATCGTGGTCTCTTAAGGGCACTTAGATAACTCTTATGAAACAAGTGACCAAGCCAAATGTCTTCTTCTACTATTGCGCGCTCAGCAAGCCACGGAATAGACGAAGCTTTATATAAAACAGCTGGCACGACCAAGTAGTTGTAGAGGTCAATCCTCTTCTGTAGGTTAAAGTTTCTCCAGCGTGGAATTGAGAGACTGATTTGATTTTTTATCTTTAACCAATTTGATTGAGAGGCTCCTGTGGATTCCCATGAAATACCTAAAATGTCCAGGCTTTGTTTGACGGAACAACCTGCAATCTGCAAATCATTCTCAGGGTTCCATTTGCCCATTGAAAGAATTGATGTTTTCTTTTTGTTAATTCGTAATCCCGATCTCTTTTCAATTTTTTTGAAGTGGTTTATTAATATTTCAATACGCTTAATTAATTGTATTTCCGAGTTGGCCTCTATCATTAGCGTAACATCGTCTGCATATAAATCGATAATGTTCTTTGAAAATCCGAAATCAACTCCAAACCCTTGTACTTTTTAATTACTGAGTCGCTCAGCTCAATAAGTCCAATAATAAATAAAAGTGGAGCCAAAGGGCAACCTTGACGACAGCTTTTTTTTTTAAATTATGGGATCACTCTCTATTCCCCCCATGGAGATAGTTGAGGTACCATTATAAAGGAGAGCTCTAATAGCATTAAAATATTTTTTGGGAGATTCTTTTTAATTGACCTAAAAATATGCCTATGTTGTATGGTGTCGAAAGCTTTGCTAAAATCTATGGCTATGATAGCTACAAAAGTCTCTCTTTCTGTAAAACTTTAATAGCTGTTCCTATATTTCTTAAAATATCACCGATTTGCCTACCCTTAAGGAAGCCCTTTTGTTCTTTCCCTAATTTAGCATTCAATTGAGGCTCAATTTGACCAGAAAGAACACCCGATAGAATTCGGTAGCTTTCGTTGAGAACCGTAATAGGACGCCAATTGTTCACATCTGTTGCTGAACCTTTCTTAGGTAATAGGGTGATCCGGCCTTTCGTTATTGACTTTGGAAGTTTTCCACGAATTTCCATCGACTTTCCTAGTTCAACAAGATAGGGAACGATTTCTTCCAAACATTTGGTGAATATATTTCCGCCAATGCCATCAGGACCTGAAGACTTTATGAACATTTTAATTTGTCCTTATTATAGCTAAATATTTTGGTATGTAGTCTAATTTTAAACTATAATGTTTATTTATTTATTATTTTTTTACACATTTCTACGGCTTTTTTTACTTTGTATCTCCTGTTACTATTGAAATAAGGACCTTAAAATAAGTATTTTTAAGTTAGTATAAAATATATTGATTTTTCTGAAATTTTATTTTATACTAATTTTATAAAAAGATTAGGTTGTATATTTATATAATTTTGTTGTATAAATAATTTTATATTGTTTATTGCTTTGATATAGTGTTAGGAATTCCGTTTGACTTATGTTTAAGGTATTAATTTTAATATTTAATGTTTAATTAAATATACTGTGATGTACAACTACTCGAAATGAATAAAGTAAAAAAATGCCTCACTGCCAACTACACAGATATTAATATCGGTCTATATGCAACTTAAATGCTGGATTGCCTAGTTTTTTTATTACAAAAAAACTCAAATACGTGATGACACTCGATATGCATTATTTGAAAAATGTTTCAAATCTGGGGATACATTGATGTCCCTTATATTTGCAAATCGGTATTTAGTTTCATTTAGGTTTACAATAACAATTGTCTTAAATTTTAAGCATGACCTGCAACGTAAATCTAGAATCTAAGAGATATAAGAGACGAAATAGATATAATATTAGTGCATTCATTTCCAGCGTATTTAATTTTGACTTAGAATACACATCAAAGCATGCTTTTTAAAGTGTTGTCTGAAGCTCCTATCATATTAAAAAGCATTTGGCATTTACGCTTTATATGTATAATTATAATCATGATATAGCCTCATTATTATGATCCTATTATATGACTATGTGCATACGATCGACATAATTGCCTATCATATTGATTTCCTTCCCTATTATTATCTGACAGGTAGTTAAGGCACGATTCTAATTAAAGTCAGGAGTACTTCATAAAAGGCGCGAAAATAATAATATAAAAATAACCTCTTAGAGAATATAGAAAAGAAAAAAAATATTGTGGAGTCTAATCATTAATTAGTACTTACTTGAAAACAAAAGTTTGCTGGTGTCAAAAATGAACATCTGAATATAATAATATTGTAAATAATAGTATTGTGTTGGATAATTTATGATAATACATATTTTAACCATTAAAATGTCGTATAAATCAGTATACATTTGCTTAAGCAATAGAGTAAATATTTCCAACTCACATAAAAATATAATATAGTTTCCTAAGATACTGATACAAACCTCTCTATCTATCTATCTATCTATCTATCTATCTATCTATCTATCTATCTATCTATCTATCTACTATCTTCTATATCTATCTATCTATCATTTTACTAATAGATGGATATCTATCCTTACCGACTTATATAATAAATCAAAAATATTTAATAGAAAAAAAAAAATATTAATTTCATTGTTTAATGACATAAAATGTAATTAAAATGACTGCCTCTCCATGCATGACGTAAGTCAACAATGTAGTCTTGGGCATAAAGCGAAAATAAAAATACAATATATTCAAATGATGTAAACTCTGTTCGATATTAAATGCTATGATGCACTTTTCCTTGACGTCACAGAGCATACTTGTGTCATTTTTTTTTTGACATTGGAGGCCACGGTATTGCCTTGCGGACGGATCAAGATATAACAACAACTCAATTATGGATCGTTTTATGGACTTCAAGAATAATTATATCATTTATTTGTTGATTATCATCCACATAAGATGAATCTCATCAGTCGCTCTTTTGAATGTTTCTCTGCCATACTTCAATTGACTCACTGTTGCATCCAGTTAGTATAATTATAAGTCTGTGTCCTAATGAGAGTACAATAAAAGTGCCAAATTGGGAGAAAAAGTAATTTAAGTAGACCATGAATTATAATTATACTTAAGAGTAATGAAGGATAAACTTTTTCTCGAAGTTGATTGGTTTAAGGAAAGTAAAATTGAATAATAATAGTAGTAATCATAAGCTAATATAGCATATCTTCATTGAAGATAAATGGATCGACTTAACTTATTACTATTATATTAACTATTTTTTGCGTATTGGATTCCATAGAATTGTATTTGACTAGATATAAATAAGCCTAGTATCATTCAGAAATTAGTCTATCAATCAGGGTGTCCAAAATAGACCTTTCCCTTTTGAGAGTCGAACCATCAAATGGTTTAAAAAAAAATTCGATGTATTCTCCGTCATCATTTAGTTACTTTGCACACGATCATAGGTATTGTTGAAGTGTTTTTGTACATCGATTCTGACACCTCAAAAAACATGGAGACGAAAATAGTTGACCACGTATTTTTTTAAAGAAGCCATTGTGTGTGTGAAATCCGGCTCTACGGTGGATGATCCATCGATTCGACGTTTGGACCTGTCAAATAGGCGAGGGTTTGAGGTGTTATCTGTGAGCTTGCATTGATAGTGTGTGAACACTGAGTCGTTTTCTATTGTTCATTTTTCGAATTTCAAAAATGTCTAAATATATGTGATCTCAATTACAGGTCTTCTGCAAATCGTTTTGTTTTCTCTTTTAGTTACGTTTGTGTAAGTTTATTTTGTTTGAAAATATGAAATGTATTTTTTCTTGATAAATATATATTAAGATACATTTATTTTTTTCACATTCAAATAAAACTTAGGGACGTAATTATTCAATGCATCAATATGACTGATTCAATACATTACTATTCCATCAAATGCAATAATGATCTTTTTTGACAAGTAGCTCTTCTATGAAAACAACTCGTACCGACTGTGTTAAAAAGTAAATTAATCTACTTATGAGCTAGTAAAAGCTTAACAAAGTTTTATTATAAAAACATCTTGCTCTCTTCATAATGATTTATATCCAATTAATGTGCATATTTTTTTTAATAAGTTTATTTTTAATACTTTTTGAAAGTATGATTTTTAATCCCAAAAAACGTGAAATCTTTTCATTAATTCATATATACATGTAATCCTTCAATTCCCAAGCAAGATTAACTTTCATATTTGTAAATATTTAAAACTTTTTCTAAATCTATTATATATACATAAGTATTTAGTTTTATTCAAGTGTTGGTTGTCAAGAAGCAATAATTTAAACTATAATATTTAATTATTTTCATTTTAATGATATTGCTTGTCTGAAAAAATAGTTCAAAGTCAAAAATTGTATTTTTAGTTTCAAAATATATGTAATAATTTCAAAAATAAAAATATTATCCTTCATAATGGAGGGAAATGCAATTGCTGATATTTACTACTAAACATTTTAAAATAATAATATTTTATTTTGATGTGTTGGAAAATAAATGAAAACACATATCTAAACTTTTTAATATCTTATAAAAATATGTTTAAGCAATATAGCAAATATTTCAACTCATATAAAAATTAAGACATAATTTCTTAAGCTATTGATACAAAGGATATATATATATATATATAGAGAGAGAGAGAGAGAGAGAGAAGAGAGAGAGAGAGTTATTCAATCTTACCTAAAAATAAAGAAAAACTACAGGTTAGGAATTTGTATATTTTATGTTTTTCAAAAATATATATGCATATTGTCCTCAGATCGTTTATGTAATTATACATAGAGCTTTTTCGTACATTAAGCCGGCAACTGTGAATAAAATTATTTCCCATCTGAGTTTATGGACTAAAAGCTTACCTTTTCAAGTATGTCAACTAGATTTTAGAGCATACTTAGTTTTATATCCCGCTCATCATCTGCATTCAACTTCAATTAATCTTTATAAGTGCTTGACAAATATTGAATATTGAGTCCGCTTGTAGGTGTTATATAATTTCGTGAATAAAGTCACAAAGAAAAAAATGCTGTAAAATAGTAGAATGAAGCATGTGAACATAAAACATTAATATGGATAAGAGTGACTTCAATTGCTCTAAGATATATATGTTTCAGTTTGTTATTATCTGTAACTGAAGACAGTTCAAAAAACAATTTTTTAGTCATGAGCCGCCATCGACAAAAGTGTCCGACAAGTATTTGATTATAAAATATCAATGTATTTGATTTCATATGATGTTTGTTTTATTTCAATATTGCTTGCAATGTGTAATATGAGAAACATGTAACCTTATATGGTATAATGCTCCCCACATTAAGTAAGAGTAATAGCTTCATCACATAAGATTTTTGATAGAATATTGGGCTATTAGTTACAATGCAATGGTTTTTAAGAAATTTGCATCCTTTAGTTCAAAGGAAGGTAATTATTTGTTTTTGCAGAAAGTTAAATAGCTACATTGTTAATTATTTAAGCTATGTAATTTTTTTTTGTTTTGTTAATATTGTTGAATAAGTGATTATATTCATTTTGAAATTTAATTGAAAAAGTTTCTGGTTGAAACATTTATAAAACTTTGTACATTACAATAAAAACATATCATAACTAATCTATTCTTTGGAACTAGCGTCCTTCTCACAGGTTACACTTGGAGCAAGCGTATACATTTTAACATACTTATATAACACGGAATATAAGGTAAATGTGATTATTTTAGCAAATAATACTTATTATTGTATTACAATAAAAATTCATTTTGCAAAATATAGCTTCACTGCATTAAAATAAAGATATCGAAAGAGGTAAAAAAAAATGACTTTTTGCTCTTAGTAGTGGCAGACCCACTTAATAATCATAGAATGTAGCTGTTTAAATTTGTGGGAGGCTCTACTATGCCTAACTAATTGATTTAACTTTAATATTACTTTAAAATTCTATCAACTGTAATGTAAGAATAACATTTATGTGTGTATTATGTTTAGTGTCTCTACAAACTCCGTTGAATAAATAATGTTTCTCAAAGACCAGCAGTGATTGGAGATATTTTTTTCAGATATCTGCTTGGTGCCCGGATTCACTGACCTATATAATAACTGCATGAGCAATAGACTGAATAAAAGCAGAGAAGATGATTCCTTAAGTAATCAATCGATGAAATAATACTATCATCCCTTGGAGACTCATAGTCTAAATGCTTAACTGATATCACTTGATTCTGTTATTCATTGAGGTTCTCTTTGACAGAAGAAAAACATTCCAAATTATTTCCTTGGCATATGTTATCATGTAATAAAGGCAAATATCATTATATAGAGATTAATATCTCTCAAAACTGGAGGTGGGATGGACAGAGTACGTATAAACGCCATCTTTTGTCCTTCCATTGTTTGTATTTAATAAATAAAACAAAATGTTTCATCAACTAGTTCAAACAATTGTGCAATCTGTAGACCCACACGTTTTCATTCTTTCTTCACTGGAAATGGTTTACGAAGAGGTATTCTAACGTTTGTTTTCAAGAAGATCACAGTGGTTGAATTTTCTTGGAAAAGTGACTAGCATCGCTTTCTACCAATCACAAATTGACTTATTTAGGCCTCTTTCTAAGATTATCATAGGCTATCTCAAGACTTAATCCCTAAACAAAATCATTTCGACGCCACCAATTGGCCTTAATCAGAAGTTTCATGGAGAAAAGGTTCTTCAGCTTCTTGAATCGACTTAGCTTTTACCAATAAATAAGAAAAAAACATTATTTAGTCCAAAGCCTTTTTCGGATCATAATATCTATAATTATGACTGAATTTTAGACAAAAGAAACATACTTATAAAAAATGGATTATGAAGAAGAAACATTTGTGGCAAAAATAAACCCGAAATATAAACAAAACATTAACCCCCTTTTTCATAAGAACAAGCATCCTCCGAATCTTCTCGAGTTTTTCAATACACCTTGTTAAGTTTTATGAATGGCCAAGGAATATAATGAAAAAAATAAGTAAAGCTAAATCATCTGCTTAGAAAGAATTGCATGTTTATTATAACATTCATTTCCGAGCTGGTTAATCCATTTATATTAGCACAAGTTGTGGAGAATGAAATAACTTACAATGTTTGGAGGAGAAAAACAAGAAAACTATTTGTCTTCAGAGATTGATAAACGATCTAAAGGTTTTGGGAAAGAATGGACAAGGCCTTTGAGGAGGAAGTGGGAGACAATCAGTGCGGCATGAGAAGCTTTACAGTTTAATTCGGACTTCTAAATATTTAGAACCGCCTTTTGGGTAATTTAAAAATTTAAAAACATATGCATATTGTAAATAGTTAAATATGTATGATAATAATAAACAAAAACAAATTCAATTTTCTTCGTTGCTTTAAATGGTTTTTTTTTTTCCTTTTTAGAGAGTCTTGATGTTATTTTTTAAAGATCATTGTTCTTCCAATACTTTTTGCGTGATTGTTTTTTGTTACATATTTAAGAGTTTGAAAACTGTATCACACTCTATATAATATTTGTTTTAAAATCTCTTTGTTATATATTAATTGAAGTATTCTAAAAAAACATATAAAAATAATATTTAAAAAATGTTATATAATAAAAGAATCTAGCATATAATAATGAAAGAACTTGACCAATCTTAATAGTTTACCTAATATAAGCCCCTTCTCAACTTTGTAAATATGTAGTCTTATATCATGATTTACTAGCGCTCATGTTCTTTACTCTGTTCATTATGAGCTATATTGTTACACTTTGCCTGCTATTCTTGACTTTTCAAAACAAAGGGGCAAATTTCTATTTTTGTTTGTTTGTTTAACTCCTAGATATGCCCCACCACACCAGAACTTAATCTGGTATCAGCCGGTAGAGGTCTACCTAAGAGCAAGTAGCTTTATTATTAAATAATTATATTTACATAAAATGTTCTATTTTTGTTAGTATGATGATATTATTTTTACACTCCTGATTAGCATGGACATTAGGGTTGTTCTTATTTTTCAAATGTTTGAAATGTTAGCAACATTGTGGATTTTCTGTTTCTTGGTGATAAAAGAAGAAGACATACAAAGTTTGAACAAAATCGGCAACATTACGAGGTCGCACAACGAGGTCAAAGTTTTAAAATTTAGTAAAAATATAGTTTTCCGCAAATTTCTTCAAAATGGTGGACGTTACAGACTTCAATAATAATTATTAATTTAAAGGAAATCTAATTTACTACCAGACGTATGTTTGATGTTTTTTAATAAAACAAAGTTTTCAGTAAAAACAAAGCAAGAAAGGGAGTGTGTATTGTTAGCTTATTTCATAGCTTTTTTGTATCAATTAACTTCACTCGCCTGTAGAAGATGACTTGTTCGCTTCAGAGTAAAATAGTACTTTTAAGTTTAGTAAAACTTTGATGATAAATCCAAAAATGACCTTGGTTGCATTCTATCAATTCAGAATTCAGTACAATCTGAGTTTACATCATATATTCAGAGCCTGTATTGACCTATAAGAAATCGATTATGAAAAAAAAAATAATATGTGTTTCTTAGATTTGCGTCAAGGTATCCTCTCAAAATTTTACTTTGTCTCTGACGCATTATAATCCATTATATGCGTCATTTTGTACGCGAGATAGGCTTTTTTAATGTACATATAACTCTCTACTTATTAAATTGACATGATTTAGTATACCAAAATATTAAGCTGGTTAACCAAGCTTTCATTTGATATGTTTGGTGTTCTAAAAATCGCTATACATTAAGATATAAGCAAATAATATTTTGCACGTACCTCCCCCCCAAAAATTGATCTTTTGATATGAGAATATTCAATTACCATTGGTAACTGCTGTTAGTGTTACCTGGATAGAAGAGAAAGAGAAGGAGAGAGTATTTTGCCTCACTTCTCTCCCTTCTTTTTTTCTTTCTATCCAGGTAACACTAACAGCAGTTACCAAATGGTAATTGTATATTCTCATATCAAAAGATCAATTTTTGTGGAGAGTACGTGCAAAAATGTATTTGCTTATATCTTTTAAAGTATAGCGATTTTTAGAACACCCCAAACATATCAAATGAAACTTGTTAACCAGCTTTATATTTTGGTATACTAAATCATGTCATTTATTAAGTATAGAGTTATATGTACATTAAAAAGAGCATATATCGCGTACAAAATGGCCCATATACTGGATTATAAATGCATCAGAGACAAAGTAAAATTTTGAAGGATACCATGACGCAAATCTAAGGACACACTATTATTATTATTTTTCATATCGATTCTTATAGGTTCATACAGGCTCTGAATCATATGATGTAAAGTCAGATTGTACTGAATTCTGAATGATAGAATGCAACAAGGTTATTTTTGGATTTATCATCTATAGGTTTACTAACTTAAAGTACTATTTTACTCTGAAGCGAACAGTCATCTTCTACAGGTGATGAAGTTAATTGATACAAAAAAGCTAATAAGCTAACAATATACACTCCATTTTTTCTTTGTTTTTAATGAAAACTTTGTTTTATTAAAAACATCAACATACGTCTAGTAGTAAATTAGATTTCCTTTAAATTATTAATTATTATTGAAGTCTGTAACGTCCACCATTTTTGAAGAATTTGCGGAAAACTATATTTTTTACTAATTTTTAAAACTTTGACCTCGTTGCGCGACCTCGTAATGTTGACCGATTTTGTTCAAACTTTGTATGTCGTCTTCTTTTATCACCAGAAACAGAAAATCTACAATGTTGCTAACATTTCAAACTTTGAAAAATAAACAACCCTAATGGACATTGTATGCTGGTGATACGATCTATCAACAAAAAAAACTAAAATAAAAAAGAAATATATTTTTATTTTGATAGAGTTTTCTCTTGATAAAACAATATATTTTATTTAATGTTAATAAATTAAAAGAAATATTGCACTTGATATATGTGGGTAACCTTATATAAATTATAACATTAAAAGTTACAGGAGCCCAAGCTTTATAAAATGAAGATGTCTTCTTTTGCGGCAAGCTCTTTATATTTTGTACTCAGCATCCATAAAGTTAACTTATCAAAGTCAAAATGTTTCCTCTGTGTAATTCATTCTCCAACAGGGTTCCTCCTGTAAATATAATGTGGCACAGTAAATACGCAACTGGAGCCTAATTTTCAATTAACTAAGTGCACTTTTCTATGACAAATAGACCTTTCAGACAAAAGAAAAAGTATGAAAAATATATAATGAGGTGTGGATGTATTTTAGGGCTTAATGCCCACTTTTTCATGATTAGCACCCCTTTATTACCTACGTGAATCATCATTTGCACGTAGTCAATTAAGATATGAGACCGATTTCTGCATATATATATATATATATATATATATATATATATATATATATATATATATATATATACTCTACGTAAAGCATGTACCCGAAATAAAATGAAAAACGTGTTTATTTTGTTAAAAAAGTCTTGTTTATGACTTTCTTTAGGAACATGCTTTTTTTAAGGGAAAGGCTGTATCACGATTCTAAGTGCATTGAAAAGACTAGGTTTTTTTTAGTCGTGACTCGAATGTGTAGCCTCCTGTTATGTTTTATATTTTCTCTATCCAATTACCGATATTTAATCTACTTAAATTAATTGATGAAGCGACGTGTAAACAAAATATTATTATTTTTGTTACACATCATTCTATTGCCTTCTCTTATACGAAATAATTATATCAAAACACTTTTTCCCACTTGTTGTTGACCTATAGAATAGAGTATTGATATTTTTAGAGTAAATAAGATTATACTTACATGATTATATATTTGATTATATCGGGGAAGAGAGTATATGGATCAATTTAGAAGATGAGTCCAGGGGCATGCTTTATAATTATATTATGCAACAATAATAGTTAACGAAAGTTAATACTCATAAAGTGATGATGAAAAGTAAAAAAATAAAGAACATTTTAAGTTTTCTATTTATAAAATCAATAACGAACAAAACCTAACATACATCTAGCAACAAATGTATAAAAATAGAAAAAAAATACATATCACTATAATGTCTTCTAAAAGATGTTCATAATTTAAAAAAATTCTCACACTTTTTATTATTATTTTTAAAATAAATAGATTTAATAACTACGACGATATTATCTTTCACTACAATTGCAACATAAAAATCGTTTGAATCGTATTTGGGATGCTATTAAAATATAACAATTATAAACAGTTAATCTGTGATAAAATCATTTTAGTGTTAAATAAACTAAAAACGTAGAAAATGGTTTTTGAATAAAGAAAATATATTTCTTCAATTTGAAGTAATGGAAGATAATCGAGGATTTTTTTATAAACTAGATGATTTATTAATATTTATCCTACAAATAAAAAATACTGGTAAATGTGATCTAAGAAAAAAGGAATTGATTTTGTTTTGAGGAGAAACGTTTTTATCTGAAAAGAAAATTAACAAATCATTTGATGTGATCCATAACGTGATTCCAAAATAAATGAATGTTTTTGATATAAAATCTAATGATCCATCTATATATGCTTATATAACTGTATTTCTTTTATAATATTTCTTGATTGATGATCATATCTAGAGCACGATTTTATCAAGAGAATGTTACTTATATGAGCCTCATTAAGGTCATATTTTTAGCTTCATAATACATATCAATTGAAGAAAGCAGTTGAAAAGGCAGTTTTCTTTAAAAATTATATAAAAAGCACGGCGTCACATAAATAATTATTTTTAAGAGTTGATACAGCTTTGCAGGCTTTTGGTCGTATTATTCTTACCTTTTAATAATGAATTTATCTGTTTTTCTATCAATCTATTAAGACCCACCCTCATTTTTATTATACCTTTCTTCTAAAACATATCATAAGTCATTGTATTTAGATGTATTTGAAAATTGTATCTAAATATATATTTGATATATTACAAAAAAGAAAGCAGTTGAAGTTGTAATTTTGATATGAAATGAAACTAATAATGTAAAATATTAATTCACCATATGTACAAACTAAACTACGCCATGTTTTGGAAGGTGAGGTTTCAAGCCATCCTAAAAAATAACTCTCATTAATATAATTTTAGTGTATTTTATTTTACAGTGTGTAAAATTTTGCAGTCAACCGAATAAAATGTTTTTAACAAAAAAAAAATAACTCTCAATGTTGGGGGCGCAGGTTCAAATCCCGAAAGAGGATGGCCATTTTTGGTTTTAACCTCATTGATACTATCCTTGGTTTGATAGACTAATTGTAATGCTATAATGCTGATTTATGTCCTGTCGGATGTAATTCTATCGAATCATTTAGGCAAAAAAAACCTCGAAATTTCTAAAATTCAGATAGGAAATGAACTGTTCAGAGGAAACTACCTATTTAAAACTTTGAGTTGCTTGTGCCGTCACAAATATATCTCAGAAGTAAACACTTTCCGAAATATATATATATATAGTAATATTTGATGCCTCATTTATTAGAATATGCCATCTCTCAACTTTGTCTAAACATTACATAAGGACGACATCGTTGGATATTTATAACAGGATGTCCTTTTTTTATTCCCGCAAAAAATATTTTTCCCACCAGTGGGGCAACCAGCTTTAAGATTGAATAAATCTCTGAAATGACTGATTTTTTCTTTTCTGTTGATTATCCAGTTACTGTGCAGTGAAGCAGGCTGCCATATCGCTTGGAAGGCTATGAATGTGGACAGTTGTCCCTTGGAGAGGATTCTTGAGGGTTTCGATGAGTGCACCCGTAGTGCTACAATATGCCTCAAGAAACCCGTTTCTACCAACTGTGTCGCTGCTGTTAACCTTTCAAAGGCCTGGAGCTTGTCACAGCCATTAAGAGAGGCATGCACCTTATCAAGTGCTCGGAGGGTAGCAAAGACAATGGCAGGGTTGTCTGGATCCTTATAGCTCCTTAAGTTAATGTATTTATGAAAATTGAAAAAATATTTACTTTTTTTTTGTCTTAATTAATATTTTATTATTATTGTATAATTATTTGTTTGTATATAAAGATACATTTTTTTTTATTAGTAGCCATGAAGGCTAGGGCTATAGTAGCTCTGTAATAAATCATACAACAACAACAACTATACAGATCGGCAATACTCATATATTTAATACAATTCAAAAGGTATTTTTTTAGGACAACATCTCCAAAAACAAAAGCGTATGAGTTTGCGCTTTTGAGTTGTAAAAGCTACATAGAACGTACACACATAGACTGTTTATTAAATTAATTATTTAAATTTTAAACAATAATGTTTTAGAAGTATAGTATAGGTATATGCAATAACGCTAAGCTAAATATATGTAGTCTTAATATATACCTTTTACAATCCGTAAAAGGTATATATTAGCGTGAGATAATCTATTAAAAACTTTTTTCATATTTTAACCAACATTTCTTATAAAAATATTATTATTTGTTCTAAAATCTTTTTACTTATTATTGATTTTATTATTATTTTCAAATGATTTTCCTAATTCAGAAAATAAATAAAGCACATAAGAAAAGGACTAATATATTTATAATCATCATTTGCATAAAACTATAATACTATCTATCGAAAAAATGATCAAATTCACTCTACATCATAAGCAAATTAAAAACTACTTTGCAGTTACAAAAAAAAACATACATAATTAAAGATAGCCTTTTAAAGAATGTTGAAGATGTTCTCTAATTTAATCAATCTGTCAAAATATGTTGGATTGTGCAGGGCCAACAATCATAAAACCCTAATTAGTATAGTTGGAAATATAAATATATATTCTTATATAATATGCAAGCCCTCCTGCCTTCTCATCAAAAATATGCTGAAGTTGTTAACTTTTATTTGGAAATTTAAATATATATATGACTTTATTTAATAGCTTTTACTATTCAAATTTATTCATATACAAATGCTGAGTTACTTCTTTTTAAAAAAAGGATTCGTTTTGCCAAAACTTTGATTATAATTAATGCTTTTGACAAAAATATTTCGATATATTTTTACTGAGTTAATGTACCAATATACTACTAAAAATAATTTACCTATATACTTATTGAGTTATATTAACGATGAGGAATAATTTTGCTTACTCACAGTCATTTTACGATGAGCTGCATTTATGTTTGTACATATTAATGTGCTTACATTAAAATGTAGGGCAAAGTTGTAAACAGTCGCTTTATAATCCCCTGGAGTTTCTATTTAGAAGATATTTATGAACTATATTTGAGGTGTATCTACTAAAAGTTATATTATGTTATTGTATTATTTGTACATTTAAGTGAAATCCTTACATCTCATTAATGCAAACAACTTTTTTCTCATTCTTATAAGATTTTGAAATTGTTTATAAATATTCGAAAAATATTTACAAAGTTGGTTGGTTTTATGTTAATTAATATATTGAAAAAGATACTATCGTGGTCGACCTGTAGAGCGAAACCGATAATACAAATTTAAAACTACCGATTAATTTTGTCATCAAGAGTTTAATTCTTTTAAATTTAATTTTATAGAGTATTTATGTTTATATCGAAGAGATTTCAAATAAATGTAATTACGTTACAAAAATACAATAATGAAGTAAAAGTGACTGAAACAAGCTCGTTTTAATTTTCTGAGGTCATAGTAGCCAAAAAAATGCTTTTTCTATAAACACTGGAATAACTTAGAACCAAATGTGTTTTCTTTGTACCTACAAGTTATGAAGTTATTATATTTAAGATATATATATATATATATATATATATATACATTAACTATCTAATGGATAGGTAAATATTCAAAAAATATAAATTAAAGTAAAAAACCACATATCGAATATAACAGTAATATATGTTTTTGCCATCTTACATACTTTTCTTATGAAAATGTATAAAAACATCAATGTTATCAACAAATAATTTACCTTGCTTATTACATATTTATTTTATAAAAATATTGAGCCCTTACATCAAATACCTAAGAAATACGTCCAAAGAGAAGTGTCAAAAAACAAAATATTTAAAAATTAATACTTCAAAGTAAATGATGTCAATATGTCTTCATGAAATTTCAAACTACAATAAGATAAAGCTGTTTAGAAAGGAGAATCTAATTCTTTGAAGAATGTGTAAGGGTTAAACAAACTAAGACCACCCTATAATAAACGTTGATTTGGATTTAATCATCATTGACGTTAATTGGATCTTCAATCTGACGATATGCCGTACAAAAAACCAGTTGCCAGCAAGAAAAATATGTTTACTGTGGGTTTTGTGAAATAGTTACCATTAATGAAATTTTATTGATGATATTAATGCCAAGAAGTAGTAAATTCTCTTCCAGCCAGTTTTTTGCCTAAAAGACTCTTCTTCTCAGTATAGTCATATAAGAAATGGAATCCTTTTACTCTGATCTTGATCTCTACAGCTATAAAAAGTCGCGGAGATAATGGCTATATTGGACTCAATGTAGGTATATCAAAAATTGACTTTACATTTAAAGTAATTTTGGTTATAATCTTTTCTACTCAAAATTTGATTTTCTAAACATCTTTATATGATTTAGTAACATATTTTGCATGATTTGCATGATTTGTTAATCGTTTGCATTATTTTTTATAATCTTTATATTTGATTAAATAAAGAAATCAACTCACAATTAGATTATCTATTTTATATCGAAATATATTCACTAATGTTAGCTCATAAAGTTTCCAATTTTCATTCAAAAGTTATACATTCTTTGGAAATCAAATTGCGAAAAGGAAATTAAAAATTTGCAAAGTATTTTTTGTTTTTTAGTCGAACAGTATATAAAGCATTCATATTTTAAAATTATTTTGCTGAAGCTCATGAGAAAATTAATAAGATTCCTTAAAAAAATGTTATTACACTGCATCAAACCCAATAACTATCTTTATAAGTATTCCTGCATTATTTTCTTAATCGTATTTCAAGTTGAGCCCTACAAAGTTTTTGTGCTTAGAAATATGTTTAAATCCACCAAGAGGGCGTTAGACACGAATTTGATTATTTGACCACTTGTATTTGACTTCTTGAGACCGCCATATCTTCCATATGTCATTGCTATCAAATTAACAACTAACGATAAGCAAAAATATTTATGAATGAAAAGAATGAACGAGTGTTATATATTAACAAACAAATAAAATTAATAAGTTCTGACTTCAAGTCCACTATCCTATATCACTTTTGGCTTAAGAACATGTGTTTACACTGTCTTTATAATATTATTATAGATTCGGAAAGATGCTTCTTTGTAGGGATCATTGGAGATGGATGGTCATTTTCGACTAACGGTGAGTTTACTTTAGAAACTTTACAGCAATTAAAATACTCTTTCTCTGAAAAGTACATTTGAAACTAAGGTCTTTAATTTTTGTATATTTTTACATAAGACCGAGATCAAACAGACATCACTCTTTTGAAATAAAAATTAAATTATTGTTTACTAATTTCGAACCATAAGACTACCTTCTCTGCATGAATTTTCAGATATTTTAATTGTAACAACCCTGACAGGTTTTGAATTGTAAATGTTTCATATGATGCATGTATTTTTTGTAGAAAAATATGTTTTGGTAGCAGTAAATATTTTTGTTGTTTATTTGATATATACTTTTTTTCTATAATATATATACACATATATGTATATATAGTATACCTTTATATATAATCACGATAAATAAAATTGATTCTTTGATATCTAAAGAGCATTTGATGTACCATAGCTAAAAGTTACACGGACGAATGAACCCATAATTCCTTGGATTTGTAGATACTATAAATCAATGATATATTATTTTGATATATTTATCATGTTCGTCCTTTGCAATAACTCTTTTGACATATAGTATACTATCGAACTGCCTAAATTTTGTAATAAAATGAGTATTGTTGGTGTCATAATAAGACATGTTGAGCATGTAATCTTTTTAAATGTAATATACGAGTATAACAATTAATTTTTATTGCACTTGTCTTCTATTGGAAACTGTGCATTAGTAAATTCATATTTTGTTCTATTTAACACTGGATAGAACACCGGTTACTATATTCGTATAAATAAGCGAAGGTCTTAAATAGTGTTCTCCTTTAGACACTTATAGAGGAAAGGCTAATCTTGGGGGGGGGGGGGGGGGGGGGGGGGACTTCCATGGAACCTCAATAACAAACAAAATATGTGGAGTTCCAATAACGTCAGCTTAAGGGAAGACGGCCAATAATACCAGAAATAAAGATGCATCGGGCATATTATCACACTAACTAGGTCATTTTTAACTACAAGAGCCGGTAAATTTCAAAAACAACACAATAAAAAATCATAGTAAAAAGTAATAAAGAGCTCAAAAAGCGCTTCATCACTTTTTTTATATTTCATATGTAAGTTTTACATTCCTATATATTAGACCCTCCCAAAAAAAACCACTTTTTTAGTTATTTTACATATCCCCAGCGATTCTGGTTCATTTTTGGATGCTGAAAACGAGTATCTAAATAAAAATCTCTAGCATTGCTAGAAATCGGACGCATCACTGTGCCAAAGGTTTCGTTATGAGCAAAAGTTTTGGGTTATTACTTATTTTGAAAAAAACTAGTTTACAAATTTAGCTATGATTATTGAATGACTTTGTTATGTTTTGCAAATTTGCGTCAAATAATATAGTGCCAATAAATGAACATAAGTGCTGACACACCAACCATTTTTTAATAACAGCTCTACTAGGGTTCTTTATAGTTTCAGGAAAGGAAAAAGAAAAAGAGGGTACTCATGATGTTTTTAAGTTATCTTTTAAATACAATACAATAACTAATTAACTCTTATTTCATCAAAACCTGTTTTTATTTATAAACACGTGATTTAAACACCGTATCAGATTCAATTTCACTCTTTGATCTATCAGTCAAGTGCCTTTAACATAAATGGAAGAAGTGCTTAAGCGAGGCACTGGGTATTGGTTATACTCTAGAAATTTTCAAACCAGGTCCATTCCCGTTAACCGAAGAGGTGATACGGCACTTTTACTTTCATCTTTGGCTTTGGGTAGACCGGACGCGCAGCTAGCTGCCCGTAGCACCGCCGATTCCCTACTTCGTCTCTGGACACCGTCTTATTTGCCACTCATGGCGAGGAAAAAAATAATTAAGAAGCTCCATCGCTTCCATGATCTACATTTCGTGGGTGGTGGATTCACTGCGACGGAAGCGAAAAAACGCCAAGGAGACAAAACTCGTATCCTTTAATAATGGTAATAAGCTATGATTAATTTACCAAAGAATAACAAGTTTTTATACCCAATGCCACCACCTATATCTCATTGAGCGTTTTCTACCTTCAGCTTACAAACATCCATCCAACCTTCTTGGAGCTTCCCGGTCACACAATGGGCTTCTGATTCAACATTCATTGAGTTAAGCGGCATCGTCACATCTCTTCAAGTTGTCAATGACGCGGCAGAGAGGGCCGTCAAGTTCGGGTCTGACTTTACTAAAGTGCTGACCAGAGCGAGAAACAGCGTCAGAACATTCTTCAGGCTGTTGAACTTTCACGTCGTGCGTTTCCTCACGCAACCCGAAAGTGTTTCAATCGTGTCAACGCTACCACCTCTGTGATTGAGCTGATGGTATCGTCTGGTTATGACGCCCGTTTAGATTCATTTACGGAATTCATAGTTCAATCCATAATTTTTGATTGTCAAATATGAGCATAATATATAATATTATATATTTATAAATATATCTATATTGTATATAATATATTACATATATATAATATAATATATATATCGATATATATCTATATATATCTATATATTTATTCATATAATAATAGTAATATATAATAATGTTTGAACAAAATGTCTATTGGCGAATTCACGAGATTACCATAATGACATTTCCATTGAAAAACTGTATTTTGAGAAAACAAAAAATTAAAAGAATTGGTATCAATACTGATGAGAGGGATTCAGAGGGAGTAGATTGGGATTCGATGGGGAAAATCTACTATCATTATTCGTTTTAAAAACGTATTAAAAAGATAACTTAAAACATCAACATGAGTACCCTCTTTTTTCTTTTCCTTCTTGAAACTATAAAGAACCCTAGTAGGAGCTGTTATTTAAAAAATGGTTGGTGCGTCAGCACTTATGTTCATTTATTGGCACTAAATATTATTTGACGAAAATTTGCAAAAATAACAAAGTCATCAATTGATCATAGCTAAATTTTGTAAAAAGTTTTTTTCAAATACGTAATAACCAAAAGTTTTGCTTCATAACGAACCTTTGACACCAGTGACGTCCGATTTCTAAACAATGCTAGAATTTTTTATTTAGATACTCGTTTTCAGCATCAAAAAATGAACCAGAATCGCTGGGTATATGTAAAAGAACTAAAAAGTGGTTTTTTTTGGGAGGTCTAATATATATCCACCCCCAATA
>CP045891.1:25799840-25849000 GCA_013387185.1 Caligus rogercresseyi
TATATAAATTATATAATATATATATATATTAGGGTGGTTCTTAAAAACCAAAAGTTGGAAAGTTTAAGCTCCTCACCCCTAAAGTGGTTCCAATAGTTGAAAAAATCCTCCCTGTGAAATTTTTTCTTAATTGGACAAGATTTACCCCTTCCTCAACAACATTGAAGTTTGACGATACTTATTACAGTACTTTTCCCCACACTTGAATAGGGTAAAAATTTTAACCTGTAGATATCACCATGAAATTCACTGAGTTAATTACTCATATTGTTCCAAACAAAAAATGTATTACAAGTTGTTTGAAATAATTTGTTAATACGTCGTGAAAGACTCCGGCTTATCAGCCAAATGCACTCATGCGGAGCAGGTAGGATCAACCGGAAAATTAGACAAATTTATTTGAAACATAAGATTAATGCAAAGTATGATGTGTTTATTCATTTTAGGTTAAGTCATCATCAATCTACTATGCCATCGAAGAGACGTTATTGGATTGCTCCACTTGAAAAGGTTTCTGGCTCTCAACTTCCCTCGGAAGAAGAAGTGCTCGGACTGCTGGATTACCAAATAAACACCAATAAGAACTCTTTGCGGAAAGCAGCCAATAATGTTGAAGACATGATTATCGAGGTCTGGTCCAACGCCAGAATTCCCTTCCAGCGAAAGGGCAACATCATGAGAAAAATCGAAAAACTCCACAAGATGTTCCTAAACGTCAAACGGAATAAGGGACGAGCTGGCTCACAAGCAGCGCGTGAAGACGCGTTCAGGAAGAAGATAAAAAATCTATTTGACGTGGCAACCAGTAATGCCCTTGATGCCCTTGACAATGAGGAGGATAAAGCCTTCCTCTTGGCCCAGCGGGAACGTGGTCGCCGGGGAAAGATGGGCAGTGTGGACATACTGTTGGCTAGGAAGGAAAAACGTGCCGCTAAGCGTTGTGAAAAAAGGAAGCGGCAGAGACAGAAGGCAGAGGATGATGCCAACTTGTCCATGGTGGAATTGGTCAGCTCTGAAGATGAGACCACCGAGGAGGCAAGAGGAGATGAAGTGACTCCAACAAAGAACATGAGGTGTGAGAGAGGGAGGAAAAACGTGATCAGTCCAATTGTGGCTGCATCTCTTGACAGGACCAATATTACCGACCGGGACGCCGTTTTTGTCCTGTCAGCAGCCGCCCACTCACTCGGCCACGATGTGACCAAAATGAACATCAACCGCAGCACAATCCAAAGGCAACGTCAGAAACACAGGGCAAATGTTTGTGTGGAACTCAAAGAGGAGCTGAGTGGGGACAGCACACTCATCGTTCATTGGGATGGGAAATTGATGCAAGATCTTACAAGCAAGGCAAAAATTGATCGACTACCTATTCTGGTCTCAGGCAATGGAGCGGTGCAACTTCTCAACGTCCCCAAGCTGTCACATGGAACAGGCTATGAGATGGCCAAAGAAGTTGTCAAGGCACTTGAAGACTGGGGTCTTTCTGAGCGCATTGGCGGGATGTCGTTTGACACAACATCTTCAAACACTGGCCGGATCAACGGGGCATGTGTCCTAATTGAACAGCAACTCAAAAAAGATCTCCTGTACTTTGCCTGTCGCCATCATATCCATGAGCTGCTCCTCGGTGAGGTTTTCAGGATGGTCATGGGCCCAATGTCAGGTCCAAATGTAAGCATCTTCAAGCGCTTCCAAGACCACTGGCAATCCATTGACCAGAGCCAGTTTGAGTCTGGTGCTTCTCACCCTGATGTGTGTCCTCTACTGGACCCTGTGGACAAGGCCTGGTTCGAAAGTACCCTAATCAACTGCAAGAGCCTTCGGGATGACTACCGGGAGCTGCTGGAATTAACTCTGATCTTCCTCGGACAGGTCCCCCCACGAGGAGTAAGGTTCCTAGCCCCTGGTCCCATGCACAATGCAAGGTGGATGTCCAAAGGTATCTACTCACTGAAGGTTTGGATGTTCCGGGGCCAATTCAAGCTCACAGCAAGAGAGGAGAAGGGCCTGCGGCAAATCGCCATCTTCGTCTCTTGCTTGCTGACACTGGCTCCGGAGGCTGTAGCTGCTCCCCGACATGACCTGCAGCTGCTGAAAGATTTGACGATGTACATGAACAACGTCAACGAGGACGTGGGAAGAGCTGTTCTGAACAAGCTGCAAGGGCACTTGTGGTACCTCTCGGAGGAACTTGTTGCACTAGCACTCTTTGACCCTTTGGTCAGAGTGGAGGACAAGAGGAAATTCTCACCTCACTTCACACCAAAGAAGGAGAAAAATATCCTGTGAAGCGCCCTAAGCTGCTGCCCAGCCAATCTATCACTGGGCTTGGACTGCAAGACATGGCATCGACAAACACAAGGAGGTTCTTCCAGAAGCTTCGCCTGGAAGAAGGCTTCCTTGATGCAGATCCTGCAACATGGCTAGAGCTGGAAGACTATCAGACAGCGGCAGCCTTCGTGCAGCGCATAGCAGTCATCAATGACCACGCAGAACGAGGTGTTGCCCTCATCCAGGAATACAACAGAAAGCTAACTCGGGATGAGGATCAGTTACAATTTCTACTACAAAATGTTTCTCAGCATCGCAAAGAGTTCCCAGACACCAGGAAGATGACCATAGTGGCTGGTCTGGCAGCCAAAGAGGAGAAGGAGCACCAAGACGGTTAAGTCCTCAAAGAGACTCGGAAAGTGTTCTTAAAAAAAACTTTTTTTATGTTGCAGTTACATTTGTTCGAAAGAGTAGTTCCATGTACTTAATTGGTGATGGTTAGAAAAGCAGATGGTAACCTGTTAAAACATTCTGATATAACATGTTGAATAAAACATTCTGATATAGTATGTTGAATAAATGGCATATGTTTTCAAGGATTGTTGTTTTTACTCATTACCAGAGCTTTTTCTCATTCCTCGGGCAAGGATTGTGCTGTGCCAAATGGCAAATTCAGCTTTATATTTGCTGATGTAATCAAATGATTTCAAATAACTTGCAATACATTTTTTGTTTGGACTGATGTCAGTAGTCAACTCTGTTAATTTCATGATGATATCTACAGGTTAAAATTTTACCCTATTCAAGTGTGGGAGAAGTACTGTAATAAGTATCGCCATACTTCAATATTGTTGAGGAAGGGGTAAATCTTGTCCAATTAAGAAAAAAATTCACAGGGAGGATTTTTTCAACTATTGGAACCACTTTAGGGGTGAGGAGCTTAAACTTTCCAACTTTTGGTTTTTAAGAACCACCCTAATATATATATATATATATATGTTAATTGCAAAAAGACTCATTATTCATCCAATTAATAATTCATTTAATTACACCCATGATTTATTCAGTAAATTGTTCGTGTAACGTTAGACAAAATAATAATGAATATATAAAGTATTTGATAATTTTTCTGCACTATTACTAAGAGAAACATATAGAGCGGAAAATCAAGTCATTGTCTTTTGGCCAGAGGGAACTCTGTTTAAACTTCTTTATGCCCAAAGTTTTTATTTTGTCCTTTTTACATTTTTTGGATCAGATTTTAATGGCAGTTTTCACCATACAGGACAATAAATAAGAAATATAAAGGACATTAAGTTTTTGTTTTATACTACTTTATTAAAAGTTTAGTTAAAATAACGTAAGTCCTTACACATGAGGAGTAAGACATTACTTTAGCTTATGGTTTAGAATTATGATGTTGTTCATTGGGCATCATGGCCTTATTTATGTTAAAATAATAATTAGGAGTAGTTGACACATATCCGAATTAAAATAATATAATAATAATAATGTGTTAACATACTATGACCACATTTTAGATTAATCGAATATTATATACTTTAAATATATGTTTCGACTAACTGTCCAGTAATTGTCTATGTCTAAGTATTTTTGTTATATTTTTTCATTCTATAACATTCATTCAAATCGTATACGAGTAGACATTTTTACCATCTTGACCCATTTTATGAAATATTTTATTTATATTATAAATAAAGACGCACCAATATTCTCTAGTACTTTTATAAGAACTGATATACTTGACTCCTGTTTATATAGAATAAAGACTGAATATTCTCTAGTGCTTTTAAATAAACTAATACATCATACGTCTGTTTATATAAAACAAAGACTTAATATATATCAATTTCCTCTAGTGCCTTTATATAAACGAATATATTGACTACTGTTTATATAAAATTAAGACATACTCTACAGGGTGTACGCGCAAATCGTGCACAAATGACCTAAAGTCGGATATTTACAGTTGTAGCCTAAACGAGACCACAGTAATATTATTTATACACTAATTGTGCATTAGAAAATTGTCTCTCAAATGTGTTAGTGACATTTTTATTGCGACTTTTTGTTTTCCGCACAGGTAAGGTCAGATTCGACCTTGATTTTTTTTTCAAAAGGTATGGTTGATTATTTCTGAAACTAGTTGAACAATTATGTAAAGCTTCTTAGAATCATCAGATTAAAAAGTGATTGCACCCATTTGAAAGTTTCAGCATGAATTATAAGGCCACTAAATTAAAAAAGGTCAGAACCACTTCAATTTTACTGCATCAGAGAGGTTTTAATTTTTTGCCACATTTAAAAAAAAGTTCCGCTGCTTTTGATTGTATCAAATAGAGAAGAAAAAAGTAAACAAAATTTGTTTTAGAGCTTCTCTCTATCTTCTCTTGTTCCGGAAATATGGAGGCACAACGGATCAGGATTGTTGCTCTCTTGGAGACGAATTTGCCGGTGTCAGTCATCGTGAACAAGGAAGGCTACTCAAGACGCCTTGTTTACAAGGTCAATGCCCTTTTATCAAGCAGGGAGGGACTGGAGAGGAAGACTGGAAGTGGTGGGCATAATAAAAGCTGGATGAACCCACTTTGACAAGGATCAAGTCCAAAATCGAAGAAAATCTGGAGATCTCCAAAAGGACGCTTGGCAAGGCCGTTAGACTGTCCAAGACAACAATCCAAGTTGCTACCAAGGTCCTAGGCCTTCATAGTTATGTCAGGAGACATCGCCACCTCCTCAGCACCAAAACCAAGGCCCCAAGACTGGAAAAAGGACTCAAAATTTTAAGTTGGATGAATAAAAATCCAGGTTTGGTGCGTGTTTTTAGCGACGAGAAGTTCTGTGTCGTTGATCAAGGCTGGAATGCTCAGAACGACCGCTACCTTGCTCTGAGCCCCCACGATGCCCCCCTATCAACAGGACCAACAACCAACTGGAGCCATGATGTCGGGCGTGGTGACAAGCGATGGAAGGGCCATGCCCCCTTATTGATTCCCCAAGGGATTAAAGGTTGGCATGGAGGAGTACTTGGAGGTAATGAAGACGGTGGTAAAACCATGGCTGGACAGCACTTACCCTAAGGGTTGTTATGTTTGGCAGCAGGACTCTGCCCAAGGGCATAAGGCCAAAAAAACAAACCAAGACTGGTGCCAGGAGAATCTCCAGCATTCTGGCCTTGGTCATTGTGGCCCCCTTCTTCTCCAGATTGCTCACCATTGGACTATGGTATCTAGGGCAATCTGGAGAGGAAGGTCTGCCATGAAGGCCACTGTCAATGAGGAGTGGGCCAACATGTCCGTGGCCTTCATCAGCAAGGTTTGCTCCCGCCTCAGGCCCAGGATCACTGCCATGATCAATGCTGGTGGTGACCATTTCGAAATTTAGTTGCTCAAGTAGTTAATAAATAAATCCTAACAAACCATTATAAATTGTGGTCTTCATTTTTTCGGAAATATGAGGGGATGTTTAAAAAGTCGAAAGTGTGCACGATTTGCGCGTACACCCTGTGATAAATCACTTATTTTCTTGTATGTACTATTATATTCGACTACTGCTTATATAAATTTAAGATTGTGTTTTCACTAATTTTTATTTGAATTATCGTATACATGTATATAAAAAATATTGAATCCAGCAATATTCTAAGGAAGTTCATGATTCAAAGTCAAGGTACTCATAAATAATTAAATTTCGATTTTTTTTGGAATTTAAGAGTCCTTGACCTATTTATTAACTACTAAAAAAAATTAGAGAGTCACTCCACGATGCACAACAGACCGAGAGATGATTAAACAACGTTAAATGCTGAAGAAGAAGAAAGGGTTTCAAGCCTAGATCTCAATTTTTAATTAAAAAGTTAATGAATGCAAGGACGGGTGATGAGAAACATCGTCAATGTGAAGGCAGGAACTTTTTTGTTCATAGGACTTTTCCTTATGCATTGTAGAGGGATCATAGAATGCAGCAGTGGATTTAAAACTTTATTCGCGGTGCTTTTATACCAAGGTGACACTCCTTTTGGTACACAGATATGAAGTATCATATTCAAATAAATAAAAGACAGATGAGTAAGCGCTTTGTTCTATTCTTTTTTTAAGGATGAATGGATTAGGATAAGGAACCTATGTCTTCGAACATGATTGGCCGTAAGAAAAAGATGATTGATTAATAAGAAGCTGTTTGCACTCTAAAAAAAGCTATAGCTTCATGCATGCTAATTTATATAAAAAGATGCAATTAAATTATACTAAACTAAAAAATATGCATAAAAGGAATAAAGGCAAATCCAATATTCATAGAAAATACTTATTTTTTTTACCAAGGTAATACTTTATTCACATGATATTATATCTTATTATATTCATAAAAATACATTAAAACGTCGTGTTATAAACAATATAATCAACCAGAGCAGTAAAATTTTTAGGTAAAGGAACTCGAGTAGATCTCATTTTATACATAAAATATTGAGTTTTAGTTGTAATAAAATTAATCTCTTCTTGGTACGGTCCAGTATAAAATAAATAAAATCCTTACTCCGTAATTGTATATTTAAAAAATCTTCAAATAACATTTTCTTATTGATTTTTTGATATAAAAATTAGCTTTGTTCGGTTTTTGATCAATTGATTTTAAGGCAGCGGCAATCTATATTGATCAGACTATCTAATTTCATCAACTAAGAACCGATGGAGGGATGTAATACTTAATTATAGATAAATAAACTCCATAGAAACAGAAAAAAACACATTCGATTTAACCCATTAGTACCAAAAGTAAAAAAGGATACCACAACATTGAAACTACTCACAAAATTCAAATATGATGAAAGCCTTTGAAGTAAAAAAGATTTGATTACCATAATTACTTATTGAGAAATTACTCGTAAAAATCTAGTCTTCGGCACTTATCCAAACTATGATTTTTTGTGCTGTAGTGCCGAAACATAGATTTCGACGTATCGTTTTAAAACAAAAAATATACAGTTTTATTTTTTAATTAAGGTTTAAGTACATAATTAATTAAAGGATATGTATTAAAAGAATAATTTATAAAAATAAATTAAAATAATTATGACATGAGAACACTTTCGAGCACTAATAGTACTTACCCATCATAAAATAATGAGGTACTTGCAACCAATGGGGATCAACTTTTTATCCGCTGTTTTCTAAATACTCAAACCGACATTAACACGCATTTTGCATATAATTTATCCATTTAGATGTGCTGAAGAGCTGTTTACTGCCACGTAGAAAAATCAACGTTTGGCTCTAATGGAACAACGCATTTCTTTTCGGGCTCTCATTTATATTTCAATCCATCCATATACTCAATTTAAAGCCTTTTTTACTTCATCTAAATTTCTTTTTTTCTTGTTTACTCATTCATTCATTAAACGCTGACTCACTTCTCAAACAATTGACCTATTATTCAAGTGGAGGAAGGCAGTCTGGGGAAGGCTGAGTGCCATTTATGTATACTCAATCTCATTTACATTTTATGTGTAAATTGGATTTGAAAAGGTGCTACGTGCCTTTATAGCAAGAGAAGCAAAATCTTCATGGTCATTATTTTGTGAAAAGAAGGGGAAATCTTGTTTGAATTAAGTAAGAATAAGAGAATATTTTTGCAAAGATTTATAAATTGCATTTGTGAGTGCTCCTGGTTTTTTTTTTTTTTTTTTTTTTTTTTTCGACCTTATTTTATTAGCGAAGTTACATATAATTACATATATAAAAATTCTAGTTTAAATTAAATCGCAAAATATAAAGTCAATTTCAATAGACAACATTCTAGTCGTTAAAAAGATTTTTTTTGTAAAAAACATGCGGTAAAAATGGTAAAAAATCAAAGTGACATAAATAAAAATGGTAAATAATCACAAAAATGTCTTCTGATAAAACCTCTAAAGTTCGTAAGAGTTTTTAAGATCATTCAATGTTTTGTCCGAGAATGAGGGAAAGTAGCGAACCATGGTTTTTATGCACATTCATAATATATATATTTAGTATGATATATATAATTTCGTCCTTTAAATTACTCTCTCTTGGAAAAAGGAATACATTATTAACAGCTTACCATCTTTAGTTGTATTTCATTATCTTTATACATTTGGCTATTTAATAAATGTAGAATATATATTTATCATGTGGATCAACTCTTTCCGAAATCTAAATATTTAAAAATAGTCGCAATATTAAATAAATATATATTTGTTATGCTGATCAAAAAATAAACAATGATTCATAAGTGTTCAAAAGTCTTTCTTACGGTTGTTGTGCCCTTTTTTATTTATTAAGTCGACATTTTCCTGCTATTCCTTAAAAATGTATGCTTCTTTATTAACAGAAAATAAATGCTAACATCAAGGCGCTTTTTTTCTTGTTCATTGGAAGCAACCTCCATCAAGTAATCTTAAAGGGATTAAGGTATTGATCATTTGTTAAGCTCCACAGAATGCAGATAAAAGCTGCATGGAGGCATGACTAAAATCGATTAATTGATAGCTATCTTTACTTTCTGATATAAATGCAAAACGAGTGACATTTTGCTTTGAAAAATATGATTCATGATCATATATATATATATATATATATATATATATATATATATATATTATTTTTTATTAATGGGATGTATTGTGATGTACTTATTGACCACTATTAAGATAACCAAAGAGAGGACTTTTTTTCGAACGTGATTTGTTGATAGAGAAGAATAGTAAATAATGAAAATCACATCCCTTGCGGCTATTAAGGGGCGAATATCAATCCAGGGACTTGAATACCACCCTGTCGAACATAAAGTGTAAATTGTCATGGACTTTTATCCATTTTATTTCGGAATCCGTTGAATACTCGCCTTCAAAGTCATCTATTTAATGAAACAACGGCACAAACTCAACTGCTCATAAATACTTATCCTATTGTTTTATTTCTTACAATAAATTAATCATGACTCAAAATAAGATTCGTTTTTGTATTGAGAGGAAAATGAGCTACTAATAATCACATTATGTTTATTGGTAAGCTTGGGATTAATACCATCGTTTATCCCAACCCATCAGTTTTGAGTTACATTTTTTTGTCGATACATAAATCTAAAACTTATAGGCATAATAAATATAAAATATTTCTTCTTTAAATGTTTCTTGCGAACATACTTAATTGAATTTATTTATTTGTAAGTGAAGGCACAGTAATAAATCTATACTTTTCGTTCCGTATCGCGTAATCAGAAATGAGTAAGCATTGCAATAAATCATAAAATTTCATTTAGAATCAGTGTTCACCATTAAGCATAAGTCTAACTATTACTATATTTGAGGACCCAAAAACTTCTTCATAGTCTCAAGTTTCCCGATAAAAATGACTACATTATTATATTACTCATAAATAAACGTTAGGGACAAAAAAGAGTAAAAAAATCTTTTAGGATTTTTTTTATTAAGAGTTGATTTTTTCATTCGTAGTATGGATAACCACTTAATAATTTCTTAAGACCCTAAACAAAGGGATATATAGTGTATAATTTTAGAGTATTGTAAAGGGGCGATAGCCGAACGTGCTAAGGCGTGTTCAACTCTCAATGTTGGTTCGAATCCCGAGAGGGGATAGTCATTTTGGTCTACCTCATTTATAAGATCCTAGGTTTGATAGACTAATTATAATGTTATAATGCTTATTTATATCCAGTCAGATGCAATTCTCTCGAACCATATAGGCAAAAAAAAATTATTACAACTCAGTTGTTTTACTTAGTTTTTTCAGTAACAATTGGTAAATTAATAACTGGTTATTATTTGTCCTGTGATGTGATGATCTTCATAACCCATTATAAGTAAACTATATATCCATTAAAACTGATTATTTACATGGTTTATTCTCCTTCTTAAGGACTTTCAATATACATTCAATGTAAATTATAGTGTATCTACATAAAGTCTATAGCAAACCCATTTTTAAAAAATAACTTATGATTTACAACTTTAAATTGTAGCCACAAACTTACATGGAGTATATTAAATTGATAATGTGTATTTTTATGATATCGTAGTTTTAATAATATAATATATAAGTTATCAAATTCAATGTTTTCAGGTACATGCGACAATTGCGACAACTGGCCAAAGGTCGAGTCAGATAGACCGAAGCTGTGATAATGTACCTCGACTAAAAATCGACCTAACTGGTCCAAGTGAAAGCTGTAAGAACGATCCAGGTTTCCGAAAACAACGTAGCTATATCTTTACTTGGCGTGAGGGCTAACAGTCACATGTGGATCGATGCTCTGCTCAACAAGGCCGAACTTAATCCATCATGGGATATCGGTTCGAGCTGTGGCTATGGAGACCTGGAAATGCTTAGCAAGCCGGGATGGAAGCAATGGCGATCGAAACCCGGTAGGTAAGATTTTATTCGGTGTCCACAGTGGAGTCAGACATACCGTTCTCAGACTGCCAGCCTCATTCGATCTTCTCTCCCTAAGTCAGTGGGCACATCCGTCACAGTGCAGCAGCTATTTGGAATAGCAGCCCTACACTTTGCAACTACAAAACCATAAGGGAAGTATATGCTCCTATATAGTCGGTAGAAGACGGGTTTTTAAAATGTAATTTTTCTTCAAAAAACATCTTTCTTTATTTGTTTTTTTAAATTTTAATATTTGTTTTGATATATAATTAAATACGTATATATATTGTTTTACTTATTTTAAAATTTCCTGACATCCCTGCCTAGCCGAATTGCTAGGATGATTCTTTGGAAAAATATAGACGATTACATGTGCACACTAAAACCACCATTTACTTAATATATTACTATACATTACAAAGGTATTATATACAAATATACAATATGAGACTAAAGCTGTACGGCTTAAGCTAATACATAAATGAAATATTTCAGAAAGAAAGACGTTTTAACACACTAAATACGCAGCTCTATAAAAACATGTGCTTCTCTTCAAATAAATTGTTTTATTTTTACAAAATAAGTCATTCAGAATATTTACCAAAGGTCAACAGACTAGTATGTACATAACCTTTCAAGGTGGAAGGATCGACTTTATATCTCCACCAATGTTTTTATGAAACAACAATTGCAACTCAATCACACTACATTTTAAATCTCTAGCGTTGTTACTGCTCGTCTCTAATTGATAAAAAATATGATCATAGATTTGCCTTCATTTCATCGTTTTATTTCTAGTACAAAATATTGGTCAAATGTTTGTGATAAAATTTATTTAAAAAACATTACAACTGTTGTGCTAGAAAATATTTCCTGATCTAAAATTTATATTAAAAAAATTAAAACAGTAAAAAATATTCAAGTTAAAAAGCCTACTAAAATACATTTGAAACAGCAAAGTTTGCTCTGGGATCACGCAGCTGAAGTATTTTCCATCCTTGTCACCACAATATGCGAAATCATTAATCATTAAACAGTTTAAAAAGCTCAAGAAGATATGAATTAAAAATGATTATGTTTTTATTGTTTCATCATATATACTATGATGTTTTAAAATGTATGGCTATTTACTTGTTTTAAGAAATGGTGGTCTTTAAAAGGAAAATAATAACTTTTCAACTAGAATGTTTTAATGAATAAATTTTCCTTTTTATTATCTGTTATTTATATATAATTATGCGTCGTATATATCTTAAATAGAATAAAGACCTTGCTGATGAAAAAACTAAAAAAGAAATCTGTAAAACTAAAAAATGAAAACAAAAGACAGACAATAAAAGCAATGATTGGAGCTGTTGTGGCTAGTCTTCTAGGAAATTCTCTTGTCTCGCCTAGACTCAGAGCATATTTGAGATGCTCCATTTTCTGGCTGCTTCAGAGGCAAATGTCCTTTGTGGTTTTTGGTGCATTATACTTCATGCTTTAGGTATTTGTGAGTATGTACATAAATTCCCCTGCATTCAAAAATGTTGGAAATTGTGGATGGCTTACCCTCGTACCAATGCATCCTTTTTTGTGTTCCCTTCCTTCATGAATATCCTTATGTAATGCAACCACAGATGAAAGGACATGCAATTCTCTAAAATTGCAATTATGTCCGTCTCAGGATTCTTTTTTGTTGCATTTTTGGCTGTGGCTTAAAAGTACCCAAGTAATTAGAGAGTGATTTTTTATTTAATGAAACCCCATATTTAATAATATATTCTCTTACTTTGAGGCTTTATTCTACAAACAATATTTTCGTTGTTGATAGTATAAGAATTTCATTATATAAAATACATATGTATGAATATTTAAATGAAAAAGATAGTATTTTAACTGTATTCATTCTTTTTTATATGAGTGGAGGATCTGGTTGGTTTATCCATAGAATAAGTACAATAAATAACAAGCTGTGTTCTTTTGTTTTATCCTAAATCAACGAATTCGCATCTTCATGACCTGAACAAAATAGCTAAGCTGCTGTGGTATCAAGGATAGCTCCCGAGGTAAGTGGCATATGCCACACTATAAGTTTTCCTCCATGACTACGGGTAGAAGACACCATCAGTGCAGCCCCAAAAAATGAATCCAGTGTCGCAAAACAACGTGGCAAGAGGGAGGAACACATCAGCGTTTCAAGAGTTTTAAAGAGCGTCAATCTCATCTTCCCCATCTAAACCGTGGTAAAGGTCCTCCCTCGCCAATGAATCCTACAAGGCATTTCACAATAATTGTTGGCCTGCTGGTGATAGGAATACGGCAAGTATATCCACATTCGGGAGTGGAAGGGACTACAAGCCAAAAACTGCTGTTATAACGATTCAACGCTTTTATATGATTTTTAGTGGGTTTTTCGTCACTCCATTATTTTATACTGCTTTAATTTCTCTATTTATAAATTTTAGAGCAGTTTAAAATTTTCTAGCTGAACAGTTAAATTTGTAATGGCTTAGAATAAATTAGATCACACATACACTCTGCAATGGTGAGCTCTTTGTACAACTCGATCCGAGTCTCGACTGTGATGTAAAGAAATATAAAAGGAAGTTTAAACACGATGCATTTTAAATTCATTTGTTATCAGAAAACAGAGCAACATTATAATTGTCTTGCAACTATTTATGTAGTTGCACACCTACATAGAAATATGCCAATCAACTGAATAAACATCAATAAATTGCAAACAAATAAATTGCAAAATTGATGAAGAGGCACGTTAAGTGTCTCAAGTGTCAAGATTAGAGTCTCCACGAAAGCACAGGCCAAGCTGTTTTGAACCCTAAAGCACTTAAATAATATTAACGAATATTAAATTAAGTTAATCTCCTTACATTAAGTTAAACAACTCATTTGCAATATTAAATAAACAAATTAGAAGTAAAACTTTATTACTTTTAATATATGCCATTGTTCTGGTAAATTAAGTATAACATAAAGTATAAAAGTAAAATGCAATTGAAAATGTAGAAAATATTTATACGAAACAAAGCAAAAATCAGAGAATTGTCTATTTCAATATTCAACAATCTATACGAAGATGTACTTCAATATTTTAGTAAGGAGCGTTGCAACTATAGTCAATATACATATAATCTGAGCTCAACTAATTTAATATGAGCATTATTAACCTATAACACAATCTGGTATTAATTATATTAAACATAGTTTATGATTAAGAAAAATGTTCAGATTAATATGTAAGCCAAGACTACAATTGAAATGAAAATTAAAAATAAGTAAATTTTTATTATCTATTAATGTGTCACATTGATTTGCAATATTAATAAAAATCAGTGTTTTATACAATATATACCGTGATGTATATTCATAAAATAAATTGTAACCTTTTTGAATACTATTAGAACTAATAAACCATTTCAAATAAACGAATGGAAAGAAATCACGCAGGGCTTTTAACATGTAGCATGCTCTTGTAAATTGAATAGAGTATATAATTATTAACTATGTTTAGATCAATATAAAAATAAACAACTGTCGTAAGTAAGAAAATGAAAGGAAACAACTATTTTATATAATCAACACTATAATTGGAGTTTGTCCGTCCGTCCGACTTCTATAGACGCCGAAACTACAGAAGCTAAAGAACTGAAATTTGGCACACAGATGCATCTTGACCATGTATGGTCTTGGGCTAGGTTAGGTTCTGATCAGACCAGATTTGCGTCTGTGAGAGAATTTTGCAGTTTGTATGGATTTTTGAGGGTTAGGAGGCTCGGATGTAATTAAATGTTTTGTGGACTTTAGCCGTAGGCATCTTTTGTAAAACCCCAACTAAGGCCTAGCGGCCTTGCAAAGGCCTCAAAAAAGACTTGAAAACTTTGGTTGTCCATAGTTCGTAAGTGAGATGTTTTAGAGACAGAACGCAAACTAAAAGTTATCTGCATCTCTGCCCAAAGAGCCTGGATCTGGAAAAAAATTCCGGATCCAGACACTCCCGGACCCGGATTATGACATTTCCTTAACTTTTGATTCTTTCCCATTTCGAAAAAAAGCTACTCTGAAAGTACATCAACAATAGGTTTACAATCGGGTTCCAAAGAAATTTTCCGGAAAACCGACCGGCCTGTCGGAAATTCAAGAAAACCTCTGGGCGACTTTTTAAACGAAAAAAAGTTCAAAACAAAATATACGAAATGAAGGCCTTGCAAAATAAGCCTAGGTTGGTTAAGTCAATGTCCGGCCTCCGGGACAAATTTGGGCCGGGATCCGGATTTTTTTCAATTTGCAAGTTTTCGCAATATATTTTTGCCGAATCATATTCACAATTGACCAGGGAGCAACTTTGATGTATTCAGTATCCGGATCGAGGTCATTAAGAGCCTCAAATCCGGGATTGAATATTAGGTCCAATTTCATGGACGAAGTTAAAAACTTCATTGTTTGATGCAAGGTTCAATCCTTGCCTCAATATATTATCCATAGATATGTTACCATGTATAAATGCTGTGGCCGTAGGCCACTCACCAGACCGGAAGGCCTAGCCAAAGCCGCGGAGCGGCAATGGGCTAGTCTACATTATAATTGGAGTTTGTCCGTCCGTCTGTCCGACTTCTATAGACGCCGAAACTACAGAAGCTACAGAACTGAAATTTAACACACACATGCATCTTGACCATGTGATGGTCTTGGGCTAGGTTAGGTTCTGATCAGACCAGATTTGCGTCTGTGAGAGGATTTTGCGGTTTGCATGGATTTTTGAGAGTTAGGAGGCTCGGGATTTAATTAAATGTTTTGTGGACTTTAGCCGTAGGCATCTTTGGTATAACCAAAACTAAGGCCTAGCGGCCTTGCAAAGGCCAGAAAAAGGCTTGGAAAACTTTGGTGTCCATAGTTCGTAAGTGAGATGTTTTAAAGACAGAACGCAGACCAAAAGTTATCTGCATCTCTGCCCAAAGAACTTGGATCCGGAAAAAATTCCGGATCCAGACACTCCCGGACCCGGATTATGACATTTCCTTAACTTTTGATTCTTTCCCATTTCGAAAAAAAGCTACTCTGAAAGTACATCAAGAATAGAGTTACAATCGGGTCCAAAGAAGTTTCCCGGAAAACCGGACCGACCTGTCCGGAAATTCAAGAAAACCTCTGGGGCGACTTTTTAATACGAAAAAAAGTTCAAAACAAACACATACGAAATGAAGGCCTTGCAAAATAAGCCTATGTTGGTTAAGTCAATGTCCGGCCTCCGGGACATATTTGGGCCGGGATCCGGATTTTTTTTAATTTACAGTTTTTCGCAATTTATTTTGCACAATCATATTCAGCTTCACAAAGGGAGCAACTTTGATGTATTAGTATCCGAATCCGAGGTCGTTAAGACCCTCAAATCCGGGATTGAATATTAGGTCCTATTTCATGGACGAAGCGGAATATTTTTGGAATCCTAAATTTTAGGGGGCCTTCTTTGGGTTGTCTGCTGAGTTGATTGCATCAAGTTATAAAATAGTATCTATAGAGTGTTCATTTCTAATCAGTTTGTGGTGAATAAAATGAATTTTTGTTTACATTTTTTGAGTTTTGGCATAAAAACTGTCAAAATGGAAAAGTGTTTTTTTCTCCGCTCCTGGTAAACTCACAGATTTCAACTTGAGTTCATAAGAAGGAGCTTAAAAAGTCTGACAACAAACTATAAAATAAATCATTCTCAAGTGTTTCATATATTTTTTCAGAAAACCAAAAAACTGATTTTTTCAAAAAACTTAAGGGGGTCCCCCATGATTTTTGGCATTTTTTGAAATTTTTAAATTTGTTAATATAGTTGTTCCCAATTGGGGAGAATAATGCAAATGTGAAGAAATTTTTAAAATTGGATGAAAAACAAAAAAGTTTTATTAGTAAGCATTATTTCATAAGTACATATAAAGCATAGGAGTTGGCTAAAATGTTAGTTCTTTTTTGCTCCCTAGGGGGCGCTCTAAATTATTAATCTAATATAACATCTTTGAGACTTTTTACTGCATAAGTGGGTTTTTAATTATGAAATGCAAAATGAAGCCCTCGCAAAAAAAATATCCGGCACCATATGACGTCACTAAATAACACTATGGTTCACCAAAGGTCTGTATAATAAGGTCTGGCAATACAAAAACAAGCATGTAATCCTAGCAGTATAACTACTCAATGACGTCACTGGAGAACGAATATATATATTTATTTTATTCATTTATTTATACACACACACATATATAATATATAGAAGATAAAAGAGATAGATTGATATATATATATAATCGTTCTCCAGTGACGTCATTGAGTAGTCACACTGCTACATGTTTGTTTTTGGGTTCACCAATCTTATTAAGCAGTTTGAATACTTCAAACTATCCCCTTTTCTCACGTGAGACACAGCTGAACACGCTCCGAAGTATGAAGAAAGAGAAGGGAGAAGCTCTATGAATAAAAATATTTGACATATACTCATGAATACGATAACATTATGAAAATGGTTTCCAGTGCAAAGTTGGAAATGGTCGATTTTCCCTCCAAATCATGAAGAAGGTCTTACCCTAAAATAACTTTATCATCTGGATATTTTGTCATTACTGTCGCAACAAGTATTATGTATTGATGTTATTGAAGGTCTATCTATAAATGCTAATATTGTTAATGCATATAATAAGGCTTCAAACGATATGGGAGCTTTTTATATATAGTATTATATCGTGAAGAATAAAAATAACATAACATAATAACTAATAATAAGCGGAGCTTTGTTATATTAATGCGGAGAAGGTCTGGGTCACGAAACCTACCTTACCTTACCGTAGCTTACTGTTCATAAGTACCCTTATGGGTCTATTATATGCGAATATACTCCTTTATATATGAACGAAAAAGTACTCAAAATGGGCTCAGTTTATAAAATGAAACAAACAAAATGTGCTCATTAATGCTCAATAAGCTATTTTGACTGATAAGCTGGGCCAAAAGTCAGTAGTTTCCTTTAAAAATGAATTTTATACAAAGTGTGTTAAGGAAAAATTCCTACTATCAATAATTCCCAACAAAAATGCTTTATCAGATTTTCTTTGTGCATAAGTTTTATATATAATTATTCCTAAAACCAAATATATATTTATAGATTGATAGAGAGATTGATAGATATATAAATGGATAGATAGAATCGTTCTCCAGTGACGTCATTGAATAGTCACACTGCTATATGTTTGTTTTTGTATTGCCCAGACCTTATTATACAGACCTTGGTACACACTCTCTGAGTGTATATATTTTATCTTTGTTTTCAAACATGGCGTCTGTCTCTCTGTCATGAGTACTTTGTTATGTCATTGCGTCTTCATTATTTTCCTCTTTGTTTATACAAGGTATATATAATTTCCTTAAACTTTTAGTGCATAAGTCTTATGTTCATATTTGCCTCGCTGCACGTTGCTAAGTATCTGTGCCCACTTTTTTTTAATGAGACGATAGAGGTTTTTTAAAGTAAGAAAAGGGGAAAAAAAGAAAAAATAAATACATATGTATATATTTGTAGTTATAAGGAGAGGAACTTAATCCGAATTTACTGGATAATATAAAAAATTCCCTCTACTTTTTTTTGTTGAAAAAATACATATTCTCTCTCATAAAACTTCTTTCTATACGACGTCTCAATCATCATAAGCTTCAAAACTTCATTGTTTGATGCAAAGTTCAACCCTTGCCACAACATATTATACAATGATATGATACAATGTATAATGCTGTGGCCGTAGGCCACCCACCCGCCTGGAGGGCCTAGCACCAGCCGCGGAGCGGCAATGGGCTAGTTATGTAATAATTTGGATTGAATGTACCATTCATTCATTCATTTTACAACGTTGTTTGTATCAATAAATATCACTTTTTCAATTACAGTTAAAGACAATTTCAGTTTAAAAATAAACAAATTTAACATTCATGATTTTTGATAATTGCTATTGTATTTAAGTTAAATATAGTATACTAGTACGAACTATATTTTGATTAATATATATATATATACTCAAAGTCATAATTTTGTGTACCAACTCTATAAATAATACAAACAGTAATGAGTTGTTATATTGTGAAATGCAAAATATTTTATTTATATCATTATATATCAATGTATATCTTAAGGCACATCTATTCAATGAATAATAAAGACCTATTAGATTAATATTAAAACTAATATACAATCTCAAATAAAAAAATTATATGTAAACATTCATGATATTTGATAAATGCAATTGTTCTTTTGAAATAAACAGAATAAGTGATTAGAAACTGACTTTTGATTTATTTGTTAAACAAAATCTGATTCGAAAATAAAATATATGTAGGTAATTCTATTATTTATATTTGAGATATTTATATGAATTAATGGAAAATGAAAGTATTATTTGTTTTATTATTAAACTAAAAATATCTTGATGCACATCAATTCAAAAGTAATAACCTTCTTGATCAATACACAATCTCAAATAAACAATTAAAAGTAAATATTCATGATTATAGATTAATGGAATACTTTTTTGATAAATTAAATTACTAAAAATTGTTTTTTCAATAAACTATAAACAAACCAAAGTCGTATGTAAGGAAATTTGATTAAGCAACTGTATTATAATTATCATTATTTTAAACATTTGTATTTCAAATGCAATTAAATTGGAGATCTGGGTTTCATATATGTGTATATTTCAACGTGCCAGACTACAATGACGAGATACACAAACAATAATAAAGGGAAAATAATAATAAATACTAAATCAAATAGAAACTAAATAATTATATTAACGCAACCTTTCCTTATCGCCACAGGGCTCCCCCCCCAGTGACCTTGAAAACCTTGTTAAGAAACGAAGAGGTTTCTTACGGGTTCTGTGGGAACGTCGATTTGTTGATGTGGTCTTTTTAAGGATGCCGTTAGGCTGAGAAGGCGGTCGGTGGTTTGGTTGGGTATTGGAGGCTGTGGATGTATCTGCAGAATTTGATTTTAAACTAGAAGAAGATCTAGGTGATGAAGTTGGAGGTTCGGAAATCTTTGTTGGAGGGCGGCCTCTACGAGGAGGTTGTGCTGGAGCCGCAGGGTTGTCAATATCCAAATGTGCCTCCTTAAGACGATCTATTGAAACGTTCTCCTGTCTGTTCCCAATTTGAAGCTTGAAAAACTTTTCTCCATGGTGAAGTACCTCATAAGGACCGTCGTATGGGGGTTGTAGAGGTTTCCTGTGTCCGTCGTGTCTAACGAAAACGAACTTAGACGTCATGAGATCCTTGTGAATTGAGGGATTAGGTTGACTGTGATGGGACATTGGAATGGGTTTGAGGGAACCTAATTTATCGCGTAAGATTTTTAATTCCAGAGGAGCGTTTACTGAGCGGTGGTTAGAGAAAAATTCCCCAGGAACTCTAATTGTAGTCCCGTACACCAGTTCAGCCGAAGAAGTGTTGAGGTCTTCTTTGGGTGCAGATCGAATCCCTAAGAGAACCCAAGGGAGTTCATCGGTCCAATTCGGACCAGCCCCCCTAGCTTTTAAGGCTTCCTTCAGTCGACGGTGAAAACGTTCCACAAGTCCGTTGGCTTGTGGGTGATAGGACGTGGTTAGGTTTACTTGGATGCCCAACAGATGATTAATGTCTCTCCACAGTTGAGACGTGAATTGGGATCCCCTGTCAGATGTTATTGTTCCTGGCAGTCCAAATCTGGCTATCCAGTTGGAAAGGAATCCTCGAGCGACGGTCAAGGAGTCAGTTGAGGAAAGAGGTATCGCCTCCGGCCATCTAGTGAAGCGGTCCACAATGGTAAGAAGGTGTGTGAATCCTCGTGAGGATGGTAGTGGACCCACTAAGTCTACGTTGACATGTTCAAAACGAGATGGTGGTGGTTCAAAGTTTTGTAAGGGTGCGACGGTGTGTTTGTGAATTTTTGAACGTTGGCAAGCTAGGCATTCTTTCGTCCATTCCCCAACTTTTTTAGAAAGGCCGTACCAAACGAACTTCTCGGATATGAGGCGTCTCGTAGTCCTGATTCCTGGATGGGCTAGTCCATGGAGTGTGTCGAAAATTTTCCGCTGAAAACTCTCGGGGACTAGTGGGCGAGCCCGCCCTGTTGAAACGTCGCATATAATTTCGGGACCGTTGCGTTGTATAGCTATTTTTCCAACTTTCCGAGTTCCGGTAGCGGTCTAAGGTAATGTCGTTGCTTTGCTCTTGAGCCAATTCCCGAAAGTCGATTCCGTCTCTTACTGAGTTGAGTGTTGGTGCTGGGGTTCGCGACAATGCGTCCGCCACGACATTGTTCTTTCCGGAAACATGCCTAATGTCTGTTGAATATTCAGAAATTGCTGCTAAGTGGCGTTGTTGTCTAGCAGACCACGGTTCAGAGTGCTTGGACATGGCGTAAGTGATCGGCTTGTGGTCCGTGAAAATTGTGAAGTTTCTTCCTTCCAAGAAATAGCGGAACTTCTTAACAGCTAGAAAGATGGCTAACAACTCTCGATCGAACGTACTATAACGCCTTTCTCGGGGAAGCAACTGTCGGCTAAAGAATGATAAGGGCTTCCAAATTCCTCCTGATAATTGTTCCAACACGGCGCCAACAGCCGTATCGGACGCATCGACGGTTAAGGCTGTGGGAGCTGATACCGAAGGATGTACTAACAGGGTGGCTCTAGCAAGAGCTTCTTTTGTACTTAGGAACGCCTGGTCCATCTCTGAATTCCACTCTATGTTCTTTTTGTTATTACTTGAGGAAAGTGATTGATAGAGGGGACTCATGAGGCGTGCAGCCGAGGGAATAAATCTGTGGTAAAAGTTCACCATGCCCGTGAATTCTTGTAGACCTTTCGGTGTAAGGGGCTTTGGGAAATCCCTGATGGCGTCCACTTTTGAGGATAAGGGGGTAACACCTTTGCCGCAAACTTTGTGTCCTAAAAATTCGATCTCTGAAACTCCAAACACGCACTTGTCTTTGTTGATTACCAGTCCATTCCGTTCTAACCTTTCGAAGAGTGCCAGCAGATGTTCACTGTGGGCTTCGTTGTCGGGACTTGCTATTAGTATATCATCGAGATAGACGAAAATGAACGGCAGCCCTTGACATACCATGTCCATCAGTCTCTGGAAGGCCTGGGCAGCGTTTTTGAGGCCGAAGGGAAGACGTAGAAATTCAAAAAGGCCGAACGGTGTAATCACAGCGGTTTTGGGGACGTCTTCGGGGTGAACAGGAATTTGATGATATCCTCTTATTAAGTCAATCTTAGAAAAAATTGTGCATCCTTCGAGACGGGCTGAAAAGTCTTGGATGTGAGGGATAGGATATCGATCCGGTACGGTAATGGCATTCAACCGGCGGTAATCCCCACAAGGCCTCCATCCCCCGTTTGGCTTTGGTGTTACATGAAGGGGTGAAGACCATGGACTGTCAGAACGTCTTATGATCCCAAGATCTTCCATTTTCCTAAACTCCGCCCGAGCTACTTCTAATTTATCTGGAGCCAAGCGTCTTGCCTTAGCGAAGATTGGCTGCCCATTGGTGATGATTCTGTGTTTCACCCCATGCCTTGGCTTTGTTTGTGAGAATGTAGGTGTTGTCAGTGCCGGTTTGGAGGTAAGGAGTTTTTGAAAAGGACAGTCATTGTTGCGGAGGAGGTAAATACGGGGAGCGGGCACTTGAGATGCGGGAGCCTTCATGGAGGTGAATGTTCGAGCTTGGATGAGTTGTTCTCCTTTAAGGTCCACCAACAATCCGTGGGACCTCAAAAAGTCTGCCCCAATCATTGGTTGTGAGACATCTGCCACCATGAAACTCCACTCATATTTGTTATCTCCTATTTGTAATGGAATCTTCCGTGTGCCAAATGTTTTTATTCTAGTGTTGTTGGCGGCCATTAGAACCTGCTTCGATTCTCCTTTTAATTTATCACTGTAAGAAGCCGGGATTACGCTTACTTCCGCGCCGGTATCTATCAAAAAGTGTCGGCCGGATATTTTATCGGGGACTCTAAGGAGTGTTGTTTGAATGCCGGCCATCAGCCTATTTACTGATGACCGGCTGAACCGTTTCCCTGTATGTAAAAACTACAGGGAGGAATACACTTCCTTGCTTTGTCTCCCCATCTCCTATGATAATAGCAAAGAGTGAGAGGGAGCTGCGAGGATGCTCTTTGGGACGAGGACGTTGACTTTGGTGAAGGAGTTCTAGATTTCCTCTCGAAGGAAGAGTATGGGCGCACGGCGTTGATATTAGATAAGGAGAGATCTTGTGCATAAACGTCCGCCAGTTTAGCCAAAGCCCGGAGATCCTTTCTGTCGTGCGTACGTATATTGAAGCGTACCGGAGGAGGGAGTTGTTGTAAGAATATCTCAATAAAGAGAAAGTCCGGTTCGTGTCCTTCCGGGAGAAGGTCCATCATTTGGTTCAAGATTTGTGTTGGAGTATCCGAACTCGATGAAGAGAATTTAAGAAGCCTTGCTGCTCTTTCATCAATGGACAGAGTAAATTCCTCGAGTAGTCGTGCTTTTAACCTTTCGTAGGAGTCTTTTTGCTGAGTCTCGCGCAAATTGTCTTTCACGTTTTTTGCAGTTCTGTGGTCCAAAGCGGATATTACATGCTCCAACTTTGTAATTGACGAAGTAATTCCTTTGAGTTGGAATTGAGATTCAGCTTGACGGAACCAAAAGGCCGGATCCTCCGCGAAAAAATTGGCTAGGTGCACTGTTGCCCCGTTGTGTTGGAGATTGGTTACACTTGATGAAGGATCTGGGGCGTTAGACTGTGCCATTGTGTATTTCGGGGTCACCACTTTGGAGATCTGGGTTTCATATATGTGTATATTTCAACGTGCCAGACTACAATGACGAGATACACAAACAATAATAAAGGGAAAGTAATAATAAATACTAAATCAAATAGAAACTAAATAATTATATTAACGCAACCTTTCCTTATCGCCACAATATACATATTAACATTAATAAACATGTACAAAAATTAATTTGTCGTAGGGATTAAACATGAAACAATTAAACATATAAAAAAGGATTAAAGAGTTCTTTAAAAGACGATAATGTTAGTAAGGAGAAATAAGAGAAGATGGCGTCCAAAGAACATCATGAGGTGAGAAACAATTCCTCCCTCGGAACCAATTCTATTGATGAAGAATGTGGACGCCGTCGAGGATCTCGATGCTTCTTCTCACCCAGCATTAAATCCCTGGGGATAGAGGAACTCTAGCAGCATGAAGGATCCCCTGGACAGTCGAGAGAATGTGTTCAATTTGAAAGGCATGCCTGTAGGAGATATGTCAATCCCTGGGACCTAATGGCGCTCCGTACACCTTTTAGATGTCTTCTTCCACTGCACGAACAAGAGGGAGGATTTGAGGGCAAAAATAGAAGAAATGGAAAGTTGACCTGTGACCTAGAGGTGTGCTTATTCTTAATGGCCAGAAGTCACTATTCATATGAAGTCTCCTCATCAAGGCCAGGTTTAATATCTTCCACGTGTGATTCATATTCTTCAGACTAAGTTCCCATTTGCCCACGGGGGATTCTAATCTTTTTCTTGATATATTAAGGTCTTCATTTTAGGTTGTCCCTATATTCAAAATTTTTATTATAGATGTCCGTAATGTGAAATGTAGTATCTAAAAATATAAAACACTCCCGAGGAGGCCCATGAGGTCTACGACTCCAGTGGCGTACCCACTTGGGAGGGAGACAGCTACTTTTGCATGCCACGCAATATCAGTGTGGAACTTGTCTCAGGCCTTGAGGTCTGCCTCTACTCTCCACACTGCCAGGACCGTAGCTAGGGCCATTGGACGCAGCGTCCCCATATAATCCATTCTGCATGGGCATTTAAAAAAATCCGATTTTATAATTTTATTGTTTTTATTTATTTTTAGACTAGTTACAAATGTAACTAATGTGCCCTATGGCAAATATACTCGATTACACACTCTCTGGAAAATTTTTATATCCCAAGATTTCATTTTTCAAATCTTGTGAGGAGAGCACAATATAAAAATCACTATTCTTTTTTAAAGTAGCCATAATTTGTTTTGATTTAGTTTTTCAGAGTCAACCTCCGACCTGGATACTTCCACTTCCAATATGACCGCACTTTGAGCAAATGCTACTCCATCGAAGGCTTTCAAAAGACTATCATTACAGTTGGAGAGGATCTGAGATGTTTGGTCATGATAGACATCACAGATGTATGTTTGAATCTTTCAAACAGGCCAATAGACTTCTCTATGGAATTCAAAATGCTTCCTTCAGACTCAGACATAAAGATAGAAAAATAATCTGCAAACACTATACATTTCATTTTTCATTAATCAATTCTACATTTGGTTTATTTTCAGTTATTATTTCATACATTTCGTTTACGCAAAGTAGGAACATAGACGGGGATAACAAATCTCCTTGTCTTGCTCCTCGGTTGATTGCCAACTTGGCTTATGATCCTCCTAAGATGATTAGTGAAGAAGAGTTCCTAATCACATATGATATAATCTCAAGTGAGAGGTTGTAACGGTATGATAGCTCAAGAATGAATTTGTGGGAAAGCGTATCAAAGGCTTTCTCGAAATCGTCAATGAAGACCGCACAATTATTTTGGAGGCTTAATAATGCTCAATGGCGTCGTGATAAGATCGAAAGACATCTTTACAGGTAGATGAGGCATAAATATATCTGATCGGGGGATATAACATTGCAAAAAAAATTCAATACCATTTTGTTTAAAAAAGTAATGATTATCTCGAATAAAATGGTTAAAATGTGGTCTTTTATATTTTCTTCCTTTTGCATCTTTTTCGAACCAATGTCAACAGGTCATAACTCATGAAATATGGATCAAATCCTATCGGGAAGATGTCAGCAAAGACGTTTTTATTAATAAAAAAGAGTTGGACAACAAAAGTTTTATAGAATTCAAATGGGAAACCGGAGAGACTTGAATTTTTTAATCATAAATGCTTATGAAAGATAAGATTCCATCCCCGGACACTATACAGTCTAATTTCCGGGGGAAATCTTAAATTCTTGCGTTTGTACTATTATTTTCATGATTCGGTTAGAATTTTAACATCGGCTTCCAGCTCGCTTGATCTTTTGTGAGCCGCCATTTGAAATCACATAATTTAGGTCTCGAACATTGGCCATAAACTATACAATTGGAAATAAAGTAGAGCTATCTGTCATTTCAACGGAGTCTAATTTAAAGGAAGCCAATATTTAAAGAAAACAACACTATTATTTTTATTTTTGTACACCAGTACAACAATTTTATTCTCATTTATATCTACGACAACACATTACCAACAAAACTTTCAAAAATCAAACTTCATAATTAAATTTTAACTAAAACAACATCAACACTATTATTGATATGCGCAATAATAATAAAAATTATACAAAATCAAAGTATTGTTTGTTTCATAATTTTACAGTATTCGGATCTTAATATTTTTGATTACTCTTAAACCTTATAAACTATGACAGAACAACAAATTGATAGTAAGCATTCATTACTTTTACAAATAAAATTGTTCAATTACTTGGTATAAAAAGCAAACAAATATATGAACTTATAGATCTGTACATAAAGCTGACAAACACACACACACCAAAAACATGTATATACAAAGTTACTTTTTCTAAAAAAGCAAATAATGTTTCACTATCTCTTAGATCCCATGTAAGCACTTTTATTTCGCTGTATGTGCATCTTATGTATAATTTTTATTTGCTTTTGCATATAAAAAGTGAAGCCATATATCTTGTAAATGTTTACAGATTTATGCACATTGGAGAGTTTATATAGGGCTGTCTCATCAAACGACTTGGAAGTTCAACAAGTGAAGTTGTGCTTCATCTTCTTTATTTGTTTTATTGAGACGTCTTTTTGAAGTGATATATATTTTATACTTATTTTGCAAATATTTGCACAATAAAATATCAGGCGGAGCGTCATTGATACTTACTTGGTTTACATGGGGCTCATTTCTAGGACTTGGAATACGTGAATAGTTTGAGAAAACATGTAAAATATTTCGTGAAAAAACTTCTGATTCATGTGGATGGTATTTTTAATGTAAGAAGGCACATATTTGCTTGCTGAGAAGATTAGTGAAAGCCCTCCTTGATTGAATGAAATCATGTGATTCATATCCATAAGCATATTAAATACATCTACTAAAGGGAGAGCGACAGAGTGTCCGTCTGAGATTTTTATGAGTGCAAAATAATTACATCGAGAGAAAAGTTTTTAAAGATTTAATAAGTTTAGTAAAGTTGCTCAAGTTTCATATACAGATATGCATACTTTACTAAATATTAATGCAAAAATATTTAATTGAATAAAAAATTTGTAGTTAATTTGCAATTTGTTCAAGGTATACACCGAAAAAAGTTTTTGGGAATCTCGGAGGAGAGGAATGATATATTTTTAATAGAAATAGGTACCCTTACATTAAAAAATGAAACTAATTACTGTATATATGCTTTTTCATGTTCATATTCTTAAAGAAGGTATCGATTTAAGGTTATTATTCAAAATGATACAACCATTTTTAAATCTATTATTATGCTATTATGTATTTATATATAAATTGTAATTGCAAGAATATTTTCTTTGATTAGGGTTATTCTATAAGCCCCAATTGCAAGAACTAATTTGAAGGGGTAAATGAGAATCAAAAAAATTAAGATTTATTTTAAACACTTCAAAAGGATGAATAAAAATTATAATTCAGGGTATATAGTATTTATAATGTATTAAAGTGTATATAAATGAAAATACAGCGACAAATTTTTATAATGTGCTTATATGTTATAGTTTAAATGTACTCTTTATCTAAAAGTAGATTAGCATAAAAAGTCTTTGTTCATAAGCTTATAAAACAGGGCTTTCTTATCCCTGTTGCGATTGCTATGGGAAGATATATAGTTGGTTTAATCTAATAAAAGATACTGCAGCGTGATAAAAGAAGTAAATATATTATTAAGTATCGGAAATAGAAGTATAACTGACAAATAAACGCTTTATTTACTTTTTAAATATATATATTTGAACAAATTTTCATATTATATAGCTTCTGAGTAAAAATTAAATGAAAAAGTCATTTATAAATTACACATTAATTACTTATCGTGAATTCAAGAAAAACAATTTATTAATGCTTACGCCAAATACACACTCTACGTACATAATTTCAAGATATTATCAACAGCCTGAAGAGAAGCTACGTTTTAGGTATTTCATTAATACACTCTTTTTGCTTAAAGGGTAGTACTTATTTTTTCAATAAGCGACACATAGTTTGTGGCATTCATTAACGGCTTCTTTTTATAGTTCTGTTATAGCAAATAGGGTAATTCAAACATATCTCTCTGTTATCATTCCTCATGACAACACACAATAGGTTTGAAAGGCAGCTTTAAGAAATTAAAGATATATCCATTATTATTCATCCATTTTCTTCGGATGTGTAAAAAAGGGTTTTCAGATTTATTGAAACGTTATCAACATGTTTGCCCACACTGAGAAATTGAAAAAAAATTAGAATAGAAAGGAATCACATAAAGTATGCTCCATTAAAATAAAAACATTTTGCCACTATGAATAAAATGAAAATATATGATTCAATGTGGAATATTCGTAAATCTATATTTATATATTACAAAAAAGCTTCAATTTTTTTTAAATGTTATATTATATGTTTTTTATTTTAATATCATTCTTAGATTATTTAGAAAACTATTTTCCCTATTTATAAACCTACATAATTCCTGCATCTTATCTTTTATGGAAAATTGACGCTTATTTATTTTTAAGTTATTGCTATTGGAAGATATATAATTGGTTTAATCTAATAAAAGATACTGCAGCGTGATAAAAGAAGTAAATATATTTTAAGTATCGGAAATAGAAGTATTACTGACAATATAAACGCTTTATTTACTTATTTAAAATATATATATTTGAGTAAATTTTCATAATTATATAGCTTCTGAGTAGAAATTAAATGAAAAAATCATTTATAAATTACACATTTATTTACTTATCGTGAATTCAAGAAAAACATTTTATTAATTGCTTTCAATTTTCATACATTGAATAGTACATACGATAGTCATATCGTATATATTTTATAAACCTGTTGGCTATCTTATTTAGTAAACTTATATATCTTCCGGTCATATAAAACTTATATACAACGATGTCTTCAGCAGCATATAATGAATGTTCAAGCTTATCCAAACAACTTGAACTATTTCTCTAAAACTAAACGAATGTGTATGAACGTTCAACAAACTAAAAAACATGAAAGCTTTGGACAAAATTACCTTCTTAAATAAATTCAATGACAATAAAATCAAACAAACCCATAAAAACAGAGTATTTTTTAAATTTATTCAACAGTTCATTTTTATGATATGTACAACAAAAAACATACACGCTAACATAATGTATGAAAATCACATAAGTATTGTAAATATTATAATTTACAATTTTATCATAGGGGTTGAACTAAAAGCACTAAAAGTGGTTTTTGTGCTATCTCATTTAGCTGAGGAATTGATAATTATATGAAGGGTAGGGATAACTACGGATATGATAGTTCATCATTCTTATATTAGAAGGAAAGGAGAGAAATGCTACAAAACTTAGTTCCTCTTAAGAAAACAGCGTATGTATTTCAATAAAAAAGGGTTATTAATAATCTTTTGTTTAAACTTGAGGAAATAAAGGCGAAGATTTTTGTTAGCAATATAAAGATATTTATCTCATCGAACATTTTTTGTATACAAATGTCAAATTGTGAAGATTTAACTTATAAAACATAATGGCTAATGTTAAATTCCTCTATCGAAAAAATATTTACGCAGTCACAGTATGCAAACAATACAATTCCAACGCTTCTGGTGCTGGATGGCAATATGCGGCGAATTATTTAAGTTTTACCCCAAAGTTTTGGCAAAGTATTTTACAACGTTAAAAAATATATTTAAATGTTATGAAACTTTTAAAAGAATTTAATTTATTATGTTTTTAAGGTTTGTTTGCGTTTAAGTTTTAAATTTGTATTGTTTTGATGTTTTGGCATGTTTGTTAATATTTTGTTGTTGTATTTCATGTTTTGATAGGCTACTCAGGCGAGGAATAATTTTAAACTAGAATGTTTTATTCATATATACACATAATGCCTTCACCTAAATATTTATTCATTTTTGTTGTATCTCTATCTAACATACTATTTTAGAGCCTCACTAAAAAAAAAATACAAATTCCAATTCTTCAATAAGGTTATATGTAATCCTCATTAAATGGATGGATTAGTTACGCTATTTAGTTATGGTGCTCATTCACATATGTTAGGGTAGCTCATTTTATCAAATTATAAGAAATGGAGAAAAAAATAATATATATATAATACAAACAATTACATATCATAAAACTAGAGGCATATATACACTCAGAGAGTGTGTACCTCCGCCGATCCCCACAACATTCCATTCAAACATTCTCACTTTCACACGCCCGATTTTCTATCTCTAATATTGTTTCCTCTCTGTTAGTCATTTTGCATATTAAAAAAAGCATCAGAGACGGGAAGAGGAAGAAGTTTAAGCTACGTCACTGGGTTAACATAGTCCTGAGCTGATATATGAACAATAATACGTCAATGAATATTTTTTTAGCGTTTGTTCTTTCCTACTCCCTGAATAGAGACCCAGTTCATTTAGTATTATGCTCATTTTGCATATTAAAAAAGCACTTAGAGATGCCAAAATTTAATCATTTGTTCCTTTTGGCATTCCAACAAACTCCACAAAGGTTCATCCGAAATCCGTTCAGTACTTTTTGAGTTATCCTTCTGACAAACAAACAACAAACCAACAAAACGCCAGTGAAAACAATACCTCCTTCGGCGGAGGTAATAATAAATGCTTTAAAAGAAGAAAAAAATGTTCTCTGGAGTAAAATACAGCAATTGTATAAAATAATAAATATGTTTCGTCAGAGAGTTGTAAGGAAGTACGAATGTTTAGATAGCAATAGAAAATCTTCCTCAGAAATGCATTTCTCACAAATTCATCGCATGACAATCTACTTTGTGCCCATATAGTTAATTTCATTAGATCTGTAAATGTCTCTCATAAAAACTTTTGAAATGATGTATTTGGAGATACTGTCTTTTTTACGAGCATATATCCCTTTAAAGTAAAATAAAAATAACTTTCCCTTCATAACTTTTATTCTACTTCCTCAATTGGACAACCAAGGATATTTGAACATTTACCAACCATAATATCTATAAAAAATTAATGAGTACAAAAAACTTTTGAATTTTGAAGACTACACAATGTTCTTTGAGAGTTTGCACAAGACTTAACTATCGTTTTAACCAAGGTACATGATTAGTATTTGTAAACTAATCCTACAAAAAGCTTTAGAAGACTATAAGTTAATAAAGTATATTTATATAGATATTATGTGCTAAATTTTTATTTTTGCTTACTTGGTGTGATAGAATACGCTTGCGTTTAAGTTTTTAAAAAATAAATTAGAAAAATAAATTTATAGGTTTGGAAAGACTAAACGATATGTTTGTTTCGAATATTCCATAATTTCTAGAAAAAAAAAACTTTTTACAAATCAAAGTTGTATTTTGAAATATGTCGAATCGATGTCTTAACAAATTTGCTGGAAACATAAATAAACGAAAAAAATAAAAGATGTCGATTTTTTGGAATGGGTAACATGAATTATAATTATGTCTTTTTTAAGAAGAAGTCGACTATCATTGTTATTGATATATAGATATATGCCATGAAGAAAAAATTACTATTGTTTCTTGGGAAAGATAACTTTTCAATTCAGGAAAGTAATTCATTCATTGACTAGTAATTATTATTACTTGTATAATATTTACTTTAACACATATAATTCAATTATTTTGACATTAAAAAAATTGAAACTTCACTGATGTTACATAAAAGAGCTCATTTCAGTCAAAGGATATTTTATATTAAGTAATGTTCCATTGAGAGAAAAATGGGATTTCATATTTTTCTTTTTAAGAGAGTTTCACTTCACTTATAAATTTTATGTTTGGTTGCTGATATAACATAAATATATATACAAAAAAAATTATATTTTCAAATCATTATTGAAGAATGTTGCTGTGTTATTAAAAGTGTTTTATTGTATTATGCATTTACTCATCATAAGTTTTGTAATTGTTCTTATTATAGTGTTTATTCTTTTTCATAACGTTCCATCAAGTTGTATTTGAAAAAAGAAAAAACACCTATGGTGTAATCATGAATATTTTTTATGAATACTTAATTAAAATGCTAATATAAAACTCGTACGACAAAATAATGAAACTTTAGCCAACTAATAAATGAATGAAAGTGGACAGTTTCTTTATAAAGCACAATGGAGTATTGGAGATATATATGAGGATTGTAATTATAAAGGTGTTATTTTCACAATAACTTTACTATTTATATAAATCAATGTGCAAAGAAGGTTCCTTGATGATCGTATTCTAAAATACCACCTCCCCGTATGTCAGTTATCAAATGATAATAATATAGGTTTGAAGCTATTGTTATGGTAGAAAAAGGAGAAGAAGTTGAAATATATTATTAATTCGATTTCCTACAGGAATAAGCTTCAATAAGTAATTAAATAAATTTTTGTTCTTATTTACTACTTATTTATTCGTTTTACGTCTATATATATCTGTATATATGTTGAATTTTTTTGAATAATCCTATGGGGATTTTAGATTTATGAGTCCTTTGGGATAGTCCCTTTTGGTTAGTGAATATGCAAAAAAAAGAATAAAAATAATTTAAATATACTTTAAAGCAAAAAAGGTGCTATTGCATAAATAAAATAGAGCAAACATACATAAATTTATAGTAGAATCGCACATTTTTTTCCATAAAAAATGTGCTATATTTAAAAGAAATTATATGCAAAAAGCCCAAAAAATACAGAGATAAAGTATGATCATATAAAGTTTTGATTATAAGGATATATTGTTGAGAAATAAACTCATATATAGGAAAAAATAAGGGAACAAAACTGACAAAATATTTTTTTGTTTATTGAAACAATTTATTAAGATAATATTTCAGTGATCCAGATTTCATATTTTTTTATACCAAAGGAAATTGATGTGCAAGAATTTATAATATCAGTACAACTAAGTGAATATATGTCCAGGTTGCTAAAGTCATTTTTTGATATATTTATTAATATAAACATTATTCTTTTAATAAATACAATATTATATAATATATATATTATATATTATATATATATATATATATATATATAGAGAGAGAGAGAGAGAGAGATAGAGAGAGAGAGGAGAAAGATAGAATAGATAGTTCAGCCAAAAGAATATTGAAACAAGTGCCCACCACGATTTCTCTAAATAAAGTATTTTCTAGTATCTACAATCCCATTCACTACTTTGCAACAAATATGAAGTTGATAACTCCTTTTTGTCAAAGCTTGTTTTCCATCCTCATTTTACGTTCATCTTTCACTTATTTCTTATTGATATTAATAGATCGTCAGAGAACCTTATTTTTTTACTTATCATTCATTTATTAATCAGTTGAGCTTCAAAGACATTGAAGAAGGGATATAAAATGGAACTCTATCACAAAAAGAGAATTAATCCTTAGAGAATGCATTAAGTTCCCTGGAGCTATCCACATTTTAAATGTTGCATATTGAAAGAAATCCATTATACTCTTTACTCAAAAGAAATAATATATATATATATATATATATATTATATATAAACGCCCATCATCGTTCAGAAATTCCTCTTCTCCATACATAAATAATTTTTTTGAGATATTAATGGCAATATGATATTAGCTTTTTCTCATCTTTTTAATTCTGAGTCAAAAGATAGTTAGTTTTATAAAGTGTAATCCTTCACTTATTATATTGTTTGATCTCAGAGTCCAATAACTATTCTTTGATACATTAATTACAAGCCTTCAACTCTAAAAAAATATAGCTTTTATATGTTTTTTCAATATAAGAATAGTTTTTGAAGTATATGCCTTTTGCATTGCTCTTATAATTGTATGATGACTATTATTATTTCTTGACACTGTTTTTATATTACAAAGTTATTCTTTAAAACAAATAAGGTACTAGTTATTTAACTTAAAACTTATGGTTGAGCCCATAAAAATCGGTCAAATTGTCGCATGATAACTTATTACGCACAACTCCAATGTAAGGTTAACATGTTTTCATAGATTGTGACGCAACATACATAAATATAATAAATATTATTCATGTCATCAAAAATCATTGTAATGCAATAAAGCAGTAGATTTTTATAATTGATCAGGAGGAAGAACAAAATAATATTGTTAATCTCGATTGCCGGTGTGACGTCATTAAAAATACTGAAAAATCAGCTCTCCTTTCAATATACCTTGCTTTTATCTAAATAAATTTTTGTCGAGGGTGTGTTAGTCTACATAACCCTTTGATGTGGTTTAAACCTTTTTTCAGAAAACGGATTGCACCCTAAATAAAAATTTGAACGAAATGATTTCTTCTATTAATGAGGGAAATAAATATTATGATATTTTTTTTGAATATTCTTACCCAACATCATAAAATTCTTTATTTTATTTGGTACTCTATAATGAAACTTCTTTGAAAATTAGATTAGTAATTGCAAGACCAAGGAAGATGGCAGGAAGTGCCTTTATGCATTCAAAAGCATCTAAATAAATGCCTAAACCAGAAATCACCGCATGCCAACTTATGGTAATCATCTGGGAATCCAAATTGAATAGAACAGGAAGATTGAATTAGTTTTGTGCATTCTTGAAGACATAAATATATAATATTGGGAGTTCTTTATTATGCTTATATTTTGAATAATAAAATATTCCATCCTTTTCCTTATGTCAATATATATAATATATATATATATCTATATATATATATATATATATATATATTATAGTCACCTCTGTTATTTATGAACCTGTTTGATTCCCTATTATATGCTTAGTTTTTGGGTAATCCTGGGTTTCATTTGATTATTGGTATTAAGTCTTATTATGGATCTCAGCAAGGAAATATACATACAATTTATAAATAAACTACTTTGTGATTTTCATCATTTCATCTGGTCTGCGAGTCTGGTTAGTCACCTTTTCTTTATCTATTGTATCTATCTAATTGATACGCTTTAACAAAAATGAATATGCATAAAGATGCTTGACAATAATTCGAGCAAAATTGATTTACTCTGTTAAAATCAGGATTTTATTATCATCAAATTATTTGTCCTTTTCAGTATATAAATCAAATACCTTAAATAAATTTGAATTATTGAAAATATATATGAACATGGTATTTACTTTGAATTCATTTAGTTTCATGTCCTTAATATAAAATCAATGACAGCTCAATGGAAATATACTTTTTATATGATTCAAATTGTACAACAACATTATGGTTTTAGATTAATTCAAAAATATAGTGCTTTTTTACACTTTTTAAATCGTGATTCACAATTTAGTACAGATATACGTCTTTAAAAAAACAATACAAATGACATAGTATGATCAATATCAGGATGCTTAAGCTTGTAAGCACCAAATTTGCAAAAAAAGATAAGGCTTATGATATGTTTTTATGCAACAAACATATAAAAAATCAATTAAGCATATCTTGAAAATAAGTTAGTTATCTAATATTAAAACCTATTCAATTTAGAAAACAAAGCTTTACTTTTTTCACAATTTGGCAACTCTATTAAAATATGTGCTATATTAAAAATAGATAGCATACAAACTATTTCTCGCCTAATAATAAGAAGTAAATCTCTAAAACAATTTTCTTATCAACAAAATAACTCTAAATTATAAAGAAAAGTTCGAACATGCAAGTTACTTTTTACCCTTTAAAAGTCTTGAGACAGCAAAAAATAAACTTTTCCAAACTGCATAGATATCAAAACGGTACCTTAAAGTGATTTAAAAAATCTTTCAGAAGATTAATGGGGGACACATTCAGTAGATTTAGAGACAGAGGAATAAGAAGAAGAAACATGGCGTAAGATTTATTTATCTAATTAATCTCATGTTCCTATAAAAAATAGTTTAAAACATAATTTTTTGTGTTGTTTATATTTAGGGCTCTCTTATAAGAAATAATAATTTAATTTCTCAACAAAGAATTTAATCAACAATGGAGGATATATATATATATATAGGTATACATATAAAATGTATAAAAGAGTTTTATGAGTATTATTAGGCGGCCTCACTTGACGAGATAATGGTGTATTCTTGTGAATAGAAAAAACTAAATCCAGAAAAAATGTCCATTGATATCATCTTATTCCATGTTTCGTAAAAAAACCTTAAAATGAAACCACCGGGTATATCTTTATCATTTCTCTCGTCGCTGTTGAGGTGTAAGCACTCTCCCAAAGACTCAAATTTCATATCATATTCATATCATGAGCTTCAATCCATTCCATTACGAATATTTGACCAAGGTTATATGGTCTAACATTTCCTATTATTATTATTGACTGAACGAATCATTCCCTTACAATGAGATAAATAATGATTATTTAAAATGTTCTATGATGATATATATGTATATCCTCATTCTTGTGATAGAACACTAAAAAGAGAAAGGCAACTAAAAAATAATTATTGGTGAGCTTGCGAGAACAAAGTATCTAGAGTAGGTATTACAATCAATTTCTTATTCTTTTTTAGCCATTGCAAGACATAGTTTTCTTTTTCTTAATGAATTTATCAATTAGCCAATGGGTGCAATAATCAATTTTGGACTTTATAAATAATAAAAAGCGTATGCCAACGCACTCAAATCTAAATATCATTTACGTATAATATTTCATGTTAAGGAGGTGTAGCGTCAGCACACCTCCAATTAAATCATCAGCATGCTGAGATGTCCTGGTTACTTATCTACAGGATTGACCCTGAGATCATATTCTAATTGGTATCCCTTTTGTTAATATAATTATACCCTTAAGGATTGGAATTTGAGGAGTCAAGACCTTGTTATTTATTTGCTTCGTGAATTCACGTAAAGCGCCATGGGGACTTCCACGTTGGTGACTCTGGCGTGATCTGTACAAGTTACAAAGAATAAGAACAAAACTTTTATATGTCATTTTTCTTAGTTCAAAAACTACACTTTACCGCCAACCAAAATGATCACACAAACTATTATAACTCCAGTAACTCTAAAAACTAAGGTATTTTGAAATATCTCACAAAAGATTTACTATTTATATTTAGCATTTACTATGTCGCATTCCATGTAGCAACACAAAAAGTCAGTATCAAAGGGCTTACTTTTCATTATTAAAACTGAAATGAGAGTAACTCTCTAACACTCTGAGTCACTCATCACATCATCAAAATCTTCAACTTTGTGGAGTGAGTAAATTATAAACAAACTTTTTTTAAGTTGTAGCTCTGATTGAGTCAAAAGGTCTTAAATAGGCGACGTATTATGAGCAATATTTTATTTCAATAAAAAGAAAACGATAAAAATCCGTTCCCAACTGTAGCATTATTAAATTAATAAAAAAAGGTTCTTTATCTCAAAAATGATTGGTGAAAATCGAAGGAGAGTTAATGATCCTTAATAAAAGAGAGCACTATGAAATAATGCATGAGTTCACTCACGATTGTTGAGGAGTGATCATCAAGTTAGAGATTCATTCATCCTTTAAAACATAGATTGTTTGTCCGAATGGGCTCAAATTAATGTAACTTACGAATCTTTGTAAAGAAATATCACCGTAATTATCAATTTTATAAAGCAACACCTCGTACTCTGGGAAAGAATGCATTTTTACTTTGCTTTATCTGACGATAAAAGGTTCTTCACTCTGACGAAAAATCTGATTATCTTGTCAGCTTTATCCTTTTTTCTAAATGATACATCAATCAGTATCTTAATAATAGACTCTAAACTTATATTAAAATGTATATCCCAAATTAAAAGACCAAGAGAGAAATACAAAGAAAAAGCTTCAGTCACAATAGTAAAAAAATGACTGTCGAATCAAAAGTTTAGTTATTCAATGTATTGTTTAAATATAAGATAATAACAAACATTTAAAAAAATAGAAAGCACTAACGGCAGATCAGCAGAAGAAAGACTGAGTTTATTTTTCAAAAAGCATATGGAAATGATCAACAATTTTTGTCTGAATGTGTGTCAACGAGGGATATTCGAAGTACTGTTTCGATTTAAGTGTAATCAGAAAACGGTGTATTGCTAAGGTCCCGAGACTTTGTTTATATATATGTAGGTCCGGCCAAAGAAGATATATTTTATAATAACAAGACTTCAATTAGCTTTTGTACAAATTGAAATGCACACAAACAAGCTTACCATCCCATTTAGGTGATTTTATTAACGGTAGAAGTGTTGAGTACTCCCATATATTTTAAGACAAACCTTTAAATAAATATTATAGGTTGTTGTAGGGTTCTTTATATTAAATGTTTCTTTTTTCAGTTATATCAGTTTCTAGGTCGTGTTTTCATCATACCCAAATGTTATGTTTTTATCTCGGTATAAAAAGAAAGGAAATTAATAAATAATGTACATCGGCGAGATTTCAGGAATCACCAAAATGACTTCTTGGGCTATTTACAATATGAATCTGTAAAAGAAATAGGTCACTTATCAAACGAAGAAGGTTACAAACTCTTCATCAAAAAGTGGTCATTCATTCATTCTTTATCTTTGATGAAGTGTTTTTTATGATTCCTTTATCTTAAGGCTTAATGTTAAGAATGGAGCTAAAATTTAGTACTCCATTCCTTGAAACAGGAATTAATTTACACCGATGGTCTCTAATTATCACCAAGAGAAGCTGTCCTCACTAAACACAGCCCTTTTTCATGAGCTATTTAACTCTTACCTTGACAGATGTCAAATTGGTACTAAGGAGTTGTCAATATGATAAAAAGGATGAAAAGTAAGTATTTATATTATTATATCTTTGAATTTCAAACCTCTCTTATTTGCACCATACAACAAAAACTACTTCATTGAGTAGGAACATACTCAATCTCATGCCTAATGGATATAATATTAATATATAGAAAAATGCAAGCACATACTGCAGTGTATTATGTATATATTTTATATCTCCATACACCAACACGTCCTCTAGCGACAAATAACACGCACACTTAAACATGCATGTAAATTTCAGACAATCCATACGTATGAAACAAAAAAATGCGCATTGTTTTAATGTCCAAGGAATTTATTTTAAATATATATATGTGGGTCAAAAAGGATTAAAAGAAATTTAAAATGATACAATGAACTTATATTTTCTTATATAACTTACAAGAATTTATTTGAATCGGGGGAAGAATTTAAAATCTCCCTCTTTGTAATGTTTGTAATTACCTCCGCCGAAGGAGGTATTGTTTTCACTGGCGTTGTTTTGTTGGTGGTTGGTTTGTTTGTCAGCAGGATAACTCAAAAAGTGCGTAACGGATTCGGATGAAACTTGTGGGTTGTTGGAAATGCCAAAAAGAACAAGTGATTAAATTTTGGCATCTCTGAGTGCTTCTTTAAGATGCAAAATGAGCTAAATACTACTAAATATTTCAAGTTAGCCTACCCTGCCAATAGATGTCGCAGTGCTGTGCTCTCCTCTTTTATGAACTGGAACGCCCCCTATAATTCAAGTTTGTTAGAGTTAAAGGAGCAGTATGTAGAGTTAAAAGGACAGTGCGTACAGGGTTGGAAATGACAAAAAGACCAAGTGATTCATTTAGCGGGGATCGGCGGAGGTTTGCACTCTCTGATGTATACATGCCTCTAGTTATTATTCTAACTTCTAGAATCACTTTAATACTATACCTATTTTTTAATATTTATGCTCCTATGTTGATACACATTTAATGTCCAAATTTAGGCAGAAAAAAAAATAACTTATAATTAAATTATGAGCCAAAAAAAATATTTTTACTTTATTTATGCACACAATGAACCCGAACGCCACATATGTATTATAAATCCCTTGATATTTTGTGCTCATACTAAATGTAACTTTTCCAATAGCCGTATTCTCAAAAGTAAAGAATATAGCATCACTCTTTTAAATAGAAAAGCTCAGACAGATTCCATGATTTTGATCCATTAGTGTTTAAAGCAACAATTGGAGAGTATGTATTTGAAGATCTTCATGTGCAAAAGGGAGCACTGAGCTCAATAGATAGGCGTGTTCAACTCACAATCTTGAGGGTGTAGATGTCAATAACTGAGCTCAATGGACTACAATCCTAAAATGCTCCTTTATATCAAAAATGGAAACAACTTAACCAAACTATTTGGAAGAAAAAAGAAAGAAATATAACCAATTCCATATTTGCGTCTGATCAAAAACCCTCTAACTTATTTTTACTTTTTGATAAGAAATAATAAGAGTGTCATGCGCTGGTGACATTAACTTTATAAATAGAAAACTAAATATTTATTTGTATTTAATTACTATTTCTTGGATGAATGAGTGGGACAAAGAATTTATAAATAATATATACATATCACCATCTATATTTTTAAAAGATATACTCATTTTTGACAAAGGGAAGAGGATATTTTAATGATTCCCACAAGCAATTAAGACTCCATTTATATAATGCATGATATTATAAATTATTTTTGCAAATTTGTACAAAAGCCACTATAGATTTTTGTTTTAAATAGAACACATATAATGATGGATATTCTAATAATAAATAAATACATCCGTATTTGTTATAAATGACCTTTAGTACATATTTTTTTTCCTTTAAATAGTCATTTTCCTTACTATTTTTATAGATATGTAAATTTTTGATAAGAGTATTATTATAAAATGACGGATCCATCAACAAACTTCCAAAAACCATTTAATCATCATATGTATTTGAAAAGCATGTATGCATGTCTTATTTATAGAAAGGCCCATATATGTATACCAAAAATAATCTGTTTGTATGTAGGAGGACTCATAATATCAAGACTATTGAGATTTCCCTTTTCATTTCCGGTAAAAAAAATATTAAAACAGCTAAGGAACAAATGAGTCATATTGAATGCCTAATATTTTTTATTTCCGTATAAACATAATCAAGGATATTGGGGCTTTATATTATTTATATCATTTATAAATATCGACAGCAAAAACCAATCGTATATATATAAGGAATGCTTCTAATACAGCAAACTTTTTTGTTTGCATTGCTTAAAGTAAATTTAAAAAATAGTTTTTTAATACTTTTAAATATTCTCCGCCTCAACAGAATTACATCCTGTGTTAGTCGTTAAAAGTCTATCTGTGAGTCTTTATAATTAAATACAAATGAATATTGCCAAACATATTAGGAAACATTTTATGCAATGGTGTGTTTCTTATTATAGAATTAAGTTATAGAATAAAGTGCGCTCAAAGTTAAAGCTCATCTGACTTGGGTATTATTTGATATGATAATTGAAAAAATATCTGGTAGATTAATTTGAACGTAATTATCATAATTTGGAATCAACATAGATGGAACTCCATCGAACCAAATGGAAAAATTAATACACTTTATAAAAATGAAAGTATCTTATTTATTAAAATTAATTTATGACATATTTCATATTTGGATCCGATCTTCAAGTATGATACACGAGGCGTTGTAAACTGTTAGATATTTGATTTCTTCTATTAGCGCCAACAAAAGGCTTATCTACTATCAGTAACCCAGAAATGATCAAAAAAAATTATATCAATATACTTGATGAGCAATATGTCCAGTATATTTTTCTTTTGCAAAAATTAACCATTTCAATTATTCCTTGATTTACTTGATGATAAACAATTATAAATTGGAAATTTACTATAAGAAAAAACAATCATGAACCTATTGTATTAAAAAGTTTCGAATATAAATTTATAACATAAATCTTTTCTTATGATATAAATATATTATTTAAAAAAATCATATGGTTTTGTAAGTAATATGTCATTACAGTTATTCGTGTTACGCTTAGTTGAAATGAAAAATTTTAAGTATTACTTTAAATTACAGTGTCTATTTATTATTTTAAGGAAATAATTCGCGTCGGAAGCAAAGGAAAGTACTAGAATAAGTTTGAAATTACTTGTAAGATAATCCACTTTGCAAACTTAGGTAAAACCAATCTCAACATCTATTTTGAGCCTCTTTGACTAATATGTCAATAAGCCATTCATATATATCAAGATATCTGTCTCAAAGAGGGCAGTGGTATTAATAAATTGATTTGGATTAGGATTATTATTTATTATACCCTTATACTGTCGTCGCATGTCTAAAAAAGTGTCTTGACATAAATATTTGCATACATTTGCTATTATTCACTGTTAATCAAAATATATTCTCAAGTAACTTCATTAAAATGCCTTTTCATACAAACAATTAAGGCAGTAGGATTTTTTGACAATTAGTGGATGTTTATAAGGTTTAAACCGTTACTGGTTCTATTTCAATTCATATGAACAGTTAATTTAAGTCTTATGCCTTTTTATTGCTTTTATTCAAAATACAACTTTTATAAAAAATGTCGTGAAATATATTTTTGCTGACAGTAAACTGATGGCAAATATTTATGTCAAGACAGTTCAAGCGGCAATATATTCAAATTTATCTATGTATGTGTTTTCTAGATTAATACTATCCATATCGTTATACAAAACAAAAATTAAGACACGGAAGTAGTCTAAGACTTATCGTTTTTGTTTATATTTCACGGATTTATATAAAAAATTATTATACACCTGTAAGAAGATAACTGCATGTGTATCATATAGATTCTGTGGTGAAGATTGAAAAAATAAACTATGTTGCAACCAAAAATATTATTATCAGTATTATGACATTTAAGACTGTTTTTTACTCAAAAATACATCAATTGTAATATTTATTAATTTGTTTTATAAGTATTTTAACTCATTTTTTGAACATTCATATGAACCAGAAACAGATGAAAAATTTAAATATTGTTTACAGAATAAAATAATCATGACGAAATAAATAAAAAGCTTTGCAATAGCTTTTACACAAAAAATTAAACATGTTATACAGTTTCAATTTTTGAACCAATAAAAGCAATGAACCAGATAGATTAAATGGTTCTTTCGGTTTAAAAAATTGTAATCCAATTAATTATTATGTTAATTACTAAAATCTTCAATGGTGGCCATTGGGTCTAGGCTACATTCCCTCCATGATTCCTTGGCAAAACACGTGTCATATCTACCAGCTGATCAAATATCTAACCCATGTTTTCTTATACCTTGCTCAAGTAAAGATAGCGAATCCCTTTCCTCCGTAGGTTTCCAGAGACTGTTTCTCTGAATGAGATCCCGAAGATACTCCACGGTTTTCTCATCGCACATTCCATTATTAGAATTATTTTTAGAGGAGCGGGGCCCAGTATGATCTCTGGAGGGAGCTACGGCCCCTATGGTCAGAGGTCAGAAGCGAAGTACTCGTGAGCCGCTAAGGCTGCTGCTACTCCCGCTCGAGCTACTCATGGCTGCCTTCACCTCTTTTTAGTATGGGTACTCTAGTAGTAAAAAAGAAAAGATATTAATCAAGAGATGATCCCTTCTCTCTCAAGACTGTGACTCTTACTGACCTGTTAAAAGAAAAAGAATTGGACTTGGTCTGTTTTTGTTGTTGAAGAAAAAAAAAGAAAATATACTCGTTGTGAAGTCGTAGTAAAAACAAGAGGGGAAAATGGGGGTGGGGGGGAGAAAAAGAAAGATTCTATGTTAAAATAAATGTGTGTGTGTTGGGAATTTGTTTCTTTTTTACACCTGAATGTGTAGATGTGCTTGCTTGCGGGCTACACTTTTTACAAAGAAGGAGAAGAAAGAGTAGATGACGACCAAGCACACCCGAGAAAGAGATGAATTCTGTTTATGTGTTCCCCTCACGAAAGTACCATCAACGATGACGCATCTTTATTAAAAGAATCATCTCGTACAACGATAATATATATCGCACGATAGGAAATATATTATAGTATCTATAAATATTTATTTTATATATTTTTGGATTAAGTTCTCTTCCTTTACTATATTATATAGATATATATATATATCTGTATTTATTAAAAGATAACCTTAAGTTTTTTTATTGACTTATTCGATTAGAGTTATTGTATATAAACATGTATATATAATTAAACATTATAGTTTAACATTAAAACCCTAAACTAAAGTCATAACAGAATGAATCTACAAATAAATATACAATTAATCAAAAGCAGTTACAACAATAAACCTATCTCTATCACGTAAAATAATACTTAAGACAAAACATACACATTAAATAAAACTTAAAGAACAAACATTGAATGTAGAATTACTAAAGTTCATAAAAATTTAATGTTAAAATTTTAAATGTATGATTAAAACTCGATAAAGTTTTCCTCTCTGATTCTTCGGAAACCATTATATAGTCTTAATAGGCGTCTCAGAAACCGTAGGCTCACCTTTGAGCCGTTTGGGTAGAAGCGTAGAGTGTCTCCAGCGTAGCTCCAATTCGTCCCTGAGAGATCGGGGATCCTGACGGTGAGAGCCGAGTAACGGGCCGAAGAGGACATTAAAATAGATCTTAAGGCGCTTTGATCCAGGGGTTGAGCCGTCGAGAGTTTTTCTGCGATCATGGCCGGACACTACAGAGAGCAAACTCAATAGCTTTCGACTTAGAGTTGCCGTTGTTGGGATTGGAGGTTGTTCCGAATAGAAGTATTGGTGTGATATATTTTTGGCTTAAATTCTTCAGATTTAACTTAAGGAATTGCCTTATTATGGTAAGAGATGGACAGCTGGAAAAGGCATGATATACAGTGTTGTATAATTTTCCACAATCCTTACAAGGAGTTGTGAAAAATAGCACTCCTGAGGATATTTGGAACTGAGCAGTGAAGCGTTTGTCATATTTGACTTTTTTAACAGAGGACATTATCCTATATACCCAAGTTTTAGGAAGTTGCAGATCTTTTAAAAACTTTGACGCTATTTTATTTGCTTCCTTTTCGTGGGACTCTTCGTAGGACATTCTTAAATGCCAGGGCATGGGAACTATATGGTGATCAGCAGCCCTTTTTAGCTTAAAAGAGAATTTTCCGCAATTAAAAATAGACGATTTGTTTAAGTCATGATAAGATAAAATGTCCCCCTCGAATGCTTCAAGTTCTAAAATTTTGGGTTCCTTAAGATTTGTAAAAAAGAATTTCTTGTGATGATTTTCACGTATGATGTCTATTGTGGATGAAGAATAAAATGACGGTTGTCCTTTCCAAAGGATTCTTTGGGAGGCAGCTAGGGAAGTAGAAAACCGTTCCACTCTCTGATTCATGGAGTCCGTACCAATCATGAACCAATTGTATGCAGGGTGCAGAGTGAATAGGATCGCCATTCTTTTCCGGATTTCTTGAAAGGTCTATACATATCTTTTTATAAATCCTGGGAATAATCGAAGAAAGGTTCGAGAGTCCGCCACCCATATAACACTTGGGTCTCTTGAGTGAGGGAATGTAGCTTTTATGGAAAAGTTTTCCTAGTGATATGTTTTCTTCCTCGAGTGCTTTCTCTGCCAGCCATGGAATGGCTGTTGCTTTGTAAAGCGTTGCTGGAACAATTTTGTAATTGTACAAATCGATCCTTTGTTGTAGGTTTAAATTTCTCCATTTCGATAGATTGACGTCTATTAAATGCTTCAGGAAGACCAATTGCTCAGTGATGCACCATGTCTGTCCCAAGTTATTCCCAGAATTTCCACTCTGTCTTTGATTTGAAGTGAGGCGACCTGAAGTCCTAGCGAGGGATTCCAATTTCCAATGGGGAGAACCGTTGTTTTTTTAAATTAATTTTTAGTCCTGATCTTGATTCATATTTTTTGAAATGATTAAATATGACTTCCAAGCGTTTAATTAATTGCGGTTCTGTTTTTGCTTCTATATAGAGAGTAATATCGTCTGCATACATATCTATGATATGTTTACAGGATCCGAAGTCAATCCCACAACCTTTAATTTTTTTGCTACCGAATCACTGAGATCCTTAAGACCAGCAGCAAACAAAAGAGGCGCTGATGGACAGCCTTGACGACAGCTTCTTTTCAAGGCTATGGCTTCACTGTTAAGATCACCCATAGTCACAGTTGACGTCCCATTGAAAAGAAGTGCTCTTATGGATTAAAATACTTTTTTGGGAGAAGCTTCTTTACAGTTTTCATAATGTGCCCATGGAGTATCGTATCGAAAGCTTTGCAAAAATCGATTGCAATTATTGCTCCGAACGAGCCTCTCGATTGTGAGGATTCTATTGCAGTTTGTATGTTTTTAGACACATCCGATATTTTCCTCCCCTTAAGAAATCCTTTTTGCTCCGCCCCCAATTTCATGTTTAAAATAGGCTCAATTTCCTGAGCAATTATACCAGACAATATCCTGTAGGTCTCATTGAGCACCGTAATAGGCCTCCAATTGTTTATATCGGTGGGTGTTCCTTTTTGGGTATAAGACTATTTCCCTTGGTAACAGGTTTAGGGAGTCTTCCCTTAAGCTCCATCTCTTTTCCAAGTTCGAATAGATAAGGAACCACTTCATCGACACATTGGGTAAAAATTCCTCCTCCCAAACCATCCGGTCCACTGGCTTTGCTATTATTAAAATATTCTTTATATAAGTACGTATAGTCTCTATAGAAAAGATTGAAAGCTGTCCACGTCTAGAGCGAGGAAAATGCACTCTTTCCGCTTCAAAAATTCTTTGAAAACGCTTGTGAAATCTTCGAAGTATTTCTGTGGGGTCCGTAATTTCTTGACCATGCTCAATAATTTTAGTAATAAATGAAGCTGAAAATATATCCTTTTGAAAGAGTTTCTTGAGTCTAAAATTAGCATTGGTTTCCAACTTGATTTTACATTTAAAATCAACTTCCTTAATTTCCATGAGACGATATAAGTTGGTGGTGTCAGAAGTAATTGAACGTAAAAATAAAGACCCATTATTTAAAACTTCTTCGATTTCTTCTTGGAATGTATTTGATGCTCGGTTGTTTTTACGAATAAAATGAGATGTCAAGGACTTAATTGTATTAGTTAAAATAAAATGATGTTTCCTAGCGTTAAAAGAGGGGTTAAAACGATAGGTTAAAAACAATTTCATTTTCTTAATAAAAGATTCGTCCATGATTAACCATTTGGGGATTCTAAAACGCTTTTTGGGTCTAGAGTATTGAATATCAATAAAAATAGCTTTATGATCAGAGCTTGGTTGGGGTCGGTATCGTGCATCTTTGAACAATGTCAAAATTATAGGAGGAGCCAAGGCCAAATCAATGCGCGAAGATTTATTACCAGATCTCCACGATACACTATCATTTGGATTTAGTTTTTTGATGGTGTCAACTAATCTTAGTTCCATCATTAATTTCGACAAAATTTGTTGATTTGGGTATCCTGTTCTGTCCATGTCTACATTAAGGTCTCCAATCATTAAATGAGGATAAATATCGTGCTTACATGCATTAATAATGGCCTGGAAGAAGCGTGTGTACTTCTTATTAGGACCATAAGTGTTTAGAAGATAAAATCCTCCTTCTTTTGTGGGAATAAAGATCTTGTGCCATTCATTTTCGGACTTGAATTCCTTAACCAATTGAGGATCTCGAATCCGTTTAGACACCAGAGAGAGAATTCCGCGGTGAGTACCGTCACCCGTGAAGAAGCTGTGGTAATCTTTTGGGGCACACAAAGTGCAAGATATTGAGCAGGACGAAGATGTTATTGATCTTATGTCCTGTAGGCACAATATATCAGGGTTATACCTCATTAAATGTTTCATGAGAGAATGGCGATTTAGTTGATTTTTTCTCCCCTAGTGTTCAAAGAAATTATCTTTCCGATCCCCATACTGAGTTTTTGGGTCGAAGAGTACGGTTGTGAAAAGTAATCGTCAATTATTTTTTGTTTTAAGGATGGCATAATGACAGTAGTAAAAATATATGGAATAGTCGGAGACTATTTCTTTTTTACTTTACTTGGGGTCTGGCCCTTTTGAGGCGAGATCCCAGAGATGGAGGAATTTCTTTTGATAACGACCCCGACCTTGATCTTGAGGGTAGAATAAGGTCTGGATTGATATGTGATTTTATAGGTTTCATTCGGGATCTTCCGTGAACACCCTCTTCTACGATTGGTTCATGATCTACCGGCAGTTGAGGCATCTCAATCGTCTCTTCAGTTGCCTTGTCAGTTGATATAGGTAAAGCAATATTTGTTTCCAATGAAATCATGCCAACATCATTATTATTTTCTATGTTGGTAGGGTTATTAACTACATTTGAATTATGCTCAGTAATGTTATTTTGAACAACCTCTGTAACTTCTACAATTGGGGGGTCATCATTCGAGTCTTCAATACTAACTACTTCGTGGGCTGGCTCAGAATCGCCCGTATTTTCCGTTTGAGGGTCCTCTGTTAGGAGGAGGAGCCGAATCGACAATTTGACCACCGTTATCACTTGCCTTATTTTGGGCAATGAGCTGTTTTATTGCCTTTTTATAATCCTCTAATGTAATTCTAGCATTATTGCAGGAATGTTTAGTATGACCAATGCCAAAGCAATTTTGACACTGAAGCTTTGATCCCTTAAACTTCAATCTTATGAGTAGTCCCTGTAAGGGGACAAATGGGGCAAATTATTAGGGTCAACAATCATTTCACAATATAGTCCCCGTCTCTCCATATGTCTTTGTAGCTTCTGTATTTCAATTCAGCGCTTCGTTCGATGGATTTCTTTTGGGTAATGGTCAGTGACCTCCCGAATTGCTTCAGCCATTCGGCTGCTTTTTCTTCATCTATTCTTTTAAAGGTGTTGATCAAAGTAACAGCGACCTTTTTTTTTCAAGTTTGTCTCTATTTTGTCGAGCCCTTTTAATCTTAAAGTGACGTTCATGGGTTTGCCAGAAACAGTTTGAACTCTGAATGAGTGTTTTTCCTTCAGCTCTACTATTCTTCACGGATATCAAGGGATGTTTCGTGTAGAAACAAGCTGGTTGAGGCCAAATTTGGGGTTTGCCCCAGCCAGTTCGTGTTCTTTAAACCCAAATAGAAGGGCCATGTCATATATATCCACATGTCGTAACCTTTCAACGCGGAAAGTGGGGGATTCTATATTTCAATGAGGACAAAAAAATCTCCCAAGAAAATCTTCGTTCCCAATTAAGGAACTTATATGCTTCAGTTGTTGTTATTCCATTCCTTTTCTTGACTGCTCTAGAGTAGAGGGG
>CP045891.1:25849100-25923721 GCA_013387185.1 Caligus rogercresseyi
TTGCTTTCACTTTTGCCATTAATCACTCCATTTCTTTTTGTAGAAGCAATTGCTCACATTCTTATGCAATAATTTAAAATTGAATTATATAAAGCACTATATACTTTCTACAATTTTTCTATTATTTCCTCCTTTCTATATAATATTATTTTTAATTGCGAATTAAAAGTACTTAAAATACTTAAAATTACCTCATAAATACATTATTTGAAGGAAAAAACTGGAATTTTATGATAATTAAACATTTTTTGTCTATTAGGTAAGACATACATCTTCTGAAGTATTAAAAACGTGTTTGAAATGAGTTCTCCCGCCTGAAGACAGCACGAGGCATGCGTCAAGATATAGTCTGTTCAAACGTTTTTGACCGTCTCCTGGCTATAATCCTTCGGAGAAGGTTTGGAGAATAGTATGAGAGGACTCAACAGGATCTGTCTTTTTTCATACAAGCTTGAGTTGTGCTGTAGCCCAGAGTCCAAAGGGTTTGAGATCTGCACACGTGACTGGTCAGGGATGCTGATGACTCCCCTCAAAAACTTATAATTTAGAAATGTTAAAGCTGCTATTTTGGAGATCCAAATCTCCAACCTCTGAACACTCAAGTTTTAAATATGAAAAGTTTGGGATTTCAAACAATGCACCATCACTAACTTTGATATATCAAATTATGGGTCTTTAATAATACGTACAATGGATCATCATACTATTATGTGTAGCTCAAATGAATACAAGTGATTTATGGAAGGAATTAAGGCGAAGCTGGACTTTACAAAACATTGTATAAGGGGTATTAAAAAAAGCTATATTAATACAATTTTAGCCATCTAAAGAAAATTGTTAAACAGTACTTTTACTATTACAACTGAAAGTTTTAAATTATTGTTGTTTTTGTTTAAATATTATTTTATATTATGTCTTGTAACGTGTCAACAAAATTAAGTATATATATTGTGAAACTTTTTTAACGTTTTGTTGTGTCCTTATTGTAGCTAGGTCTTCTGGTAGTAGTCTAATTTTAAACTATAATGTTTATTATGTATTATTTTTATACACAATTATACCGCCTTTTTTTTACTTGGTATCTTCTGTTACAAATAAAATTATAAAACCTATAAAAACGCTATATTAATACAAAGAAATAAAAAAAGAAGAGCCCCAAAGAATAATAAAATGGTTTCCGGGTTATGTCATGCTGGGATTGAATCTGGACTTGCACTTGACAATATTATGGTATATTTGGGGCTAAACGCGATATCCCTTATTATAATAATGCTTTTGTATATGATGTATTTCAATCCAAAAAGTTTTAGATATTTTTAAATATACTTAATTGACAAAAACTGTTGATAAATTATTGAAAATATCTCAAAATACTCCTTCTTGGCATTTTTTTTGTTTCATTCGTTTTTATTTAACTATACCTTCCTTGGTAATTTATTTTTTACTATATTTTTTTTACCAAAAAAAATTTCAAACACTAACACAAACACATTGCTTTAGAGGGCCTTTTAGAATATTTAAAGGCCTTCTACACCAAGGAAAGTTTGCATATTGTTTCTTTGTTGGGTTTAGATAACCCTCACAACAACAGAGCTTAATTCAATAATCAGCTGCAATTTGCATATTATTTATAATTTTTTTGGCGGTTTTTCTTGTTAAAAAAAAATTCTTTGTACTTTCAAAGATAAATAAAGAAGAGGTTCTTACAAAAACAAAGCTTTCGAAAGCACCTGCAGTGATAGGACGTCATTCTAAGGAATGAAGGGCCTTTTTAGTTAAGAGGCATATTTTTTCTCAATAAATTCGGAACAATACATATAATCATAATATTTAAATGCATTTTAATATATATATAACACAAGAATTTATTCAAGCTTTCAAAAGACCATATATGTAAAATGATATTTTTAATTTATTATCCAAGGTAAGGTATAGCCTGTTGTAAAATGTTTTTAAAATCTATATTCAATGATATACATATCTTTGTGAGAGGATATTGAAATGAATATCGGATAATGTAAAAAAAAATAATAATATATCTCTACACTCATGAGGAGACTTAAAGTATAGTTTCAAACAAGGTACGAGTATATATATTATAGGGTACGTTTATGCCATGTTGTCACCAGCTGTGAAACATCAGTAATCTTAATATTATTTGAGGTGCAGCAAAAATATATTTTAACAAAGGTTTTTGATATCTTAAGCGTTTAAAAAAACATTTCAAAATATTATTATTCCCGCTATGATATCAACAGAAATTTCCAAAACCATATATATATATATATATTTTATGATATGATCTTATATCATTATAAAAATGACTTAAAGTCCTAATTTATAATATAAAAGTATATTATAGATACATCTTTACTTGTAACAACTCGTATCTTCCAATAATACATTCAATATATACTATATTCTTATTTTAATAGTAACTTCTCTCTGTAAAACTACGTTTAAACTTTTTTATAGAACATAGACCCAACTTATGTTTTGCTGAGTGTATAAATTAGAATTTTCACTCGAATAACGAAATAATTTTACGAATTTGCTGAATGGGATGTTTCATTAGAGCGTCATCGAAGATGTAAAAATCTTACGTAAGGTTTTGTCGAGTTTGTTAAGTATTGTAAGAAATTAGAATGTTTTTTTAAAAGTAAAAAAAAAATTATTATTTCATTCAATTATGGGACTGATGATACAAGTGTGCCCATGGACAGCGATAGACCTATTTTCACAGGAACAAATTTTACACGGCTTAAAACGCACGCCTTATATACACATGCATAAACATGAGGGGGGGAGAGAGAGCCAAGAGTGACGTCACCATCAACAATCGTCAAATAATAGAGCCTCCACTGATCATAGTTGAGAATCTATTTTTTGGGGTGTCATGAAAGCATTCTGGCCTAGACTTCAAACTTGTTGGAGATCCCTCGATCCCTTCATCCATCCCTCCTTCTATCTTCCCGGGACTCCAGGATAAATGCCTTGGACACCAAGAAACGAGTCTCCTCCCTCCCAGTAAGAGACACATTCCCCTCACCTCGACTTCGTGAATGGAGTCCTACCCCTCGTCTTCGTCAGTCAAAGGAGTTCCTTCCTCATCTTCGTGAGAAAGCTCCCCGTCCCTCCTCTTCGTGAATGGAGCCCTACCCCTCGCCAGGCTTCGTTAGAGAGCTTCCCATCCCTCGTCTTCATTATAGGGCTCCCCTTCCCTCGTCTTCGACAAGGAGTCCTTCCTTCGTCTTCGTGATTAGAGTTCCGTCTTCCATAACCTCCTCCATATTAAAGACTTTTTCCTCTTTTTGGAATTTGCTATTGGACGCCTCAGTCCTGTATTTCTATGAAATAAGTCTCATGAGTTCCTGATGAATCTAAGTCCCAATTATGTTTTAAAAAAATGAGTCGAATAATTGGTATTATTTGTTGAAAACTTATAATTAGTTGTGTTTCGAATTATTTAAATTCATACATTATCAAATGGTTGAATTAGATGAGGCAATTGTTAATCATAAGAATAAAACTGCATATACTTTGCATACTTTTGACATGGCAAAGTAGGCATCTTACATTTTTGATTTCTACTTATCCCAAGATTATTTAAAGTATGTTTGCTGAAAAAGGAATTGCTCTTGGATATAAATTGTTCTTATCAAGCACAAAAATGATATTTTGGTGATCTAAAGGGTGAGCAATATTAACCACAAATATTTGGTGTATCATAGAGAATGAATCTGATAAAGTTAAAATATACATAAAAACACCCACATCTAAATTTAAAAAAATAAACGTCTCCGGCTTCAATAATATCATGCTCGTAGCTTATTGAGTTTGCCTTTGCTCATTCTCTTACACAAAAAATACTTCTTTATACGGTATCAAATTATAAAAAATAATACTTTGATAATGAAATTATTCAAAACTGTCTTTTTAAACATATTAGCCCACAAAATTTCCTTTTGAAGTCCTACAAAAATAGATATTTCAACTTTTTTCTAAGAAGCAAAAAAATCTCACCAAAATACATAATATTATTTCTAATATTGTAACCTCCTTTCACTTAAAGATATGGAGAAACGCACATTTTTATTTATGCATCTACAAAATAATTAATTATATGTGCATAATAGGTGCATGAAAGTGAAAGAAGAGTATCCTTAGGGATTTCATCACCCCATTAAAGTTTAAAATAAGGATAGAGATAAATGCTGAATGCGTCATTCATTCTTCTCTATGTTTCACAAACACTATATTTATATATGATGTGGACTAACATTCAGCGTTCCTAAATGTATTTTTTCTTGATTAGTACATATTTAGGGAGAAACTACATTTTTTATATTCAAATATATCTAAACATGCATTTAAGTTTCAAAGTAATGCTTTAAATACTATTTGTATTTAAAAAGATTGAATCACTTGCAATGAACAAGACGTAAAATAAAACCAATAAAATGGACCCATAAAGCAAAAAAATAAAATAATTGTACATATATACAGACAAATATATATCTATTAATGTTCTACTGTATATATCCCACCAAAATTTGCTCCTCTCAAGATATACCAATATCAAGGGAGTATCCAAGGCTTGTAAACGGAAAAAAATAATCGCTGTTCCGCGTAACGGTCCTTCAATGAATGGAACGATAACTCTAAGATATACGGAACTATGAGAATTCTCTTTTAGGGTTCCACTATATGTTATTATAATAATATGAAAAATAAATTATCATTGCATAAAATATATTAAAAATTATGTACAAAAATACATTCGGAATATAATTGGTCTTCACCAATTTGCTTAGTAAAGTAGACGGATGGTGTCTGGAGATTAGTGGGGGGGTCATAGATTGTTAAAAAATATTGCCGGACAACTATTCAATGCCCTCAATCCAATCATTCCATGAAAGAATATAAAATCCTTTTTTACTCTAAAATTGGTTTGTTGAAGGCTTATCGTCAAATTCCTATGGATAGTGATAATAAGGTTAAAACAGGAATTTCAACGTCACGTGGATTCTACCAGTGGCCTTTATAATTATACTAGTACATTTCAAAGAATGATTAACAGGGTGTTAGAGGATACATTCATGGGTGTTTTGCATATATTGGTGATATTTCCTATTTTCTTTAGCCTCGAAAGATCACCACGAATTAATTTATAAAGTATTTAAATCAATAAAGAACATGGTTTAATTATAATGTCGAAAAGTCAGTTTTGTATAATGGAATAGGAGTTTTTCGATTTCAAAATAACATCTTAAGTAATTAGTCCAGTAGATAGAAAAAATAATAAATCTATTTAAAGAACACACACACACACAATTAATCAATTTTGAATTAGGCAAACTTTTGTTTTCAAGATTCAGATGCCCAAAGTATAATACAACAGATCGGTGGGGGCAGCTCAATCAATATGCTGGTGACTTTTTTATTCTTATAGTTTTAATATTCACACAATCAAAACCACCCTTAATCATCCTCAATCGAAGGGATTAATTGAAAGGGAATAGAGAACTCTTGAAGAGGCCATAGGAAGCTAATTACTGGAGTCAAGCAGAAATCGGATGAAGTACATGATTGCTCTTACTATAAGACAAAACGTATTCTAATTAAATTGTTGAAACATGCTTCACGCCTTTGCAGAGTGTCGATCTGTATACATATTGGTGAGACTCATCAAACTAAAAGTAAGGGGAATGGATGCACTTAACGCTGGAAAGTACTGCAAAGCCTCTATTTTATTTGGCCTTTCAAGTCACAAGGCTTTTGCGAGGACAAAAGCGATCAACAACGCTCTACTTATCACCAAAGCCTAACAATGGATCGTCCCCTGCAGCCGCTGGACATTAGACAATATGTATATCCACCTCCGCTCGATATGCAGCATTGGACCTCCGGATCCCTTCGTTCACGGACAACTCATGGACGCTAGGTGGCGATTTGGTCAAATTGTCCCCTCCCGTTCCATCGTCTTAAGAGAGGCCTCAAAATCACTTTTAAAAAGAAATTAAAAATAAATAAATGATCTTTTACACTTGGTTTTTAGTGTTTATGTTTTTATAGTTTAATTATTACTTTTGGATAAGTAAATTAGTATGTTCATGTAAGATGCTAAAATTATTAACTATAATGTTATATGTTGTATTTAAAAAAATACTTATTAGCATCTTTTTTATATACAAATTTTATCATGAACTGTTGAATAAAAAAACATGGGGATTTCTGAACCGAGATAACGTAGAAACGGTCAGACGGAGTCGCTAAACCTCAGATCTGATTTTTTTATCGATTCTGTTTTTGTTGTTGTCTATTTGGTTCGATAGAATTGCAGTATCCGACTGCAATTACTCCGAAAATATTTTTTAAGACTGAGTAACTAATATATCGTTATGAATCATTCGTTAGGCTATTGAAAACACTCATGACAACCAGTAATCCAGAAGAAGTATTAAGGGACTAAAATGCAATCTATATTTGTATATTAAATCCCGCAACATATGATGGCGGATTATTGTTGGACGATTCAAAGGGATTCTGACAAAGTATACAAACAAAAAAGTGCAAAAAGAAAATTTGAACCAGTTTAAAATTTCAATCAGATAGAACAATAATATACTTAAGTTTATCTATGTTTAATATGTCTTAGTTTTCTTATTTCAAATCCTGCAACCATTGTAAATGGTCACCAAACTAGCAAAAAAAATTGTAATTAAAAGCGCTTATTAATTTTATTCATTTGCTAATATATGTCGTTAAAATGATTAAACTAATAATACATTAATTTAACATGATTTGCAAGGGTTTCGACTATAGGAATATGGTCTCTTTTGCAGAATTTCATAAAAATCCAAGAAGTTATAGGCATCACTTTGAAATTAACCATTTTAACTACTTTTTCACCAGTTTGAGATCAAACAGGACTTTGAATGGAAGGAAAATAATTTGAAAGACCATTTTTATTTGTAAATTCATCACAAACAAGTATTATTTATTAATTTTCTTCTAAACTTAATATACTAACGAAGAATCGTATTTAAAAATTGTACTCATCATAAAGTGACTGTTTCAAAAAAAACTCAAAAATAAAAATCTGGATGTGCCACAGAAAAAGTAAGGCCAGATTTTGATTCAGGAGGTCTCATTTTATTATCTATGTACATTTCGTTCAATCAAGGGAGATTGACCAAAATTTGTTGGCCTGTGTAATTAATACTATTTGTTCGATTAATCAAGACAACTACCAGAATTGATTATATTTTCTAATTTATTAGTGTTTAATGATTTTTTTCCGCACAATATTTGATTGAATGGTGTGTAAATGTATTTAAAGAATATATAAATTGACATCAGAGTTCAAAGACTTTTTTTAAGATTATGAAAATCCTACCATTTTCAGGATAAGAATGATGCTGTTGGTGTACACTAATATACTTCTATCAAATACCTTTCAGCATTTACTTGAAAATAGCATGGATTAATTGTGATTTAATTATCCGTTTTTATTGAAGTTATGAAATTAGTGTATTTCTCCTATTGTAGAAAAATAAAATGCTTTCTGTGCTATGAATAAAATAAAGAGTCAACCCTTCAGAGATTGTGCTTTTGGTAGTGGTAACGCAATAATCAAACAACACTTCTCATTAGGTCCTCATTATGGAAAAAGTTTATTTAGGGGAAAGAAAGGGCTTTTTTTGATGCAATAAAACAAAGGATTTTTGCTTTTATACTTCTTAATTGTGTGTGTTAATGTATGTACTTCGTCATCATATATTGGAAATGGGTCGTTCGTTGCTAGGCCATGAAAGGCTTATCACTAAGATAAGTTTTGTTCACTTTCTTACTATATCTATATATAATATATATAATACAACCATGCCTAAGAAGTCAAAACTATGTTTGGCAGTCTGTATGGAGCGATCAATTGCCCATCGTTGTACCTAAATTTGCATGTAAATTGTAGACCTCTATGCATGATTTTGCCACATTTTTAATATAAAGATTTGATACTACATTAAGTAAAATCTAGCTTTATATGCTTAAGTACTTATATACATGGGGGAATCTCTTTACTCTTTACACACAGTCATTTCTACGAAATTGTTCTTACAACTTGAGAACAGGACAGTCTTCAAAAGCATGAAAATTATATCTATCAAATATACATCCCATAATTAATGCAAGCCAAAAAAACTTTATTCATTACCCTGAAATTGTATTGGATAGTGAACTTTGATTCGTCAATTATGCCCTCAGATGAATGGATAATTTTAATTGGTTCTGTAAAGGAGGCAGACTAAAAATATTAATCAAGCTATTGATAGATACTTTGCACATTCAATTTTTTTAAGAGTGTTCATTAAAGAAAAAATCAAGGCTTTGCAGGACAATCATTACAAATAATACGTGTATGAGGAAAATGGAATCTAGCTACATTATTGGTTAATCAATAAAGACATATAAAAATCATTGTTATAAATGAGGAAAAAAAAATGTTTATTGGGTGAGGTTATAAGAAAAAAACTTTCTGTTATTCTTAAGTATTTTATCGTTTTATAGATCGTCTCATTTGGTTAAGTCATATATAATTTACTATGCTAGGGAAATTGCCCGCAGGACAATTACCTGTAGAGATTATTGCCTGCATTTTACTATATAAAATACATCATGTTTCTGATGACATTAAAAAACCTTTCGCATTTGGGTTCCAATCTCGCCAATGACTGATAACTGAAGTATGCAATGGATTTTTTTAAAGGTTCCGATTATCTATTTATGATATATTGGGGCTCCAACCCCACCGATCATGAGCTCTCGGGTCCCGCCGATCAACACTCTAATAATATTGGTGTACCAAACCCACCACCCATGGGCCCTCGGATTCCGCCTGTCAAAGCTATGATATATGTATGTATATTATATATATATATATAAATTGTATCCAGACATACGTGTCCACAAGCATTTGTATCCATAACATATGCATCCTCGACTTTGAGTCCATCACATTTGTACTAAATCCCATGGGCCATATATCTTAGCTCAGTTATCTCACAGTTAATTCTTCCTTTTTCAAACATCTAGCAACGACGTCCATATCTTAACATAAAAATATAAAGTTTGACAAAATATAATTAATAAAAAATGTGGTTACAAAAGTAAATTTATTTAGTGTGGATACATATGTAAGTGATTCAAATGTGGTGGATACAAATGTCCGGATACATATGTCTGGATACAAATGTTGCAGAATCGATTATAGTGGATGGAGGAGGAACGAATATAGGAAAAATGTGAAAACAGACGTGGCTTGAGATCAACCATTATTTCGATAATAAAAACAAGTATTTATTGCTGTAAGAAAATATTCTTGCAGCGTTAAATATATTAATAAGGATGATGATCACTGTAAGCAGACGGATTTTAATCCCTCTAACCTGCATGGAGGTACTTGATCATGATGATCCATCCAGGAAGAAGACAAGTTTTAATCCCTCTAACCTGCAGGGAGATGGCGAGTCGATCAACCATAAGGTAATCCTTTATTCTAGTTATCAATAATAAATAACAGCTATAATTTATGGTATAAGAACATTTAATATCAATAGTGATAAAAATGATGTACTGAAATATGAGATTATTAATTATCACTAGTCAAAACTAACAATAACCAAATTACTAAAAACGTCAAAAGAGAGACACTTTAAAAAAGAATGGATACACAATAATATTATCGCTTTGCTATATCGTTTGTGGAAGCTCCCCGAAGATCATTACATGCGTTCCATATTGTAGAGGCGTTCCACAGAGCCATGTCACCGTTGCTGATCAAGAGCCTCTCCAGAGATTGGAGTTGGCCGACATGACATCTATGGCGGTGTCAAAAAATATTACGCATACATAATCCATTATATGCGCCCTTTTGTACGCAAGATAGGCTTTTTTAATGTACATATAACTCTCTACTTATTAAATTGACATGATTTAGTATACCAAAATATTAAAGCTGGTTACCAAGCTTTCATTTGATATATTTGGTCCCTCAAAAATTGATCTTTTGATATGAGAAATACGATTACCATTTGGTAACTGCTGTTAGTGTTACGTGGATAGAAAAAAAAGAAGGAAAATAATTGAGGCAAAATACTCTCTCCCTTCTCCTTCTCTTTCTATCCAGGTAACACTAACAGCCGTTACCATATGGTAATCGTATATTCTCATATGAAAAGATCAATTTATGGGGGAGAGTACGTATTTGCTTATATTTCTTAAAGTATAGCGATTTTTAGAACACCAAACATATCAAATGAAAGCTTGGTTGACCAGCTTTAATATTTTGGTATACTAAATCATGTCAATTTAATAAGTAGAAAGTTATATGTGCATTAAAAAAAGCCTAATTCGCGTACAAAATGACGCATATAATGGATTATGTATGCGTCAGAGACAAAGTAAAATTTTGAGAGGATACTTTGACGCAAATCTAGAAACACATGTTATAATTTTTTTTCATAATCGATTTCTTATAGGTCACTACGGCTCTGAATCATATGATGTAACTCTCATATGTACTGAATTTCGGAATGATAGAATGCAACCAAGTCATTTTTGGATTTATCATCTAAAGTTTACTAAGCTTAAAAGTCTATTTTACTCTTGAAGCGAACAAATCATCTTCTAACAGGCGAGTGAAATGAAATTGATACAAAAAGCTATGAAATATGCTAACATTCACACTCCCTTTCTTGCTTGTGTTTTTACTGAAAACTTTGTTTTAAAAAAACATCAAACATAAGTTGGTAGTAAATTAGATTTCCTTTAAATAATAATACTTTATTGAAGTCTGTAACGTCCACCATTTTTGAAGAAAATTGCGGAAAACTATATTTAACTAAATTTTAAAACTTTGACCTCGTTGCGCGACCCTCGTAATGTTGACCGATTTTGTTCAAACTTTGTATATCGTCTTCTTTTATCACCAAGAAACCAGAAAATCACAATGTTGCTAACATTTCAAACATTTGAAAAATAAGAACAACCCTAATATATATATATATATATATATATATATAGATATATATATATATATATATATATATATATATATATATATTATTTATTAATAATAATATATATAGCTCTTTTTCCTGTTTTGATAAAACACAGAGGAGCACAAATGACAAGAAAATGTTATATTTCACATTTCATTTCTCAAAATTTTAATATCTTTTTTAAATAAAGATTTCATTATGATTTTGTTTATTTTCTTGAATTGTTTGATTTCTTGACATTATTATAAAAATTGCTTAAACGGTTAGCTTGCTAAGATGATCTTGAATGACTTATTTTTTATATCGTTCTTACTAAAAGAGTACTGAGTTCGTCTATTTAATTGGGCTAATGTTGAATTTGTGAAAATTATATTCTACCAAAAGATATGCATATATTCAGATAATTGTTCTTACTGGCTCTTCATCCTTATCACCCACTATGAAATTTTCCTTCATATTAGTGCGTAAAAGTTATTTGACTCATATATTTTTAGTCCTCCTTAATCCATAATCTTTATTTTATCGTCTGGTTGTACATAAAATGTTCCGTGTTACTTTTGTATTTTACATATTTTATAGTATAAGTCAGTCGTATAACAACAGACAAAGAGTTTACCATTATTTGAAGTTGCCATTTTTATCTTTAACAGTATTTGTCGATGTGTTTTTAGTATTGTAAAAAATACACTGATTGTTATAAAATATTTAGTTAAATTCCTAAAATATGTCATTTTACTCACTAATATTTGTTGAAACATTATAGAGATCTTTTTTTTAAACAAATACCTATCTTTGTCAAATGAGATGTATAGGGGTTCTAAAAACTAAGATGAAAAACACTTAACATGAAATTCATGCTGAGCTAAATTAACACAAGTATTTTAGTTTCTGTGTTTTGTCTACTGAGTGATAAAAACGTACATATGTTATAATTAATATTTAATTATAGATACACATACCCCGTCGTTTGTTTATACATATTCCATAATTTAATTATCACACACATTTTTATCCTTTAGTAATACACTCATACAAACAAGTAAACATATGAACGATATTTTTTTAAATAAAATAGATGTATTATTAAAAAAATGATGATTGCTCTGAGTGTTTTTTGTTATGATAATGATCTTATTTCTTATCTCTTAGGTAGTAGAAATTTGGAGTCCTTGGAGCTTGATCTAGGGTAAAATCAAAACAAAAGTTTTTAGCTTTGGCATCTTCATCATTTGCATCTAAAGTTACAAATGCTTTTTTATCGTCTTAATACTTTCTCCGATCGTAAAATCATCGAACTAAAACTGATAGGCAGTAGTTCATATGTGAGCCAAAAGTTTCCACAATTGGTCCTTGGTCATCAACAAACTTAAATTCACTTAGAGAGGAACGTTCACGCAAAACTGTCCCTGCTCAAGCCACTTCGTTCTCTCAGGAAATTCAAACCTATACAACTATTTTCCTTTGTTTTCTCATTATATACTCAAATTTTGTCTATGCCCTGCTGAGATCAAACTATAATTTAAAAAAATTGAAACTCATCGTTTATTGTGAAAACATTAAAAAGAAAAGTGTTTCCAAGCAAAAATGATGAAAGTCCTTGTTTAGTACAAACAAGGACTTTTTTGTTGCATGGCTTATACTAACAGATACCATTAACATCATCAACATACTATCGTCACTGAAGCAGAAAAAAAACCTAAAGTCTTCTCGTGACCAGAACATGAATAACAGAGTCAGGGATCTGTTTCATACCGATGAGACAGTAAAGTCCATTCCACGCGGAGAAGATGTTTTAAACTGATTTCACGCTCGATTTCAATCTTTGGTAGGCCACAGTGATGATCCACTTCCAAAAGCCAACGAAATAACAGTCATGAGATATATTTACCCATGAGACACTGGTGAACTTTCTTAAGAAGAATCTTAAAAAGAGCAAGGCTTGTGGCATGGATGGAATCTAAGTGAAGTATTCTCTGTTTTTTCCAAAGCAAATAGTTCCTTTACTTCTAAGAAATGGAAAGTAAATGAAAAAAAGGTAGGCAGCTGTCTTCTTTGACCAGGGACGAATTGTTTTAATACCGAAAAAGGGAGATGGAACGGACTTTAGCCATTGGAGGCCAATCACAGTTTATATCAAACATACCGTACTTTAATCAGACGTCCTTGCTCAACAGATGCAGACGATATAAAAAAATTGATTGTCATAAAAAAGGGTTTCTCAAGGACTCCAAATGTGTGATATTTCCCGTAATGCGCAAGCCTGCATTGATTTTACAAAAATAGGGTTAAATTTGCAATGATATTACTGTAGAACTTTTCAAAGAGATTGACTCCATTTATCGCAGCCAAGTCCTAAGAACAGTACAGAGACTGTTATTTCGGAAGTTCTTCAATCCTGTTCGAGCGCTACTGTTTTAATGGTTTTTCATCCCTGTCCTTGGACGGTCTTGAAAGTAGTCCGATAACGCTAGGAAGAGATTTTAGGCAGGGATGTCCATCAGCTCCTTTGCTATTCATTGCAGCCATCGAAGAGTTCGCCGAAAACTCTTGAAAAAATTGGAAGCTTCGGCATTAACACCGAGGGTTCGCATCATCTTTTAGAGTTTTATGCAGATGCTGTTACCATCTCGGTAGAAGCTAACACTGAGCCTCAACTTGTGAAAATAATGGAATTATTTAAAAGTGTTTCACGAAGTCTGAAGAATATCTGGTCTTTTCGTTAACAAAGCTAAAACCGACATTCTTCCCATTGGCTTTTGTTTTACATCTCAAGATCTTAGGATTCACTCTTGTTTAGGAAAATCAACAATAGAGATTTGGGGAATTAATTGAAATAGACGGGTTATTGATAAAAGGAACTGGAACAGCTTAAATCATCACGTTCTTCAAAAAACCAAAATGTGGAGGTCCCTCAACTACGAAAGAGAATGACCTTTACAACTCAAAGATTATCCCTTTAGTGTTGTGTAGACTGTATAGCATTCTCATCCCCGTTTTGCCGAAAAGGCAACCATGAACGAAAATAAGTGGTTTGGATCATATTTATCGTTCATTTATTAAATCTGTAAAAAGAAAAAAGTTTTCATTTAGAGGGCAACATAGTAGAAATTCCATTTATAATTCTCAATATGAACTTAAACTCTTCCATAATATATTCCAAAACCCTCTTGTAGATTGGTTCAGATCGGTTTCGTTGAGTAATATTTGCAATATTACGATCAAATATCTATAATGAAATGCATCCCCGAATATGAACGGATTGTTGTATCTTCAATAAAAAAGAATTGTTGTATCCCTTCCAATCAATGGAAAATTAGGATAATTTATGCAGCAAGGTCGAACTCTTCCGAACTCCTAAGGGAATCGAAAACTTGCTTGATTACCCAGAAAATGACGGAGACCCCAGGATCTGGATCTGACTGATTAAACGATAAGCATACCTTTATCCTTATTCTATTACACCTGTTTTTTTTATTTTTCTATTTTACCCACATCCATTTACTTATTGCTATTTAATCACACCTCTATATATTGTAGATTGGCAAAAATAATAAATATTTGTATCCCCAATATGAGACCAACTTGTCTCAAGACGGTAGGATGTCTAAATACCATTTATATCTCTTTTAGTAGTTGAGTTTATGCACAGTTTAACGAAAAATTAATAATTGTTTAGATCAGTAGTAATAATTGCTGTTGAATTAGTATTCCTAAGTTCTTCTTTGTACATTGATGTTTAATTTCTTCTCTCTAATATTATATTCTTTGTCTTCAGGAGAATCATTTGGTATATATATAAAACATATTAATTGATAATTACATTATAAAAAGCAACAATGAAAGGATTTAATCTTACGCAATTTAGAAATAATTACCTGAGATGAATTAATTGATCAATCTAAAGGAATTGTTGTAGTTATGTTTGCCATAATTTATAATTAAAGTCTATCAACTACTTTCCTTCGTTTGCTCATATATGTTCAACTTGGTCTATACATGCTATGGCTACTCATAATTTGAAAAAATGTTTTTGTGACTTAATCGTTATTGTCATATTTGATAAAACTTATGTTAGAGATTAAATATATGACCCTGATCCCCCATTTTTGAAATGTGTATTACAAAATCTAAATCGTACGTGTTGACCTTATATTAAAGAAAGATTCCTGTATATTATACACAATATCAATAAACAATATATTTACTAGTATATCCATTTCAATATAAGCATGTACAAATGATAAGATGCTATTTTCTAGAACTTAAGTCGATTCATCGAATGCAGAACCATTTTTCTCTGTAAAACCATAGATACCCCCTAAGAATTGAGCAAGATTTCAAATATACGTTCTGATTTTTATGTCCATATGATTTGACGGAGGTTAATTTGAAAGTCCATTTTATGAGTTTGACGATAATTTTGGAAATGAAATAACATCCACTTATGATCAAATTTATATGATTTGAAAATAATATATACGACTTAAGATTAAAGATATAATTATAAACTATTATGTTGATAATTTTTTAATATATAATATATCTGCTTGAATAAAGTGTAAAACATTTTTTTACTGTCTTTAACATCATATACTAAATATTATATATATATACATATATCAGGAAACGACCGGGACACTTTTTTTGCCGGGACCTCGGGCCGGGCCAGGACTTAAATTTTTCAAGGCGGGTCAGGACTTTAATATATTTTCGTTCCTTCGTCTTTTGAAGTGATGACATTTTTTAGAAAACTATTTTTTCTAAAATTTTAAAAAACATTTATAAAAAATGTGATGACGTTCTTTTTCAGAAACATAAAAAGTTAAAACGTTTTTCAGAAAACATTTTCTAGAAAAAGTGATGACGTTTTTTTCTGTAAGGAAACATTTTTGTAATAAAAAATTGAATGACGTTTTTAGAAATATTTTTTAAATATTTTTTATTAATTTTTAAAATTCTTTTCTCAAACAAATGACGATTGACGAAATATTTAAGTCCCAGCCCGTTGATTTTTAGATACCGGGACGGACGTTAAAAAAACAGCGTGGACCCGGCCGGGCTGGGTACCCGGTCGTTTCCTGAACCCACTCTTCTATGCCCCTTAATGACAAAATAGTTTCCTGTGTTTATGCAGCATTTTTAATAAATGAATCTACTGCCAAACAAAAATAAATTGCATAATGTAGATGCTTGAAAAAACAAATTACAAGTATGTAAACTTCTCTCCTCACAAGGAAGTAATTTATAAATGCACTCTCAATGCATGCAACAAATCAAGGTAAAAACGTGTAAATAAAATAATTTGAAATAGAATTGCAACCACTCTGTATAATATTTCATATGATCAATTATGGTTTGAATAGTGGCATAAATGTACATGCAAAAAAAGTATTTTATGTGATACCTGAAGAACAACAGCAACAACAATTAAAAACTATTTTTCCTTCAACAGATTGAACTTTAAAAAAAACTGATTTTTTTTACAAATTATTTATTTTAAGATTCTATAAATAGGGCAAAAAAATAAAATACATGGAAATAATTCTTTTAGTTTTGCATATCGACATATGACTTTTATTTATTCTCAAATGTATATATGGATTCTAAGTTGTTTTTTTCTTTAAGGAAATATACAGATTGTTTGTATATAATATATATATATATACATATATATATATATATATATATAAGATATATATATAATAATATATAACAAATATACCTATATGTATAGAATGGTGATTCTTATTTTACATTTTTCGTATTTGAGAGTCGGCCTCCTTCTAGGATTTTTATTTTTGTGCTGGAATCATCTTCTGAAAGTTTGAACAAAATCGATTACATTAAGTGTCTCCTTAACAGACCGAAAAGTTATGTTGTAAACTGTGTCCTACTCTTAGGCTAATAAAGCTACAGACGTGTTAACACTTAATAACTATATTAGCGCTTGAGAGCTGTGATAGGCCGCCGTTGGCGCAAGTGCTGGCCCCACTCTGTTTCCCATGTTCCTGCACATTTGCACATAGTATCCCGTTTTTTCCATAAATGTAGCACGCTCCCTTCCTATTTTGAAACTTTTAATAAAGTGAGGGGCTCCGCAAGAGAAACATGACACTTCTTTTTACCTTTTTGAGATAAAGCCTCGAAACTCTCTCCTTGATGGGAGCTGGACATTAGGGACTTAGCCATATGAACAACTCCACTCATTTCTATAGACTCAATGTTGGGTGTCGCCCTGATATGGACGCTCAAATCCCGAGGGAGACCTTGTCCATTCCCGATATTCTGGCCAGTCGTCTAAGGTCCGTGAGGAAAGCTTCAACGTTATTGTCCATCCTTCATCTCCTTCCGCAGAATTCCTCGTATGCCTTCCACTTGCTAACAGCAAATGCTCCTGTTAACGCGTCCTTGATTTTTCCTCCACTTCCTTATCCTCCGGAGCCAATTGCTATATTGATATTTATAGTGAGTTTATAATAGTGCAAAAGTTTTATTTTTCAAAACAGGTTTGAAAGGATGATGACATTTTTGGAAGGCCAATATTTGTTTTGTTGTGAAAATTGCTACGTTTGATAACTCTAATTATAGTTTATTATAGCTACAAAAATACGTAACAATAACAACAGACACATTATTATGAGGAAGGACAATGAGTTATAATTAAAGTGGGAAAGTATGAAAATTTAAAAAATAACATTCTTTCTCAAAAAAAGTAAAAAGTAGCAGTACAAAGTTTAGAGAATGTGGACATCACATTGGATTTATGTTCAATGCACGTAGTAGTTCAATACATAAAATGCCCATTATTTTTAAGTATTTTTACCCTTCTAAGTTGTCGTAATATAAGGAAACGCAGCATCTGAAGGCTCGGTTATATTCAGTAAGCCCACTACTTACTGATTACGTTGTTTGACCTATTATGTTGTTAGCTTGTGGACCAACAACTGTATTTTTAATTTCTATCTCACTTTTTGTGTTTCATTGGCCAGAATTTCAATCTCAGCTATTTTCCAGTAATCATGTTCAAGCCTTCTATTAGTACATATCAACGTATAATGTACGTACCTTATCTCAAGAGTTGTTCCTACATTAAATGGATTAAATACTATGGAACAAATGACCATTACCTTATAATCACTTATAATATATCTATCCATGAGGACATATGTGCTCAAAAAACTAATTGTATCAAGATTATTAGTACTGGAGAGGAAATATATATATATATAAGATAAAAAGAAAACTCACTTTGTGTAGACTTAATTCTAATAAAGGTCGATAACGATTTTGTTAAACCAAGTAATTCATTTTGTCAAAAAAAACTGCATCTTAAAGATATGGTGACCATGAAGCCGATGGTGAATATTACTAATAATAGTTTTGTTGATGTTAAGAATTGTTTTTCAAATAATATTATTATTGTTCTTGTTTTTGAATATTTTGTGTGATTCCTGGTATAAACGCTCTTCTAATCCAAATCAATAATTTCGTGAACTAGAATTTTTGTTTATGTCTTGTTGAAGGCAATGCATTCTGAATATGTCTGAAATTGAAAAATACAAACTGAATCAAATAGCATTCTAAAAAAAACTTTATTTCATCACGAAAATTCCATAATCTTTTAGAATAATGTTTGTACATAAAAAGCTAATAATATAAATTATCAAATCTTAAAAGTAATCCTTTAATCTAAAAAAAATAGCAGCAACTTTTAATCATGAACTGAATACTGGTCCATTGGACCTCTTGCGATGAACCCAATAAAATATTAAAAACTTATGTATAGTTAGTGCACATCTGGTTTTTTAATATCCTTCGATATCCTCAATTTCCAATCTTTATTAAAATATATTGGGGAATAACTTTGAGACCTACGTAATCCTGGGACTCATGGCTATCTGTGAGATATTATATATAAGTCCAACCTTAATTATTCTTGTCGAATGTCATCACAGCTATGGAAATATTATCGGTTGGAGGACGCGTTTTTGAGATTAGGAAAGAAAAGGAATATATCCTATAGGAGAGTTCACAATCCCTTAAGCTATGGTGGTCTTGGAGTAATCGATTTTATATTTTTGTGGAAGTCATTGAATTTTTATTTGGTGAGAAAATTGTGGAAGATCGATGAATTTTTGGAAACTCCACCTGCATGAATTTCTCAGATGTCGAAATGTACAGATCCATCTTTCTCCTTATCGCGGTCTAAACAACATTTAAATTCATTGTGCCTTTACTCCGTACGGATTAAAAACTTTTGTGTCGGTGCTACAGATATCGTAAAAAGATTCGACTTGTCTTTGCCGACGAGGGGCTGCTTGAACGATTTTACAATTGCAACACATAACGCAGATATCGCTGCTGACGTAACAATCGGCAATTATTTAATTTATATTTTGAGCACAAAAACGTATTCCTCTGAAGAATCCAATAAGCTCTCTATGTCTTTATATCTCTATGTTTCCGGCTTCAAGGTAAACAGAGCTAAATTATTGTATATATTCTTTTTGCTTTTTCCTCTAATTACCATAATATTAATACTAATGAAATAGTTGAAATACAGTTACAAAGTATCACTTCACTTGCGGCTGATCAGGAGTGAATATCAATTAAAGAGAATAAGTGAATCCTTAAAGAAAATAATGCTTCTCTTTTCCTCATTGGCCTCAATATGTATCATTGGCAAATCCTTTGAACGGACTCCTCCACTTCCACCTATTAAAATTAATTGAATGAAACAACTGCACGTACTCAAGAAATTGTATATTTAGTTTGTTCATATATGTCGATAAGTCACTCCAACTATTGGATGTAAAAAACAGTGAACAATCTTTTCTCTATTTCTAGTCATGAAATTTAATCATTTGCATACGAACAAACCACCTCATGAAGGTGATGTAAAAAATACATCTTAAGAAGAAGAATATTCATGGAACAAAGGAAGATTTTTTAATAGTAAGAATGGAATCTCATTAGAAATGATAATAATGAAAACATATTGGTAATTCAGTTTGGATTTAAGAAGCACGAGATGTGCGGTGCAAACTTAAGATTTTGCGTGAAAATGTCTCCTATCGAATTCAATCATATATGAAGGTTTTAAACATAGATGGCGTGCTCGTGGGTATTTCCTTTTAGATTTATATGAATGGACGAATATCTTTGAAAAAAAGAAGAAATTAAAAATCACCGAAGTCAATACCTTATAACGAGTAAACAAATTGCGAATTAGATTGATCAATTTGGAGATATTGTGGACCATTATCCCAAGTAAAATCTGGCGGATAAGAAAACTGAGGAAAAATATCCTGTGTTCTGAAAAAATTTGGAGGGACAGAAACTATATAGTTGAAATGGTAACAATTTTTTCTGCCATCCCTCAAATAGTCCAAAAATTCTTGATTTGTTTGGGGTGAAGCTTCAATTCCAGAGATCCTTTAATTTTGGATACATGATGCATCATTGAACACAAAAACAATTAAGTATATTATAAATAGATAAAAGCTAAGGAATTCAAATATTCGTATGACCAAATGTTAAGCATGAAAATAGTTATATATAAATGCAAAAGTTTTACAGTTCCCTTGATACCTGTTTTAAATGCGTAATTGATATAAAAGCGTATGTTTCTGCAAAATTTTAATACTCCTATAATTCATGAAAGTAAAATTTATGTTATGAAATAAATTAAAATAAAGTTTTACGTAATAAGTCGTAAAATGTTGAATTAAAAAAAAGTTTAAAAACAAATTAAAACTGCAATTCATTACAATATGTATAAATAAAAAGTATGTTCAAAACTGTATTAAAAAGATATCGTCCTTATGAAGAAATATATATAGTTTGAATTACATATATGTATTTTTAAAGGCAGATAATTTGTATATATATATATACATATACAAGCATGTGTGTGTAATTATATATATTTGGTGTCAATATGACACTAACTTTAGAGCTACTAAAAGTGATAAAACTAATTTAAATAAATATAAATATATAAGATAAATAAAATACAAAAAAATGATCTATTAAAAATTAGAGATGTCTTGAGATCCTTGCAAGCCTTGTTGCCGCCCACCTTGCTTCTAGATGGTGGTTACCTACCTCAGCTCAGGAGACGAACTTCATGTTTTTGCCATGTTGCCTGCAGAAGTGCAGCCCATAGAATTAGGTCTCCTGAGATCACTCGTTCCACTTCTTGTTCTGGAGTCCGAAATGCAGAGGACATCACGGAGAGGGGATTTTTTTCCTATAGGGTTCGATAGAATTGCATCCACAGGATGTAAATAAGCATTATAGGATTAAAATTAGACTATCGAACTTAGGATCGGGAATTTAGAAGGTTGACCGCCTTCCAAGCAGCCACCCCTGGCTGCCGAACAACAATCTTGCTTATTGTTGGGATTCCCTCTCTGTTGAGGAGGTCAGTCGTTCTCATTCTATCTGACCTCCAGACACCCAGGATGAAACGGGCGAGATCGTTAAGAGCGACTTGTACTCCCCCGTCACAGTAATGTGACTGTGATATCATTCCTGACTCTGTGGGGAGCCGCACAGGTCGGGTTATCCAGGCACAAGTCTGGGCCTTGCCAATATACAATGGCTTTGGCGACGTTATACAGGACAGGTCCCTTGGGCATTGAGACTCCCAGCCGGTGGATGGTTCCTACTTTCCGCCTTAAGTCAGAATCACTTCAAAGCCATTAAACCCCGATATGGTGACACCAGGATCTCTAGGGTGACAATGATGGGGAGCTATGTAGTCCCAGTAGCATCTTCTGTGTTTTGTTGGTGTTTAGACAGAGACCAGTCCCCTTGGAGTATTCTGTGACACTACGGGATAAATTGTCTATTGCCCCTTCGACTTCAGGCCATGAGGATGCAGCGACTAGATCTGATGTGTCATCAGCGTAGATACTGATAACAACGTCTACCTCGGAGGTCGCATTTTTATAAACAGAAGCAGGGAGATCTGAAGTGTTCATATATATATATATATATTTGCTTATGTGTGTTCTTTTTATTTTATTAATAATGTTATCTATTTCATTCTTCTAGGTATCTTACATTCCGTACGTAGTAAACGTACATCATATCAATTTTGTACTCTCATACTGATAATAAAAACAATAGAGTGTGCTCTTGAATTTTAAGCCTTCACGTTTATATAATTGTGAAATATATTCCAGAAAACACAATGCATAAGCTAAAGCGTGTTTAAAAAAAGCGGAGAAAAATTGTTAACAAAAAACGATTCGGCTTTAGATATATCTAAACTTAGTATATCAAAATATACCCCTAGATATAATGTATTCTCTATAGGTGTTTAATATAAACGTTCACATATGAAGCAAATATCATCTATATATAGTTCTATATAATGCCACAATTTTTTGATTAAAATAAACACTATTATTTTGCTGTATAGATCCTATCAACCAAAACTTCATGAAAAAGATAAATGAAAGCCTTGGGTATATATCAAAACTATACATATATATTACTGCTAAGAACGAGTTTTCCTTGTATATAAATGTACTACCTATTAGTATAGAGTTAAGCTCTCAGTATATCGTCAGAAAAATACACTGAATGTATAGGTACGTTTAAAAAAAAAAACCTTTTAGAGCTCCAAGGATTAAAAATATAACTTGAAAGCGAATTGAAATTGATAAAGGGGGAAGGGAAGTATACTTTATTCTTAAAAAAATAATACTTTATGTATAAATTTGAAAGTATGCAAAAGATATACAAACAACATATTTCTATAGTCATTGTATTTTTTTCTTTGTAATACAACAACAAGAGAAATAAATATATATTTTCAGTTCTAACATGGCTTTTTAACCTACTAAGAAAGGATTAGACTTACACATGAAAGAGTTGATATATAGGAAAAGTAGGCTCCTTTCAATGATTTTTTATTCTTTAAACCAATTTTGTTCTTTTATTCGTATAATTTTGCTCAAAAATGATTGTAAAAAGTATTTTAAAAATTTATAATGTTGTGGAGTATGAAGCTTACTCGTGTATCTTCAAAATATAATGTGATTAATACGTAAAAAGAAGCACTCAACTTGTTAGGCCTGCATAGTCTCTTTGTTTTACTGTTACTGTTCCCTTCTTCGTCGTCAGTACCACCAAATGTACCCTGAAATCAGCCCGCTGTGTCGTGGGCTTGAACAACAGGACGCGGAACTGCTTCATCTTCTGCACGAATGCCCAAAATTCATGTCTGAGCGGACCCATCTTTTTTAAATTATCAACAGCCTTTTCAGGGCTATTCCATCTCCAGTCTTTCCAGTTTCTTTACAAGTACTGACATTGGAGGCTGGCTGAAGAATGCACCATACCTACATCACGTTCAGGACATATTGCAGTAGGAGACCCAATCAGCCAACTATTGCGAGGGCACCACAAGTTTAAATATTTTTTTTATGTGCCCGTACTGAATATATGTCTATACGTGTATATAAATGTAATATTATATGTAGCAATACATTATATAAAAAACCCAAAAACACGGCATTAAAAAATAAAACGTGTTTTGTTGAAAGAAAAAGACAGCGGGAACATTAAAAAAAGCACTGGGAATACTGCTAGAAGGTCGTTTTAATTACAAAAAGATGTGGGTTTGTGAGAACGTCCATACGAAACATCTCACGTATGTATTTATTACTTAGGTCTGTATTGTATTATATTTTAAATGAAATCATGTTTATTTATATGAATGTTTGCAGGACGGCTATCTACATAAAAAAATTCAAACAAGAATGAGGAAAAACCGAGATATATATATATATATATATATATATATATATATATATATCACATAGATTCCATATTCTTTTAAAATATTCAAACATAACTGTATTATATACAGTTTGTGTTAAATAATATGAAAATTATAACAAAAGTTTACAATTAATAAAAATCATGTTTATGTGAGAACTTTAAATTTATTATAGATATAACTGTTGCATCAAAGTTCATTTTATATATTTTCTTCTATGTGTGATAAAAACACAAAAAGCTAATGAAATATAATTTACGTAGCGTTGCATTAAAGTTATAAAAACAAATTTAGGCAAAACATCATTTTGATGTCTCATCTACAAAGCTTTTTTCTAAATTATTAATAAAACATCGAAAGCTTTACTACAAAATTGTATTCCACGTTTTAATTTTGTGGGGTTATTTTCCTTGGATTATTTAATGTGCCATAAAAAAGATTTTTTTGATTTAGCTTTCATAAATATAGATTTATTCCACTATTACGAAATTGCATCACATTGACTATAAATCTAATGAAATAAAACCATTGACATTTTTTCCATCAGCTCCACTTGGAAGCTGCAACAATTTCTCTTAGCTCTTATTGTTATTGTTTGTTTCTATGAGCTAATGAAATAACTACAATTGATTCAAATGACATAGTTGATCACTTTTCCTCTTTCTTCTCCATTCGCGAAAATAGAGACCGTAGCTTTGCTAAAGGCACAAGAATAGTAATAAGAAGGTTATTTTCCAAGAAACATTTGTTTTTTAAACAGTAACAATCGATGTGCATTTTAAAAAAGCTCTTAATTCTCTTTTTCATGCAAAAGATCATGCAATTTTTTTGCAGAAAAAACAATGCTCCCTTATGCATTCATTAATACTAATAGATTTTATTTACATAAAAATAGACATTTGTATCGCAGCAGTACATAATTTCGATAACATAGTGCCGGCTTTTGTTTTTCATTGAGAAAGTTTGAAAAAATATAACTGAAATGTAGCTCTATATTTCTATAATGACATAGACTTCCATTTGTTTTTATCGGACGATATAAGGACAAGAAAACTAGAAAAATAAAATGTGTGTGTATTTTTAGGAAAATAAACTTCAAAAGAAGCTTTATAATACTAGATTTAAAGTTGAAAAGAGCTTAACCTTTTTTCGTATACTATATATAAGAGTATATATTTGAATAAATGATTGATGATGAAGGATTTTTTTTTCAAAATAGTTAGCAAATTGATCAATCGTTAATATTTTATATTGAGGCATTCTAGCATAATTATATATATATATATATATATATATATATATAATATATATATATATATATATATATATATATATATATATATATATATATATATATATATATATATATATATATATATATATATATATATATATATATATATAGGTATATACATTATTAAATATTATATTTATTATTTCTTAGGATCTGAAGGACACATTCATATTACAACGAAGGACTAAAAATTACCAAAAAAATGAAGTATCATACTTTCTTAAACTTTTTTATAATTGTTGTGATTGTCTTCTGGTAGATGGAGGCAAAGGGGGGAAGTAATTTATTTATTTGGACGCAGAAGTCCGGAAGTTAGTGAAAGAAGAGGTATTTTGACGTAAAAAACTGCATATATAGCTGCAGCTGTTACTAGCACTGATTAAGTACTTATAGGATCCCCAGTGGTAATTTCCTAGCGATGAGGGCCTTTGTGTTAATAATTGTGAATTTTTTTGCCTTCTCCCGCGAGGTGTTCGTATTTTTGCCCAAAATTAAATTATTGCTTTATTGTATTCTACTGTATTGCCTTTTGCTCCTTTGACATTGAGGCAAACACGCCTCCTTAAGATTATAACGACGTGATATTCCACAAAGGCATGGATGATAGAGTATAATGTCTTGCCCCAATCTTTACATAGAATCCATAATTTAATTGAATTAGTCGAGATCTAAAGCAGAACGATGAGTTTTTCGCCATCAATAATATTGGAGAGGAAGCTCATGACATTAATTTTCCATCAATTTTAAATGTTCATTATCGATCAAGTCCACTTTTTCGCCGTGGTATACCTTGGACAACTTAAGGTGACTTGGTATTAGGCACCAGTGCTTTGGAGAAGGTCTAAATAAAGTGTATCTAAGCCGTTCATCATAAAAAGGCCCTATCATGGAGAGTCATGTTTCTTGAGTCGGATTCTCGAAACTTTCGTATTTGTGCTATTTCTTATAATGTCCACCGAAGAATCGCTTTGAAGCGATGGTGTATAATTCCAAATAATTAGTTGAACTGTTCCCCAGAATTGCATTAATATTATTAGTCCAATCAATTCCGGACATGAGCCACGAGTATTAATTATTATAAGAAAATGATATTTCTCCATTCAATCTCTACATTCTTCGTTATATCAATGAAAACATTATTGTATATTTTAAAATCAAAGAAACCTGAGAGATTCGTTCTTCCAGAAGCTTATTTGACTTTTTAATTTTAAAGATCCTCTCCATAGTCGAAAGTCATGAACCGATTTTTTTTTTCCAAATCTAACATACCAACTATAAGAAACTGTAAAAAAATGTTTTGTCGAACAAAATAAACATGGCGAAAATGAGTTGCACTAAAACTATTCACTAAAAAATTCGTCAAGATCAAATGAATCGTTTGGGGGAATCAGGGAAACGAACAAATAGAAATCTAATTTTTTATTATTGATTTTTCATACATAGAGTATGAATAAATGCTATTACATATAGAACTGCCCTCTGCATATGTGGGTTCTAGACAGGACATTATGTTCTCCAAGTAGTACTGAAGTATTCTATGATCTTGAAAGAAGATGTGTTGCCGATGAAGTCGTCATTAGTGACCTATGTTATGTAGTTTATGGTTTCATATTTTTTTATAGTAATCGAAAAAAAAGTAGTACTTATAAGTAAGAACAAAAAATATATATTTTTTAAGATATTCATATTTTCCTGTGATTCACAGATTAAGAACAAGTTTAGACGAAGGTATATTCTTTTTATTAATTAAACAAAAAAATACATAAATATTTAAAACAAATTAATCGTATACATATTTTACTTTTTCCTCGTGAGAAGAAACACATCTTTATTTCCATTTTCTTTTATGAATTATTAACTACAAAGCCTGGCCATTTAATTTCTAACTTTTGATGGAACTGTTTTTATCTACAACATGAATTAGTAATTAAGTTGGCTGAATAAAAGTCCAGCGGATCAGTATATATAAGCTCTATTATAGAAAGTAGAAAATAGAGAAAACGACGTATCAAACATTGTTTCATTTTCAATATTGTAGGTTGGAGGAGCAAATCTTTCCATATGCCTTAAACTTTTTGATAGAACCCTTATAAGGAAGAATATTTTAAAAAGGAATAGGAAAGAAAATATATAACAAATCTCCGTTTTATTCAGGATATGGAACAATAGGTACACATACGTGTTTTATGAGTTGGAAAATGTGTTGAAAAGAATGTACCCTGGAAAAAAGAATAACCATGATTCTGAAAGGTATTCTGATTCATTGAAAGAAAAACTGAAGAACTGATATTTCATTCTTAGTAATTAATTGGATCAGGATAAGTTGTACTTTTCTCTCTCGGTATATATATATATATATATATATATATATATATATATATATATATCCTTCTTCCCAAGACTCATGGTGAAGAGTGAGTGAAATAATGTTTACTAACTACATAGTTGGTATAACAAGAAGTTTTAATGTAAAAAAATGTACGAGTATATATTAGCCTGTCCAGTTTTTAGGTCAATTCTCCAATTTTTTGTTCCAAGCGATTTTCTGCTGCGTTGTGATGAAAAAATTAAATTGTGAAAGTTTCAGCCTTCAAAGGCCATTTTTCTGACTGCACAAGCCCCTCAAAGTTTCAAAAAGGCCGTTTTTAGGGTCAAAAATGGTGATTTTCAAGTGGCTGTCTGTGATATCAAGCAAAAAACAATTTCTAAGGATTGCTTGAAGTCACATCTTTCAATTTTTTTTTGGAACAATCCAGCAAATAAATATTTCTTTGGTTTTATGCCCGTTAAGTAGGCCTCTTTTGGCCCAAAAGAGGCATTTTATTGATAATATTTGCCCTAAAAAGTATTTTAGCAGTTTCTTAGTTTTATGATACAGTAATTGTCTTATTATGATGCAGATTTTGTGCAATTTTCATAATGATCACCATGATATTGACGTTTTTATGGAAAGTATTGTGTTTATTCTTATATAATATTGTACATTTGCCAAAAGAAAATGTTATTTATATTTTAAAATATTATTTATATTCTCATGATACAATTTTTTAATATAAATTTTCCTAACCAATAAATATTTATTTGCTTGATCCCTCCAAATCTTTTTGAAAGATGAGACTTCAACCTATCCTTAGAAATTGTATTTTACTTGATAACACACACATATAATATATATATATATATATATATATATATATATATATATATATATATGAGCAACTGAGAAAAGAACAAATAAATACTCAACCCATACAATCTAGACAATACTGGTTGCAGGTGTTAAATAGGAATTCATTTTTGCTTCTTATCGACTTTTATAATATATAACTTACGTAATTTTCTAAGAACTGTACACTAGGGCTGTTCTTATTTTTCAAATGTTTGAAATGTTAGCAACATTGTGGATTTTTTGTTTCTTGGTGATAAAAGAAGACGACATACAAAGTTTGTACAAAATCGGTCAACATTACGAGGTCGCGCAACGAGGTCAAAGTTTTAAAAATTTAGTAAAAATATAGTTTTCCGCAAATTTCTTCAAAATGGTGGGCGTTACAGACTTTAATAATTTTATTAATTTAAAGGAAATCTAATTTACTACCAGACGTATCTTTGATGTTTTTTAATAAAACAAAGTTTTCAGTAAAAACAAAGAAAAAATTGAAGTGTGTAATGATAGCATATTTCATAGTTTTTTTGTATCAATTAATTTCACTCGCCTGTAGAAGATGACTTGTTCGCTTCAGAGTAAAATAGTATTTTAAAGTTTAGTACACCTTTAAATGATAAATCCAAAAATGACCTTGGTTGCATTCTATCAATTCAGAATTCAGTACAATCTGAGTTTACATCATATGATTCAGAGCCTGTATTGACCTATAAGAAATCGATTATGAAAAAAAAAATAATAATGTGTTTCTTAGATTTGCGTCAAGGTATCCTCTCAAAATTTTACTTTGTCTCTGACGCATTTATAATCCATTATATACGTCATTTTGTACGCGAGATATGTTTTTTTTAATGTACATATAACTCTCTACTTATTAAATTGACATGATTTAGTATACCAAAATATTATAGCTGGTGTACCAAGCTTTCATTTGATATGTTTGGTGTTCTAAAAATCGCTATACTTCAAGAGATATAAGCAAATACGTACTCTCCCCCAAAAATTGATCTTTTGATATGAGAATATACGATTACCACTTGGTAACTGCTGTTAGTGTTACCTGGATAGAAAGAGAAAAAAAAAAAAGAAGGGAGAAGTGAGGCAAAATACTCTCTCCCTTCTTTTTTTCTTTATCTTTCTATCCAGCTAACAGTAACAGCAGTTACCAAGTGGTAATTGTATATTCTCATATCAAAAGATCAATTTTATGGGGAGAGTACGTGCAAAGATATATTTGATTATATCTCTTAAAGTATAGCGATTTTTAGAACACCAAACATATCAAATGAAAGCTCCCAGAAAATTTTCAATTATTTGTCAAGGACATTTTTGGAGGGATTATCTGCTGATATTTCCTTACCAACAAATGTTGACCTCAGGTCAGTGGAATCTGTTTTGGGTTTTTTATTTTTTGATATATTTATTGTTGAATGATTTGTTGTGTGTTTTTTTTTAAATGAATAAACTTGTTGTACGCGTGTACAAAAAAAAAAAATATTGAAGTCTGTAACGTCCACCATTTTGAAGAAATGTGCGGAAAACTATGTTTTTACTAAATTTTTAAAACTTTGACCTCGTTGCGCGACCTCGTAATGTTGACCGATTTTGTTCAAACTTTGTTTGTCGTCTTCTTTTATCACCAAGAAATAGAAAATCCACAATGTTGCTAACATTTCAAACATTTGAAAATAAGAACAGCCCTACTGTACACGGTCCAGTAAAATACGGTGGTAAGGAAGACATAAGAGGCTTGCATTCAGTGCCCGGAGTTTGATTTTCTTCATCAAAAACCATATCTTTCGATGACAGCTATTGGCCATATTTTATAGTGGTTCTCAGGTCTAAAAGAATTCTGGGAAGAACATCGATTCAACTACTGTCAGATTCTAGAATCTTCCTGCTAATTGCATACTTAGTGTTCCCTGTTCTCTTTCTATAAGATCGTTGCTCTGCTGATGATGGAATATTCTTAATGCATCGAATTTTTAAGTCAATCACAAACTTCTCCCAAACAATAGAATAAAGTTATAGGCATTCCTGATGTTTCGATTGCATGATAAAATCCAAGTAGACTATCCCCTTTAATGTACATACATGTTTATTTTGCAGGCTAATAAACCCATATAATTTCTTATATTCTGCCAAAAGCAAAAAGTATTATCATTTTTCGTACGTTTTATTTTCAAATGACATTTTATTTTAACGTAGAAAAAATATAAACGTCACTATTCTTGACGTCTTCAATCTAGTTTTTGTTTTTAAATAAGAACTATATACAAAAATCGTGGGCAAAGTAAAAGTTTCAAAGCAATAAAAATCCTTTTAAGATACTGATCATATCTTTATTACAACATAAACATTTCATGCCATAAATAAAAGGATTTGTCAAGAAAATTGCTTATCGCAGTTCTACACTATTAATAATAACCTTGTCGAGGTCTTTAAATGATGATATCAGAGCTATTAAGAAGGCTTTTATATTTTACTATAAATATATGTCCACCAATTTTATTTGAAGGGCTAATATACTACTAATGGTTTTAAGTAGGAAAAAGTCGATATCCGATTAATCGGCCGGCCAATTTGTCCATTCCTCTAAACTTTCAATTTTTGCCCGAGAAAAATCTGTAAAAAGCAAAAGATATCCTCTAGAAATTAATAACTATCCTTGCCATTCACAATCAGTGGAAAGAACTGTGAAACTAGTAACGGAAGCGTCTGCACAAGTTTACAGATCACAATGTTCACATCAGAATAGTCAAGAAAGAAGTTATATACATGGTTATAAATATATACTGGCAGTTGCACTTCCATGTTGATCCAGTGTTCAACAGGTCACGTGACTCTGTGGTGACCTTCAATGACAACATGGTGATTAAAATGATAAAGATTTACTTTTGTGCTATGAGAAAAATTGCCTTAGATTTAAAAGATCTGGATTGAACAGCCTTTACATAATTGTAGTAAAAATGGAATTTGACTCATGAAAAAATTCTGAAAATAATGTTATGAAAATATTTTTTTCATTAAAAATAATTCCCACTTGGTATAATATGATTTATAATATGGAGAAAAAATCGAATATCTATGTTTCAATAATAAAATAGATACATTGTTTTTTGGTCGGTCATTCTGTCTCGATAATGAAGGAAGTTGATAAACTTCTTTGCCATTGAAATTTAGGAATAAATTCCACCCATCAGTTAGAAGTCATGGTTTCAAAAGTATAAAAGAAATTATGTACAGGGTGTACGCGCAAATCGTGCACCAAAGAGCTAAAGTCTGATATTTACAGTTGTAGCCTAAACGAATGGGACCACAGTAATATTATTTATAAACTAATTGTGCTTTAGGACATTGTCTTTCAAATGTGTTAGTGACATTTTTTATGGCGACCTTTTGTTTGCCGCACGGGTAAGGTCAGATTCGACCTTGATTTTTAGCATGGCAAAAAAGGTATGGTTGATTAATTCTGAAACTAGTTGAACAAATATTAAAGTTTCTTAGAATCATCAGATCAGTGATTGCACCCGTTTGAAAGTTTCAGCATGACTTATAAGGCCACTGAATTAAAAAAGGTCAGAACCACTTCAATTTTTACTGAATCAGAGAGGTTTTCAATTTTTTGCAATATTTTTTCTTAAAAAGCGCCGCTGCTTTTGATTGTATCAAATAGAGAAGAAGAAAGTAAACAAATTCGTTTTTAGAGCTTCTCTCTATCTTCTCTTGTTCCGGAAATATGGAGGCACAACGGATCAGGATCGCTGCTCTCTTGGAGGCGAATTTGCCGGTGTCAGTCATCGTGAACAAGGAAGGCTGCTCAAGACGCCTTGTTTACAAGGTCAAGGCCCTTTTTTCAAGCGGGGAGGAACTGGAGAGGAAGATTGGAAGTGGTGGGCATAATAAGAAGCTGGATGAACCCACTTTGACAAGGATCAAGTCCAAAATCGAAGAGAATCCGGAGATCTCCAAAAGGACGCTTGGCAAGGCCGTTGGACTGTCCAAGACAACAATCCAAGTTGCTACCAAGGTCCTAGGCCTTCATAGCTATGTCAGGAGACATTGCCACCTCCTCAGAACCAAAACCAAGGCCACAAGAGTGGAAAAAGGACTCAAAATCTTAAGTTGGATGAAGAAAAATCCAGGTGTGGTGCGTGTTTTTAGCGACGAGAAGCTCTGGGTCGTTGATCAAGGCCGGAATACTCAGAACGACCGCTATCTTGCTCTGAGCCCCCACGATGTCCCCCCATCAACAGGACCAAGCACACAGCTGGAGCCATGATGTTGGGCGTGGTGACAAGCGATGGAAAGGCCATGCCCCCTTATTGGTTCCCCAAGGGATTAAAGGTTGGCATGGAGGAGTACTTGGAGGTGATGAAGACGGTGGTAAAACCATGGTTTGACAGCACTTAACCTAAGGTAATTATGTTTGGCAGCAGGACTCTGCCCCAGGGCATAAGGCCAAAAAAAAATCTGGTGCAAGGAGAGTCTACCAGCATTCTGGCCTTGGTCAATGTGGCCCCCTTCTTCTCCAGATTGCTCACCATTGGACTATGGTATCTAGGACAATCTGGAGAGGAAGGTCTGTGCCAAACCTCACCCAAGTGTGGAAGCCATGAAGGCCACCGTCAATGAGGAGTGGGCCAACATGTCCGTGGCCTTCATCAGCAAGGTCTGCTCCAGCTTCAGGCCCAGGATCACTGCCATGATCAATGCAGGTGGTGACCATTTCGAAATTTAGTTGCTCAAGTAGTTAATAAATAAATCCTAAAAAACCATTTAATTGTGGTCTTCATTTTTTCGGAAATATGAGGGGATGTATAAAAAAGTCGAAAGTGTGCACGATTTGCGCGTATGCCTTGTATTTTCACACTATAAAATATTTATTTAAAATTTATTTTTTCTTTCTTCTCTAAAAAATATTTCTCAATTCAACTTTTTAATACATAAAAGTGGTATAAAAATTTAAATTAAGATGTATGAACAATATAACAGTATTTTATATTGTTAATATAAGTCGCAGTTAAGTCGGTGTAATATATAAATTTAGTATATTTTATTTTATTTTCATTGTTACCTCTAGCTATTCTACAAAGAAGTGAAATTTGTTGCTTAACAAGGTTTGTGAAAAGGAGCAAAAATGCTTTTTTAAATTACACAATAGTGTGTACGTAATATTACATTTTCTCAAATATAATTAATTTATATATTTTTTGGGAGATGGGATTGACTGCCTAAAATGATGGCGTTTAATGAATGAATTTGATGGAAAGAAACATTTATCCACTCTTCAAAAGGGTTATTTATTTACAAAAAAAAACATAGTACGACATTAGGTTAAAAAAAAGAAATATTATTTAAATATTTAGCACAAAAGATATATATATATAAGATTATAGCTTAATTTAATTAATTATGATTAATACATTACTACTACGATAAATGGTCACTTCACAGGGAGTTCCTATTCCAGGTTAAGGTATTCCCTGCTTAACACTACGCGTTCATAATACCTATTAAAAAATAATGTGATGATAAAAGCATGCACTAAGGAAGCATGGTAAAAACATACGATGAAAAAGCGTTAGATTAAGGCTTGCACATAGATAATACAATATTACAGTAAATCCTTTGATGTCCTAGGAAGTCAAAAGAAATTCATGTACGATTTATCCTTTGAATTCAATCACCTTGACTTTTCTATCATATCCTTGTTTATTCAAATAAATCATAACAATTATCAGGGTCCCTTACCACTAATGTAATTGGTTTTGAAAGCCTTGATTAACAAGTGGCGAGTTAATTATTGGATTTTCTCGAATTATTATTTAAAATTAGCACTAAATTTCTGCTCAACCAAAAACAGAAATTCACAAACTTTTTCTGCTTATAGTGTTCATTAAAAAGATCCTATGATTGAATGCCATAATGATTATTAATAACTTGAAAGATGCAACTCAATCGAATCATTTTGGCAAAAAAAAAGAATCTGTGTTAATTTAAGCCACTTGAATACTAAAATGTGTATCTAAAAGCACACGGATGTATCTTAATTCAACCATGTATGTTTGAAACCTGTAACATGAAGTACATCAATAGTGTTTGCTGGAAAGATAGTTATAGTTCATGTTTCGCTTCATCTCCCAAAATAATGTAGGGTTTTGCTTACAAATTTTGAATGGAAGAACACAGAGTTGGTTTAAAATATTTTCAAGTATGTTTTTATTAGACAATAAATATCACGTTCTAATTTTATTATTACAAATAGAAACATACAAATACCAAAAAATAAGAGACGAATATTTAATTAGGTTGCTTTCTTTATGTAGAGGCTTAAATGGATTCATCTCAATTTATGCTCCCATCGCCCTCAAATAAACAAACAAACAGAGTTTATTTATGTTAGGGATTATGTAGAACACGGATACAGATGAAAACGCTTTTTGTTTGTATATATATATATATATATATATATATATGTATATATATATTTACAGCACTGTTCCGTCACGAGAACTTTCGAAATCATAAAATGGCTGGTCTGAAATGATAGTTCTGAAGTTTATATTGTATAAATTAATAACTCAATTAATAGGTAGGCGGTAGTGTTTGATTGAAGTTTTGAAGTTGTCCACCACAAATAAATAAGGGGTTATTTTTTGATTTTATGTAAATTTGATTGATTTGTTTATAGAGGATGACTTCAAAATAGTTTAATATCGGTTGATACCGGATTGAGTTCGTGTGGGCTTATCTAGAGCTAAACAATATTGTCCTTCAGTTTTCATGTATCCTCGAGGATTTTCTTTTATTTCAAACAACGTTTGTGTCTTCGATAGCAGCAATTGTCATCCTTTGTTTTTTATGTATGTAACGGAACGAAAATAATTATTTTCTCACTGTATTAAATATTAAGTTGGGGCTTTCATTAAAAACACTCACAATTTTTTTAATGAAACGGAAACGATTTGAAATATCGATGACTTCCATATTTATGGTTCACAAATATTCAAGTTAATTTATAAATGATATTGGATGTCGTTTGAATGACCACCTGATGCACGTTTTACAAAGTCCAATCGTTGAACATAATTTTAGAGTACGTTTCCGTATAAATTGTTGAAAATTGCAGCGATTTCACGTTGAATATTTGTTTTGAGCACTTCTAACGTCGATTGATTACACGGTGTAACAAAGTTTTTGTCCTTGAGTTAAAACTGGTATTTCCTATTTGCCTATGTTCAGAAAACATGAAAAAATATTTTTATTCATTTTTAATTTTGCTTTTGTGTCCAGGGTAAGGATATTTGTGAAATTTACCTATTCTCATAGGGACAAAGTGGTATATTTGAAATTTGATTTGAGCAAAATAGATACAAAACGATATATAATGCAATAATAGCTTTTATTTATTCTAGATTTACAATATTGAGACAATAGACACATTATAAATGAGTAGTTTTTCTAGATTTACGTTTATACTGTAGATTACTTTCACGAATCAGCCCCCAAATATAGTCTCCCGTCATGTTTTCATTATAAGACCCTTGGTGGCGGCGTTCAAAGTCCAATATATCCTGGTGGAAGCGTTCTCCTTGCTCCTCGGAGTACGTTCCCTTGTTTTCCTTAAATTTATGAAGATGGGCGTCAAGGATATGCACTTTGAGGGACATCCTGCAACCCATTTTGCCGTAGTTTGTCACCAAGGTCTCAACAAGCTCCACATAGTTTTCGGCCTTGTGATTCCCCAAGAAACCACGAACTACTGCAACAAAGGTGTCACATGCTGCTCTCTCGGTCCTTGTGAGTTTTATGGGAAACTCCTTGCACTCCATGACCTTTTTTATTTGTGGACCAATAAAGACACCGGCTTCAACTTTCGCTGCAGACAACTTGGGGAAAAATTCTGGAGGTATTTGAAAGCTGGAGACTCCTTATCTATAGCTCTGACAAATTGTTTCATAAGGCCCAGTTTTAAGTGGAGTGGAGGAAACTGTACTTTTCTGGATCCAACAATGGCTCCCATTTGACGTTGTTCTTCCCCGAACTAAACTTGAGGTAGTGTGACACGGTATCCCTGCTGTCCCAAAGGCAAAGAAAACAAGGATACTTGGTAAAGCCGCCTTGGAGACCCATTAGGAAAGCCAGCATTTTGAAGTCTCCTATAACCTCTCAACAGTACTCTTCATATTTCAAGGCATCTAACAAGATCTTGACACTCTTGTATTCCTCTTTCAGCTTGACAGAGTGGGCGAGGGAAGAGATGGGTACATATTCCCGTTATGAAGTAGCACTGCTTTGAGGCTCCTGCACGAGCTGTCGATAAAGAGCCGCCTCTCTTTGGGGTTATGGGTAATTCCAATTGCCTTAAACAGACCGGTCACATTGTGGCAAAAGTAAAGCTCATCTTGACTCATAGTGAAAAAACTTGAAAAAGGCTGGTGACGCTTTCTCTGACCTGATATGTGCACACTCTCATCTAGCAAATTCCACTGCATGAGTCTCGACGTCAAAAGCTCGCCATTTGACTTCGTGAGGCTAAGATCTCTGATGAGGTCATTGATGTCTTCTTGGTTGGGGTAGTATGGATTTCTCTCATGAATTACGTCTCTAAACTCTGGATCAGTGTCTTCATGATCTTTTGAAATACTTTTCTTTTGTAAACACTGCTGCTCTCTCTTGGGAGGAGTGGGTACGGGGAGCTCAGAGCAGTGTGTCACTGGTACAATAGATGACAGAAGGTCAGGATATATAATAGCATGTGCATTTTTGCCTTGTCGACGTTTGGAAGGGTCTACCATACAGAAAAAGCAATTGCTTGAGTGATCAGTTGGTTCCCTCCAAATTCGGGGATTGCAAATCTCATAGCTCTGTTTTCCCCTCAGTTCCAACCTGTAAAAAAGCAGAATGAAAACATAAGTATAAAAATAAAACACTTACAAATAAATTTGCTAGAAACTAATTGTAAATATATATATATATATATATATATATATATATATATATAAGGGTTTTTTCTTACCTTCCAGAGTTCTTTTGCAGAGTTCGCAGGTGAAATGCGGTGCCCAAGGTTTGTCCTGATCCCCGACAGGCATGCAGAAATTTGCATTGTAGGCTTCGCGCATTTTTGTTGATCTTTCCAGAGAGTACTTTTTAGCTCTAGTTTTGATAAGCTCACCACAGACGTAGCAAAATGCGTCTGTCGGATGCTTACAACCTCTTGATGCCATACTTGAAGAATGCAGACAGGAATGACTGATGACGATCGACTTGTCTACGCAGAGACGGCTAGAAGTAAACTGACCTGTTGAGCATACTGCCATCTAGGTTGCAAGAATGTTTAGAAGTTCGTGGAACGTTTAGAAAGAATAGTTTTGAAGGTTCTGGAGTCATCCAGAAAGTTCTTAATTTTTTTTCACCATATTAGTGCAGAATCTGTCTGAATCGCTGGGGATAATTGAAACTAGCCTATTATAATAGGCTAGTTTAAAAAATTGCTGGCCATCCAAGAAAAATCAAAGTTTTAAGAGAATAATCATTATTTTTTAAAGTTTGTAGATGAAAGGAAATAGAAAGTAACATTTATTGACCAAAGACAGAAAAAAGTTAAAATTTTGTAACACAGGGCTATTGGTTTAAGTAAAGGGTTTCACATGATTCCACAGAAAATAGTGAAGAGCTATTAAATCGCACGAGCGAGGTTCCATTACCATAACTTTGGGTATCCAAATAAGTGATTTCTTCAAAATAATTATATGTCAAAAAGTAATACAAAGAACTTAATAAAAAAATGTAGCAACATAGCAAAAACTGTCTTTTATAGTATTTGATGATAGAGTTCAAGGATACCTTTGGTGTCATATACAGATAAAGTAAAAATATAAATACACAATCCTATGATTATAAAAGTTTTGTATTTTGATATGTGAATCTGTATATAGATTATTGCAAGTGTTGAATAAATAGTTTTTGTACGATGTACAAAAAAACACAATCTTGCCAAAACGGAAAACAAAGAAATGCAGGTTCTAAAGTGATGAGGACTATTATTTTTAACATTTTTATTTTTGAGAGTTAATTCATAAGTTTTTGTCTTTTTATTCAAAGAATAAAATATTTTCAATTAACAGTACACAAACAATTAGAAATTCATTTAGAAAAACAATGGTAAAAAAAACTTTTTTCATTCTTTCCAAAAATAAATGTATATTTATGTATATTTTTAATTATGTCTCTAAGGCAAGAACTAAATAAATGAATATAAGAAAAGCAGGAAATTGTAAGAGTTTTTCTTTATTAACAGAAGAGCATCCTAGTCGCACTAAAGACTTAATTTTTGTAACGTAATAACCCATGCTAAGAAAATACTACCCACTAACGTTTTTTCAATGTTGATGACAATATGGAAATTGTGTTTTTATCTCTTATTTTTATTAAATTATTTGTGATTTTTTCCCTTTTCTTGATAAGTAAAACGGATCGTCTCTTTGCACAAATAAATATGTCATTCATAGTTTCATTTGACTTCAGTTATAAATAATATAAAGATAATAAACCTTCTTCACTCAACTTACTTTACTTTTTTGGGACTTATTTTATTACATTCCTTATCTAATATAATAAAAATAAGTTATGTCAAGTTTCTGCTAATGACCAACGAAAATATTTATATAAGGATTCAAAAACGTTTATATATAAACATCCTTGGTATATATATAGTATAAGTATTATATATATATAATGGGTTGCGCACTTAAGCATATTTACGTATTCATCAACTGCACTGATATCAATAACGAGACTTTGACGGGTGTGTTTTAAGAATATATTTTACCATTAATTTTCGATATATTGATATACAATTTTTACTCAATGTACTAGCCTTGATGCTGGCCTCCAACCTGGTTCGGAACTTTGCACAACTCTTCTTGATGAAGCTCTGGTCGAGACGAGCTCAAGCGTCCTCAATGGCTGACTTTGGATGTTCTTTTGAGGTGGAATTGATCCCTGAGAGAGAGAGAGCTCTTCAGCCGCCCGAAGACAGCATAGTCCACTACAGATAGGTCAGGGCTGGACGGCAGACAAGAATCTTTGTCAATGTATCTTCGAGCATTGACTTGGAAGAACACCTGTGTGTTTGCGGCTGTATGAAGCCTTGCACCATCTTGTTGAAATATCAACTTTGTCCCATAGTTGGCATGATCCCAGGGGAAGACAGTGTCCCTCAAGATCTCCACGTATGTGGTGCTGTTCAGCCTCATCTTTTCCTCCTCCAAGAATATGAGGGGACACTTTCCCCAATCAGAGACCACGACTGCCGAGATTTGCAGGTTTGCCACACTCCTCTTCTTACCCACATGTCGCACATCTTCAGCCACCAAGAAAAATATATTTTCATCATGCAGAGCAACTTCTTGGCCCTCACCAACCTTTTTCCTTGTCTTTTTTCACCAAGAATTGTCTTGGAGTCCTTTTATAGATTTTTGGTTGAGTTTAGACTTCACAAGACGGTCCATGGTGCGTTTTGATACGTCAAACTCCCTGGCCCGTCCGAAGACGATGGTCTTGCCTCTTCTCTCGGCAATGGTGTCTTGAACAGACTCCACAAGCTCGCAAGTCCTTACAATATTGTTCTGGATCCTTCTAGGGATGTCTGCGGTGCCTCTGTTAATGACCACAGCAACAGTTTAGCGGTTAAAGCCCAATGGCTTCGCAATCTGGCTGATGTTTTGTCTAAATTGCCACTCGGGTAATTCTTTGTGAGCCGGGAGAATCACTCATTTTATACACTTTAAAAACTCCGTTTTCGACGCTGTGTGTTGTCCAGACTCATGACAGTATATTCAACTGATAACAAAATCAAAAGATTGGACTCAACGGGGAAAAACTGCAAACTTCGCAGATGAGTAGTCTGAAGTAGGCCCTTTTAAAATCTAAAATCATGTCTTGTTTCTTCTCTGCCAGGTTCTTGTTTTAACGTATTTAATTTTTATATAAAAAGGAAAATTGCATTTCATATCAAACTTATATTAACATTATAGTATAAATTATTTTCATTTAAAAAACTTTGTTTTGCCACAAAATTGTTGCGATAAAATATCTAAAAACCTATAAATAACTAAGCTCAGTTGAGGATAAAATATAATTTGTTGTCCTTGAATATCTTGAAATATCTAATGATAATTTCAAGAACTTTTGTTTAAAGCAAAAGGGAAATATTTGATGATTCAAGAACGAAGTTTTTATTGTTGGGATGTTCAAGTAATATGCGAATACCATGATAGACCTGAGATTTCTCTCATTTATGGCTTCCTCTCCCGTCAGTTTCTTTGCCATACAGCAATTAAGCTTTCCTCTTTTATTTTGATACTTTAATGTCAAAATGCATACTAGAAATGATGTTGATTTTGTTATTTGTTCAAAGTTTTTCTTTACATATATGTTTATTCATTTATAAAATAATAAATCACATAAAAACATAGATGTGACTAGTGGTTCCTGATTATATTTTGTAAATCTTAATATTTGCAATGTAATACAACAGCATTAAAAATAAATAAATTATTATATGCTATTTGATTAATTCATTCTCCATCAAAATAATAATTAAGGTACCATTTTTGATCATTCCAAGTTAATCATAACTAAAATAGATCTCCTTCATTTAATTAAACTCCTTTACTTTTTCGGTAGGCCAGTGTAGTCAAAGAAGGCTCTATTTCTTCAAACATGGTAAGTGATAAACTATTAAAATATGATAGCCAAAGTCCAAACCATATTATACACAATACGAACAGTTAAAACTGAAGATCTTTCTTTTATCATTCCAATTGCTTCTTATATTCAAATTTTTATTACATATATGATTTTTTATTGAAATGCTTTTATTAATGTAATTATTTCCAAATTATTTAAATGCTTTTTATATTTGTTTCGTGTAAATCATTGTTATTTTTGGTAGTTTTTTCTCTATGTAGCTGTACCAACCTTTTTGTATATCTTTGGTTTAATTTGTTGAAATATATGCCCACTGGGCCAAAAAAAAAAACTATTAAAAATTTATCTTTTTTAGGAACTTGTCAAAATACTTAATGAGTAAGTATTTGAGGTGAATACATTTAATTATTTTCCAACAACCTTCTCCCTCCTTTAAATTGAATATTTTTTTTGATAATCAAATATTTTGCATCTATTTTTTTTTGAAAAAATGTTAAGATGCATTTTACTGAAGTATGTACTCACATATTCATTTTGAACGTGTTTGCCGTATTTTATTATTTCCATCTTTATTACGTTTTTCCTTACATCTACAATCTACATTGTCTATATTCATACTCCATTCCCTTATTTTTAAAATACCTATTTGGTTCGATGGATGCCCATCCTTGAAGACGTGAATGAGCAATATAGCGTTAAACCCATCGAATATTGGATTAATCTTAGGATGCTCTATTTTATTTAAATTAATCTAATTTTTATGTCCCCCTCCAGTTTTTTTCTCGTTATTGTCTATCTTTCTGATACAATTTGTCTAAGCCTTAAAGAAAATAGGATTATCATCTTTTTAAAGTCTATCCTAGGGGCAAGCTATGGGCTTTCCAGCCTTCTACACCTTATACTGATATGTCGAAAATACTCTTTTGATTACATACATATCTAATGTAAAAAAGAATGAATTTATACATCATGCATATTTATAAAGGATGGGGCTTAAGTATATCAAAAAAAAATATAATCATTGAATTTGTATAAAGACATTTCCGCTTTTTAAAGGGGATTGTCAAGTATAGCAATGGGGGGGGGGAATATTACTTTTGTAGACGACAAAAAGGCTCGGCTTTATTTTTTTTCACTCATATTAGAACGTTTTTAAAAGTTGAGGGACTTACAGTTTGCTAAAAAGTATTTATGGGCTCAATTATATAACTAGTAACTACAAAGAGCCTAAAGGTTATGGATATCGGGCTTTCCAACTGTAAAAAGCTTATTGGAGCAGTGCTTAGTTACAGAGCTCGTCAGGGAGGATGACCTTAGAGCAGGGGTCGGCAATAACGTTTGTACGCGGGTCAATTTAGACAATGACATCACGGGCCATAGTTGGTTGTCACAGAGGTCTGGTGGCCCAATTGAAGATAAAGCACTACAAATGCACGCACTACATTGCCTAATTCACCAGAGTATCCTGTGCGCCAGACTCAGTGGCGTGCTGACTAATATCATGGATAAAGTGATGAGAGTCATAGTACGGGGCGCATCAAACACAGAGCACCGTCTATTTCGCCTACTTGTTGCTGAGTCAGAGGCCTGCTACAAAGATCAGCTAATTCACAATGACGTTCGCTGGTTAAGTAAAGTAAATGCACTGGAGCGCTTCTGCGCTCTACTAGATCAAATGGAAATCTTCCTGCGAATGAGCAAAATGCTGCTTCAAACGATCACCCGGCCTTCCTAGGAGGTGAAATGTCCATCTCAAACATTGTATTTTTTAACCGATGTTTTTGGCCATCTTAATCAGTTGAACCTGCAACTACAAGGGAGAGGGAAAACCATTGTGGACATGATCGAAAAGATGGATTCAAATACAAGGAAACTGGAGTTGTTCCAGTTCGATCTAGCAAGTGGAAGGCTCTTGCACTTTGCAACATTAAAATCACAGGGAGGGGTCAAGGAATTATGACTGTATTCCTAGACAAACTACGGACAACTTTCAGACGCGGTTCCGAGACTACTGTGTCCCGAGGTAAATTGTTGGTTTTGCCTGCCACTCATTGTCCACGCAAAGCGAGGAATTCTCCTTACTGGCCAAAACAACCATGAGCTTAGGGGAGTGCGATAGCCGTGTGAATTAAAGCGTGTTCAACACTCAATTCGAAGGTTCGAATCCCGAGAGGGGATAGTCATTTTTGGTCTACCTCATTGATAAGATCCTTGGTTCGAATGACTAATTTTAATACTTATTCATATCCAATCGGATACAATTATGTCAAACCATATAGGCAAAAAAACCATGTGCTCGTTAGACGAGGCAACGCTTCAGTTGGAGCTCATCAATTTCCAGTCAAGCTCCCTCGTCCGTAATGCGTTTAATACGCATTCCGTGGACGATTTCTGGATCGGATGCTCAGAAGAGTACATGGGTATCAAGAAACTTGCCCTTTATGTTGTGACGATGTTTCTATCTTCATACACGCGTGAGTCAAGCTTTTCGTCAATGAATGCAATCAAGACACACGAGAGGAACCGTCTGACCAATATGCTTGGAGAACTGCTTGAGGATAAAAGTGACATCCCTGTCGCCCGACATCCACAAAATTGTAACCAAAGGAAAGAGTCACTTTTCCTATTAAGTGAGTAGCCTACTGGCCTTTTTAAATAGTAGACCTAAAAAAATGTCGAGTTATATTATTTGATCTTATTAAAATTGTACCTTCCCTTTTTTCTGTCTTCCTTCATATTTCACTTTCTTTAAGTTTTATTTTAATTAATCCATCTGTTTTTTTCTCACTTCAGAGCTATCACCTATACCTCAATAAATGTTTCGAAATTGATAGGATTGCTGAATGCCTTTTTTTTCTTTTTTAAATAAGAAGATCAAATTAATATCGTGTTGTGGCCAGATAAAATAAATGGCGTGCCTTTATTTGCCGACCCCTACCTTAGAGTGATTATGATATCAGTGGCTGCTCCTCCGATCTATATAATACCTGGATAATCAACAGAGAAGGCAAATCCCGTTCACTTAAAGAGTTCTTTGAATACATCCAGGGAGTTAAAATGGCTGCCCTACTTGATAAAACAATGAAATAGTCTTGGGAATAGAAAAAAGGACTTTCTGCAATAAGTTCTATGTGATAGTATGTTATATTTCAACACAAAGACGTCCCTTAAAATGACGTCACTGGGTATTACTTTTTGTCCTTTCTCCCTTTTTAAAATTCCTTGCTGTTAAGACTTTGAGTGCTCAAAGGATAATAAAATTCCTTCCTTCTCTCCTTTGTTTTATCAGTTGCTGACTCCGACAGTGATCTTCACATTTTTTAAATCTGTCTATTGTGCTTATTAGCTAGGTCAGCGGGCAGTTCGCTATTCAGCCCTTAACATCAAGACTTCCGTGACTTTCAAAGAGAGATGGAGATTTGCTGGATAGCGTGTGCAATTCCTCTCATCCAGCTTAGATAATGCAAATATGAAGTTAATTCTTTAATACAAAAGATGCTGATTTTTAATCGTATGAACTTTTTGCTCTCACGCATTCTTCGTTAATTTAATATAAATTTTCCTTTCTTAGGTGTTTTATTATCAATAATGTTAGATGAATTTTCTCTCTTGTGCAGTAGTTTTAATCAAAATGTTAATATACATAATTTGGGATGTCGTAACATACGTATTCCAATGAAATTAATAAAAAATCATTATTAATTTGTAAAATAATTTAAGCCCAAAAAATTATACGTCATATCAATAAAAAAAACTCACTCATTTATGATGACATAAACATAAAGAGCACTCTTGTACTAAAATATAAATATGAATCTTTGCTACAACTTTCAAATAAAGCGTTATTTAATTTGTTATTCATTCAAGGTTTCACCAATTGATTAGGCACTTGGCAAATAAGCTGAGGTTTTCTTAAAATACAAACTAACTACTATTTTGTAGACGACTGTTCTGATACCTTTTTTGTGTTTTTACTCCTCAGCAAACTGAAAAAATAATTTTTAATGATTTCTCAAAGTTAATTTCCCGTACAATTAACAAAAAATTACAATACCACCACAAAAGTTTTCCTTGAAAAAATACATGGCATGCAAGACAATTATATTTCTTGATATATTAAAAAAATAAAAGAAGTTTCTGATCTTTCTTTTATAGTAAAACATATATATTTATGCATATGGGATAAGAAAAATTATAAAGCATTTTTAGAGGATTTTGTTAAATAGTAAGGCTTCAAGGATGTTGATTTATTATCATTTTTTTATCGTTGGTACTGAGCATTATCATGCAAAAGATTTAACTTTTTTTGCTAAGAAACATAACATCTGCATCGTTCATTTTAAAGATGCCAAATGCAACAGTTTTAAATAGTTCTTGGGTCGAAAAAAGAATTGAATAAAGATTTTTAATTATAAATTCTAGATATTAGGTATGTTCGTTTGTATATACTACTTGCATTATGAATTCTCCTACCCCTACTCCGGTATTTCGTTATCTATGTTAACAATTACAATGTTATGAACATATATTACGAACAGGCTGCGTTCCATAGTCATATTACGTATATTACTTTCAACTATAAAGCCTACATTAGAGATCTATTTGTGAAAAAAAGTATAGCTTATTTTTTTAATTACAACACTAATGTGAGCTAAAGTGGACTGTATATTGAACCCCCCTAATCCACGGACAAGAGCAATAGATACCTGAATATAATATATACCTTTGATGAGAATAAATAAACAAACGACTGAAGATTGATGATGGGTGATAGGTGTTTATTCCTCAAAGGCCAGTACATAACTGATTAATATCAAAAACAAAAAGGGAGAAGGACTGCGTAGGTGGTGATTAAAGCGTTAAAGTATGCATAACATAAAGTTCTTCCTTTTTCCCATAAGGAATTGGCCAATTTTTTTAGTTCTTCTTTAGTCCGTTAGGGGCGCTTTGATGCTAGAGCTCTTTTAAAATAATAACAAAGTCCTTTTATTATTTATATTTAGAAACGTTTTTTATCTTGTAGTGATTTGATATATTTCAAATCATCAAATTTAATCCTTTTAAACCGGTTTTAAATAGGATTGTGACGTAATTTCCTGGACAACAACATCTAATGTTAAGGGAAATTACCCAAATTTTGGCCAATTTTTTATTATTTACTTTTTCCTTGCATGCGCCACTTTACTTTAACGCTTTAGTGGTGGTGAGTTTTTTTTTTCCTTCCATCTCCTTCTATGTGACTTAAGCGTTCTTCCTCAATATAGATTTTGGCGCGAAAAGCTTGCTTCCCTTACGAAACATGGTGAAATTAGAAAAATAATGCTAACGACTTAAAATACTTTATTATTTTGATATACTATGATGTAGGTATGTTACACGAAATTTAAAAAAACATATTTCTTACCTTATTTTGGATTAAACTGTTGAGAAATGGTCGATGGAAACACTTTCGAGGATAATCACGGATATTTGTTTGACGGATTGGGCGTAATCGTCTTTTTTCGTCTCGAAAAAATTCCTCCTTTTCTCTTTTGCGATGCACATTTATAAGTCAACTGATTCTACGTTCTGCTGGCGTAGACTTAATAAACCATACCTTCTCTCAATTAAATCACTAAACCCTCCCTTTTAAATTCTTTTCACGCAACCTCTTTTATATATTTTTGAATATAAATCGTATTTTTTAAATATATTTTTTTCATAATTAAAGTTCCCCATACACGTAATAAAGGGAGAATTAAATTGACTACTGATTGGACTATAAAATTTGACTTTATTCAAAGTATAATAATACAAAAATTATTAAAACATATTCAGGTCGCCTACGAGATGATCAGCACACATGGAAATTGGAGAAATTTGGTAGTCTGTTGCATCTTCATAGGTACCGTTTGGATACCAATAGGCAATGGTATATTCATTCGTGGATGAATCGAAGGACTCGATTTTATAGTTAAACAATATCAACTCATGTTCCTCCATCCATAAATGACTCCCTTTCCTCCCAACGATCTTTCCAGAGAGGATATCATTTGCCAATGATTTGTTGATATTGGTATGGTTTACCAAAGCCAATGCATCCTCGAGGCTCTTGGACTTGATTTTCTTTTCTATTTTTTCCGAAGTTTATCATTGGAAGAAGTCTTCTTTTGTATTTTTCTTTTCATAATCTATTTTGCTGTTTCTTCACTTTTGTTTAATTTATGTAGTCTTGAAGCCCTCGCCAATTGCCTGGAGATGTTGATGAAAGTATCTTGGGTTTCGAGATTTTTATTGTTGATGAAATCGAAAGTACAATTCTTGGCCGCCCTCATTTTACAAGAAATATAGTCAATTGTAGAACGAGGAGACTTCTTCTTCAATTGTGAAAACATCCCAATCAATTCTTCTGCATCCATATTATGTAAGCGGGCGGAGGCAGTTTCTTCTGAGAATTTCTTCGTGATATCAATTGATACAAATTTATGGTACTGTTTCTCTAAAACAGAAATAATTGAATATATACATTGGGATATGTATTCTTCAAAAATATCAGCACATAAGATTTTCCTTTGATGAAGTGATTGAATCGTTGAATCCAATGGGATGTTTTCGCCGAATAAATCTTTGGTAGACTTTATTAGCTGCCCAGGCATCTCCAAAGTCTTTTTCATATTCAGGATGACTTCTTTTATGGATTTGATGGAGTCCACGTAGTCGATAGAGTCCTTAGAATTGGTGTAGAACTTCTTCATCCAAGGTCCAGTCAGAAGTTTCCTGAATATGGCCAGAACGTGCAATTGAGTTTTAACATATTCATTGGAGAAGTCTATACAAATTGCATTCCGTAACCCTCCACAAGCAGTCCCAGTTTTAAAATAGCTGCTGAATTGGTCTTCATGCTCAAGAAGCTTCCCCGCAATATGAAATAAAACGTGAAGTCGATTCCCTCGATACCGCGGTAGCAAATTGTTTGGTAATGATCGTTGTTTTAGGAACAAAACAAAACCCTTTGGATCTCCTTTGCCATTTTTGTAACGGAGCTTGTTAATTTGTGTAATCAAATTCACAGCCATACAGTCGGGTCCGAGTAATTTTGAATTGCGTTTTTCCAAAGATTTTATTGTAGCCTTGACTTTAGATGCTATAGCATCAAGAGGATGTAAATTGCAGTTTAACTCATTTAGAGTTACACCCCACTCTGAATTAAGGATCTGAATAGTAGCATGGATGGCAGGGCATCTGTCGGTCATGGAGTTTCGTATATTTTGAATCATACGGTTTCTTGTATCTGAGAAGTTAAAGTTTGGATGGAAATTAATGAATACTTCCACCAAATGATTCAAAGTTGAAGAGATGTGAAGAGAATAGTCAACAGCGGTTCCTCCGGGTAGTTCATCCACGGCTGCAGACATGCACCCCTTATCTGATGTAAAATGTATACTGTTTATGTGAATATGCTCTTGGGTAGTGGTGTCGAATCCAACAGTGACTTTATTATTTTCCATAATGAATTCTGCCGTTTGAAGATCCGCCAGAATGCCTAGTTCCCGAACCATATATTCCACAGAGCTTCTTTTTGGAATAAATCCGTTAACATCACATAATATATTATTTAATAAATTGGGAATATTTGCTGTTGGTACATTATTTGCAATACAGCAATAAACAATTAAGCGCATTTTTATTGGTATTTTATTTTTTGTCAATGAAATATTATTTTCAATATTATCATAATCGCATATTTTTAATTCTAGGTCCAAAATTTTATTTTTTAATTTTTTCACTAATTCATTTTTTTCCATTAACGTTTCTGATGTATCAACTTTTTTATTACTTTCACTATATTTTTATCAGAATAATATTTTTATAATTTTTTATGCGTCTTTCAAATTCCACTTTGTCGATACTGTTTTATCTTGCCTATTTTTCTGGACCAATTCTTTCTCGTCCATTTTTCTTGGGCCATTTCTTCATAGGTGGTAATGTATCAGGTATTTCTACCTAATTTAATATATTTATCATATGTAATGTAATTTATAAAATAATACATGATTATGTAAATTATGTTTTTGCATATAAATTTGTAGAATATTCGTTCTCCATTATAGACTAGAGAGTTTAAACATATTGAAAAGGGTAGTAAAATGATTAAATTTACAGTACAGACATGTTTAAAAAATGGTTGTCCATAGATAACAGAGTAATAAATAATACAAAAATCAAAGCAAAGAAAAAATATGAAAAATATGAGAATCATCAAAATTTTGTATTATACTATTTAGCTTTTAAGTAATTTATTAATATATAAAATCTTTTATCAAATATTCGTCGAGATATCTTTAAAACAGCCAACTGCAAATGAAATTTGAGTGAACACTCATAACAACCGAGTAATAGCAAATAAATGTGTGATGATGTCATTTTTGATTTGTGCATAGTTATATTCAAAAGGCTAGTTAACTATGAAGAACGGGTGCTAAAGAGTTGAATTTAGTTGCTAAGAGTAGTAAAAAGATGATTTTTTTTGGCCAAGTATGAAATTTGAGTGGACACTGATAAACAAACGAGTAATAGCAAATAAATTGTGTGATGACGTAATTTTTGATTTGTGCATAGTTATATTCAAAAGGCTAGTTAACTATGAAAAACGGGTGCTAAAGAGTTGAAATTAATTGCAAAGGGTAGTAAAAAGATTAAATTTTAGGCCCAGGTAGAAAATTTGCGTAAACAATAAAAAAACCCGAATAATTTTATTTTTTGAAGAAAAAAAAAACCATGAATCGTCGAGAAATCTTCAACAGCCAACCGGAAATACAATTATTTTTACTTCGGGAGAAAAACAAAAGGTGGCAGCACCTTCGTTTTAACATACCTATATGATGCATTTGACGCGACAACTATCATTTATCTGTCTTTTTGTTACAAAATCATTGCAGGTCAGAAAGTAATAACTCTTCATTTTATATAAGCAGAATCAGTATAACTTTGGTGGTTAAGAATGTGTTACTTCATATGAAGTTTTTTATGTGTAAGTCAATGGCATTATTGCTTTTAATTGAAGGAATTAATAATTAAGATTATAGTTATTTTTATTATTTGATTATGTTCAATCATTGTTAAAATAGGTATAATTTTAGACTAAAATTTATATTTATGTTTGTTTTTAACGCAATTACTTTGGAATTTTTTAGAACTAAAGTATATTGAAAAAAGAATAGAAAGAGCTTGTTTAGTTCCATTCGAAAAGTGTTGCTCAAAACATTCAAGTGATGTCTACATCCGGTAGATTTGGCACTTTTATGCCTTAAGGGTTATTCCGATAGCCCCTGTAATTACAGACACTACAGACATCATCGTAGTCGCGCTCACCTGAATGCCTCATAACATATTTACATGACATTTTGTACTCTAACACTTTTAATGGAATTTCATTTTGATATTTTCTTAATACTCGCATCAAATATTTGTATGGCTAAAAGCAAAGTTTTTATGGATGTTGTATTAGCTATATATTTTAAAAGGGTTATGAACTTAGCATATAATAATATGAAGAAAATGTATATATGCAGATGCATATGTGTCACATAAACATTATTTTTGATAGTTTGCAGAAAGAAGCATATATATATATATAATGTATGAGGATGAAGAAAAATTCAATGTATGTGGAAAACTACATTCATTGTTGTTGTTGTTTGCCGATATTGACCAGAAGCAATCATCATGTTACTACATTCGTCGTTACCCTTTTTTGGCCATGTAGTATTAGTAGTATTATAACAAAAGACTGTTCTCAATAATTCATTCATAAACATTTTTCAATATTTGAATACACAGTTTTCTTTCCTCCCTGAGTATGTACAGTTTTGCTTTATTCGCCAATAAATAAATGATTTGTCATGTGAGCACACTAATTTCTTTCCTTTTATACGTCCGATAGTCAGAGTGATGATCCATATATCATCATATTTGATGATACAAAATAAGCGTTAATTTTTCTTGAATTTCCCCCTGATCATTATTTTTATTTTGTTGTGAGTTGAAACGTATCAATGTTAATTATATAAACTAAAATCCTAGATAACTTATAAAAATATGTTCGACAGTTGCGATAAATATAAATAACATTTATGAACATTTAGAGCATAGTTACTCTCAAGTAATTAAAACATTATAGTCAAGAACGAAGCAGCATTTATTACCTCCGCCGAAGGAGGTATTGTTTTCACTGGCGTTGGTTTGTTGGTTTGTTTGTTTGTTTGTCAGCAAGATAACTCAAAAAGTACTGAACGGATTCAAATGAAACTTTGTAAAGTTGTTGGAAATGCCAAAAGAACAAGTGATTAAATTTGGCATCTCTAAGTGCTTTTTTAATATGCAAAATGAGCAAAATACTACTACTAATAATAATGAAATGGGGTCTCTATTCAGGGAGTAGGAAAGAACAAACGCTAAAAAAATGTTCATTGACGTATTATTGTTCATTTATCAGCTCAGGACTATGTTAACCCAGTGACGTAGCTTAAACTTCTTCCTCTACCCGTCTCCCATAATAACATAACATACATATAATAACGCTAATATTAAGAGCATGATGGAGAAAAGAAAGGAGTTTAAACATCCAGTGACGTATTTCTGAATTGACCAATAACAAGTATGACGTCAATGGATGTTTTTTAGGATGGCTCTCTCCTCACTCATTATTCACCAAACACACCTACTTATGTAGATATATATGATTGGATTATAATTCCGTTAAGTGATTCAAATGAATCACTATTCATTTGTGGGGATCGGCGGAGGTTTGCACTCTCTGAGTGTATACATGCCTATAGTTTATTTTAAATTCTTGAGCAGTTGTTCATTCAATTAATGTTTGGTATTGGAGGAGTCCATCCAAAGGATGATATGGATGTCCAGATCGCTACTCATAACCCTTTTGTTCGCCTAGTATTGGCACGATATTTTGTGCATTGGTCCTGGGCGGATCAACATATGAGCTAGGACATATATGTAATTAGACTTACAATACATTTTAATAACTATTAAAACCCACCAAGCTATTTCCAAACGAAAGAAATAGAGTCCAATGATTATTAGACTGTTGAAAATATTTGACTCGAAGAAAGAATTATAATTTTTAAAAGTCTAACCTGTTTTATAGACATTTCTTTACGGTTTGGAATAGGCTTAAACGATAACAATAAATACAAAACGGCATATAGCTATTATATTTTTATTTATTAATATATATGGCTCAATAAAGTATTCAAATAAATAAAAAACTAGTTCAGGGATGCGATAGCTCATTGCATTAAGGCGTGTCTAACTCTCAAAACTAATTATAATGCTTATGTATATCCACACGAATGCAATTCTATCGAACCAAATAGGCAAAAAATAATAGTTGTTTCAAAATGTTTCATATTTGTTTGGCTCACAATAGAAATGGCCAAAAAACTACAAAGAGGAGTCCCAAGAAGGAATACAGTTTCGTATGCTTTATTTTTTGTTGTTGTTGAAAACGTAAAAATGATTGGCTCGGTTTCCCTTCGTAGTAAACTCCATATATAAATTGAATACTTATAACATTAATTGGACATATAACTACTAGTTCATGAACAAAGATTATAGGAAACTAAAGAAGTCAAGAAGTTTTTCTTTAAATAAAATCTCCAAAGATTTGCTTTAATACAGCTGAATTCGTATGGATATCAAATTAAAAGCTTTTGTGATTAATGATAGTTTTTTGGCCATAAGGCGATACTTTATTAATTTCTATAAATATTTATAGACATGACAGTAAGAACATTCTTCTAGACAGAAAGCATATTCTACTAGACAGATAAAACAGGAATCAGATAACAAAAATTAGCATAAAATATATAAATAAGTATTAAAAACGCTTTCCAATTGAATAAAAAACTTCTTTGTAAAATACAAAGATGTAAGTTACAATTTTGGAAATGCCAAAAATGTTGTGGTCATTGGAGCTTCGTTTGGCATATCAAATTTGTTGAGTTTTGGTGATGATTCCTTTGATGACAGCCTCCATTTTACCAGTGTAAAAAGCCATAAAATGGTCCCTTGTTGGCTTATAAAAGTCGTATTGAAGGCGAATAGTTTCTCCAGTTTCGGTATAAACTTCTGTAGCTTGGAATAATCTAATAAAAAGTGATCCGTCGTTTCCCTGTTATCCTGGCAAAATCTATAGATGTTCTGTGGACCAGAGAATAACTTTTCCCGAACTTCCAAGTGATTGCCTTATATTCAAACCATCTTTCAGAGGATTCTTAATCCCTTTGTTACGCATACTCACTGTTAAATCAAGTTGCATCTTTTTAGGCAGTTAATAAAGGGTTTAAAGTAGGTGTTTGGGAGGAGACTGCGAAATTTGGAAGATGGCGTGTAAAACAATATAAACGGAATGTTACTTCGGGTTCGATTATCGGAACGTGTTTCCCGAAAAGCCTGTATATATCTTGAAAAACTAGTTTGTAAATGAAAATTTCTTTATTAGCTGTTTCAGCAGGAAAGTTCAAGCTCTTGGAATATGTATTTAAGTTATTAAAACACTCTCGTGTGGCATTTCTCACTAAGAGATATTTCAAAGTTCTTAATACTTGATTCCAGGCTGTTACAAAGTTTTGTATACACGAAGAGTATTGAGAAAGTTCATGGAAAACCTTCTTCATACCTGCATATGGATCACTACGATAGTTTAAGTTAATATATTTAACTAAGTGTATACTCCAGAATTCATCCATTGCCCATAATTTTTGTATCCAATAAAGATAAATGATTTCCATAAGTCTTTGAAGGATATTCTTCTTTTCTTGTATACATATATTGAAAAACGCTTTTTCCGTATTTAAACTTGGCATAGGCTGTCATCGCATGGGTCACTCTCACGAAATGTGTAGCCTTTGGAATTATATACACATTCCATGCCTGGATTTTATCCCAAATGTTGAGGCCCATAGACGAAAAAAAAATTCAGGCATTTTAATTCTTACTTTAATTTCTGAAGATTTTCTCTCCGTACACTTATCTCCAATCCAGGAGCCCAGTAGGTAGATACATGTTTTTTTTTGTACATTTCTTTCTCAATTATTTCTCTGTAGCTACTCAGGATCTCCATTTTTTCCTCGTTAATTGTGAGGCCTGCCTCAAATGAATAGTTATTAATAATTTTCATTGTGTTCTGTATTGTGTTCGTTTCTAGTGGACTACCTCCAAAAATCAATGTCATATCGTCAGCACAACTGAGCCATTTTGATTTAGGGTTGGCAAAAGCCATTGATAATAATAAAATTAATCACGTCTGTGATTAATTTTATTATTAGCGGATCAAAGCACAGCACGAAGAGAAGTGCCGCACTTGGGTCACCTTGTCTAACGTCTCGTTTGTTCTCAAAGAAGTTCATTTGATTCCCATAGTAAATAAGAGTTTAGATCGGGCTAAGATAGCACCAACTATTTTAATGATAAAATCGCCAAATCCTTTTTAAGAAAGGGTATTATGATAAAGTTATGTGAAAGCATATCAAACGTTTTGGCAAAATATATTGTCATCACAGAAATTTCATTCATGGACTGTAATAGGGTTTGTAGACCAAACATAAAGTTTTCAATACGCCTTTGTTTATAAAACCATATTGACTAGGATTATTTTTTTGGATAAAACAAGACTTAAACGATTCGGTAAAATTATTGAGAAAATTTAAAAAATACAATTCTGCATTGTGAGTGGGCGATGATTCCGTAGATGCTTGGGGTCTTTGTTGCTTTTTGGTATTAAAACGACGCGCCCATTAGAAGCAAACCCTGAGAAATGTCCAACACCCATAACTTTTTCGTAAAAATGCAGTTTATTGGAATTAAAAGATCACTGCATGTTTTATAAAATTCAAAGTTGAACCCTGATGGGCCTGGGGATCTGTTAGCTTGGCATCAGATATAGCTTTCCTTATTTCGTCCTTTGATAGATGTTTTTTCAGTAAATTGTTGTCTCTTTCACAGATTGTGTTCTTTCATCATTTTCTGTTCTTAGGTTATGGCTAAATAACTTTTTAGATGGTGCACCTAAAAACTTAATATTATTCTTGCAGTCGAAACAGCTGTATAATTCGGATTAGTAGTCTCGTATTTTCTTGCAAATGTATTTGGGTTCATTTGAAACTTCACCAGATTGTGTTACAAGTGAAATAGCCTTTCATATGCTCATTCTACTCTCTTCTTCAACGCACTTCAATCTTGAGTGGGAAAGATCTTGAATGGCTTCTAATTTTAGCTTTGTACGATAGCTTAAGTCGGCTTCACAATATAGTTGGTTGGCTTCAAAGTACTTTTCTGCTGGAGACTGAGAGGGTTCTATTATTTTTTCTAGATCAGCTAGTTTTCTTCTTTTAGCTGCAGCACGAATCGAGCCTTTTCGGCGTAGGAGATTCTTTATTTGGACAAACATTTTTCCAGTCAATTCAAAAACGTCTGCCTTCGGGTTTATTGATAATCTAAAATTAGTATCTTGAATAATACTTTCCATTTCCTCATTAGTAGATTTGTCTTGAGTCAGAGAAGTGTTTAATTTCCAAAGGCTTTGCTTCTGTATTTTTTTCCTGAGGGATTTAGTTGAATTTTTAGATCCTTGTGATCAATGACATCATAGGATTCTATTGCGTCGTTCGGAAAACCTTTTGTTAAAAATAGTCTATTGGGGATGACATTTCAATACATTTTTTGTCCTTAGAGAAGAAAGTATGACGAAAGTCTTTTTTCATATAGGCAAAATTTTGAAAGCCATAGGAGGACATGATGGAAGTAAGTTTCTTTGTTGCTCGAGGATGGTTATTTCTGGAGGCTTATGGAAAGTCTCGTCCGGGTCAAAGCTTAATATGGAAATCGCCCCCCCCCCCGTAATTGTTGGTATGTGAGAAGTTAGCTGGAGTATTCTTCTCTCAAAAAATCCCTTTAGTTGTACAGAAGGAAGAGAATAAGCTGTAGCACTTTGGTACCGTGAAATTATAATGGAGGCAACAACGAGTGTCACATAAAATGATCACATCCGGGAGATATAAGAATTTTAAGAACCTAAACAGGTCGTACTGGCGACTGAGACTCTGTAGAGAGTGAAACTATTGATAAAATCATGACAGTTTTTTTTTGTTTATGTGCATGACTTAGATCTAGTACTAGGATACACTAATTCTGAGACCAATCTCTTGGGGTTAGAACCCGATCTGGTCCTTGAGAAAATTAGAAGTGATTCGAAACTATCTTTATTTATACAAGATTTTGTATTTTTGAAGGTGTCTCAACGTTTTTTTGTAAAGTAAGAGCTTCTTCTGCTTCTTTATCTAGAATTCTATTTTGTTGCAGATGCGTTGTTGAAGTCAAAGAAGTTTCAATAAGACCAATAAGATTAATGATAAATCAGTTGGATGATTTTCATCCTTAAAAAAAATTTTCTTTGTTTTTCAATTTGCCTAAGTACTTCTTATTATAGTTTCTTATTTCTTCCTGGGTATATGATCACATTCAACTATATATTGGGTATAACATTGTATATCATTATCCCTGAAACACATTTTCACTATATACATTTCACTCATTTATTTTTCTTTATCTCCATTTATCTAAATTAAAGTTCATAGGGTATATCGATACACTAATTTGCTAATGTTCCACTCTGGGTCCATAATGAGTTTCCCACCACCTAGAAAAAGTACAGTGTTTCAAGCCTTATTCGCCCCCTACAACATTTACCAACATACCACTCTCATAGGACTTATATTTTCTACAATTCTCCAGCTTCAAATAATTTTAGTTATATTCAAGAGTTGTAATAGGACTGTATACGTGTTTTCATCTTGGAATGGTAGATATAATGATATAAATAAGCAAATACATGTATAGTGGGTAGAATATAAAAATTATAATCAAAATTTGTCATTTAGAAATGAAAACAATAAAACAAAACCCATTAGCATCAGCTATATACATATAATTTTGTGTTATGTTTTATTATTTATAAAAAATAGTTTATCCTAAACAACAAAAACATTTTCTAGGAGAAAATATTTCAGAGCTTCTTTTTTCTATAAGTAGGATGAAGTTAAAAAACAAACAAACACATAAATGATACACGAACAATAAAAGGAGAGAGACAAAATTCCGACTTTTATCAGAAAAAGACTTCCTCTAGCTTTCTTCACATTTCAAAACTTCCTTATTTTTAGGGCATTTTTTTAAATTTAGAGTCACTTGTTGAAAATAATATGACAAAAATATTAAGAGTTTTTAGGTAAGTCCTGCAAAAGTACACAAGCTTATTTCATCCTATTTATTAAATATCAGCAGGAAAGAGATTCAAAAGTCTATGATTTTAGTATCACATACGTGTCATGCTTTTTTCTCTTTATGAAATAAAAATATGTTTTGCACCAAATTATTGTTACGATGCAAAACTTATGCCAACGATTCTTCCAATCTACAAAGCATTTCAATAGGCGTTGACCAGGATGGCGTTCAGCTCTCTCGTTGCATCTGTTTTATGGTTGGTATGGAGTCAAAACGGTTTCTCCGGAGTGACAATTATATATATATATATATCATTTATATAATAATTGTATTCTGTTACTGAAAACAAGTAATCTGTGTAAAATAAATAAAAAACACTAAAACCATAGATATAACATATGAAATCCAATCAAATCTGGAGAGTTACATAAAAATTATCAATGAACATTATATTTCAAAATTACCGTTCTGAAATTAATATAGTTATTTTTTACAAAGTAAAATTTTATCATTATTCAAAAAAATTATATTACTACATACATAGTAAGCTATTATTATTTATATATAAAAATTGGAGTGACTCTCATCAAAGACTTGATCCATATGGGAAATTGGTTAACTAATCTAGACCTTGAATTTAGAAGTTGGATAGGGCTTATGGTGAGCTGTATATACTGTATATGACGCAGTAGAGATGGGGACGCTATGCACGCCTGGTCGATTTTCGAATATCTTCGAAACTATGTCTAAGGTTAGCAAAAACTTCGTGACGTCCTCCGAGCACGTTGGTATAACTTTTATGATGTTCATTGAAATTTACGTGAATATATACAATCAAAAATAAAGGTATATGTTCCACATTTTCTCGGATTCGATATATATATTGAAAGAATGATGAAGCTGTGGTATTGGAATTATAAGCACTTAGGATAAAAATCAATTATTTATATTTATTTTGTGTCAATCCTCGTCCGTGGGGTATAATGATAAATAAAAGAGGATTTATGAATGCTTTATTTACATTGTGGTCCCAGTATGTCAAGATCGCTTGATATAGTGCGTATATACAAATTATTTTAAGTAACTCCATACAACAACTATAAACATTCCCTTCAAAATTTGATGAATTAGTGCGTCATTAAATAAATCATCATACACTCATTTCTCTTGCTCATATTTATTAAAATACCTGCTGAGTAAAATATTAATAAATACTACATGTAAGAAGATCCAACAGCGTAATAAACCATTTTGTATTTGCCACTTCTATATTCCACTCTGACCTACTAAGAATCCCTTTCTTATAAATACATTTAACCTATTTTCCTTTTTCTTTAGAAACTTTTTATACATCTTTGAGATGCTCCGTTTTTTGTGGGTTAAAAGATCCATATTGTCCTCTAATCAACACAAGTTTCCTTAATTTCATTGGGCCAAAGAACAACAGACAAACAAATAAACAAACATAGAAATAAGCCATGTTTAAACAAAGAAGGGGATCTCTGCTTTCAAGTGAGATAAAGTTCTTTTTCCCTTTTCTCGTTTGGATCTGTTATTTTATGAGACTGTAAAGTGAGATATTTGGAAAAAATATCAAAAATGGGAACACATAAAAAAGCTAAGAAAATAAAGTAGAAATATATGCTTTTGCATAATTGATCCATGAAAAATATAATTGGTCTTTGTACACTCATTCATTAAGTTGATAGTATTGAAGGACTATATCTTAAGCCATTGCATGTAAGTAAGACATTCAAATCAATTGATATCTTATGCCATCATCTGAAGCCATTCACACCATAGAAATAAAGTAGTTATAACATTCTTTTATCAACAGTTGATGATATATACAAACGATATATAAAACAAATGATATTGAGTAAAAAAAATACAACAAAAAACATTAGAGTTCTCACACATTTATTTTTAAGGTCATCTTATAATTACCATAATATATTTATCTAAAAGCTCACCGTTTGTCAAGAAAAAGCGTCTTCCAGTATTAATATGACCCCCCCCCCAAAAAAAAAAAAAATATATATATATTATGAAAAAGCCCTTTATTTTTTAAATCAATTAATGATACTTATTTTTAAATATAATAGCATATATTTAACAGCCCTGCACTGAAATCGAAATATTTTTTATTAAAAAATAAAGGTATTCATTTATAAGGGCAATCATTGGTGTCTCAATTCCCCAATACTGATAGTTTATAAAATGTACCATAGGCAGCAATTAAGGAACCAACCCATGTATCGATAGACCTCTAGTCCATATCATGATTTTCAATGTTTTTATATAATTGCTTCGTCGAGTGTTGAATTAAATTTCATATTTTATATTAATTTATTTATTTCATATTTTATATCTCTAAAGGATTGTCGTATTTGTATGGACAGAAGAATTCGGATTGAATGAATCCACCGAGATCTTATTAAAAATATGAATGGGGTTTATTTATCAGGGAGCCTGAAAAAAGAACTAACAATAAAGGCGAGAGGAAGAAGAAGACTGAACTCATATCTATGAGGATGAAAGACAACTATTATCATTCCAAAAAATCACAACATAGATGAGATTGATGGAAGTGTCTTATCGGACTTAGAAATGTTTTATGAGGTTCATATTCATGGACAATATCCTCAATATTAAAAGTTGATCAACCTACTTTAAAAACTACATTTTTAATTTGTTTTTATAAATAATAAAACTCATAAGTAAATATTAGAAAGAGTCTGAAGGAATTAGTTTTATGATCCAAAAATATAGGTAATGATAACAAGAACATTGTTATTAGAAAGGAGAGGGGCGTGAAAATAATTAAACATAGTTTTATAGGCATCATTTCCATCATGGCTGTTAAGGTGAGAAAGCCCCAACTATACGTTACGATTCTTTTTTTATTTGGCCATAAAAACATTTATCCCATATTTTCTACATCAACACAGTACCATAAATAAACATATATAACAAATATAAAAACTCTTTAAAAGAGTTCCTTGAAACAAAACATAAATGAACATATTTACTGTTCAAAAGTGACCTAAATATAAAATGTCGATTTATTGTTTCTTTCAGAAATGCCGAATATTTTTTAAATCTTCTTAACAAACTTTAAAAAGTGAATGAAATGCAATGGCACGAATTGTACGACATTTTCAGCTCATTTCCAACCATTTCATTGAGTTACTATTAAAATAATATACTAAATACCCAAGTCAATGCATGAGTCCTTTGAATGGAATAATATTTAAACACTGGGCAAGAATAAATGTATATTTCTCTGGTAAAAGATCTTCATCCTATATTGCATTTATTTTTATATTTAAATACCTTCAAGTATCCGTTATAAATATAGATCTATGAATACCCACAAGGGAAAATGAATGATATCCAATAAGGAGTCATGTTTAAGTGAATATCATTCAAGGTCTTAGTGGGTAGCTCCCCGGATACCCAGCCAGTTATCCAACCGGGATGTGTTTTTATCTAAAAGTTCGGGTAGAGGGTTTTTAGGGGGGTAATTCAAATGCTTTTTCATTGTTTCCCATGGAAGATCGAGTAGTATTAGGTGTATGAAGTGTTTCATTGGCGTCGAAAAAAATAATTGCGTCGTATTTTGGCTGGCTTTTTTTAATAAAAGACAATTAAATTATTTTCTTTCCTATTTTTTTTCTCAAAAGCCAACGCGCCACTTTTTTTTATCTGTGTGATTTTCTTTGAATTATTTATGCATACATAAGGTTTAGTTCATACGTTAAGGACAAAGTATTTATTTTTGGCGTCGATGATCATGTAATATTTATACGTTCACTGAATAATTTAAGAGACGTCAATCGAGGATACTTTTCCTTTCTTCAAATCTTAATAGTGGACTTACAATATGCACAATTTATCTGAAATCGTAAAAACGATTTACTAAATTCCTGTTGCAATTTTAGTACATAATGATCTTATTATCTCCTGTATTCAACAAACCCACTTACTATTGACAGATACGACAAATGATTATATTATTAGGTACGAAATAATAATATTTTAATTTAAAGTTTATATCATGAGATATTCGATTTTGCCCCTTGCTTTAATTCAGAACCCCGGGATATAAAAAAATCTGGGTCTTATTTAAAAACCCATTCGGGTTTTTAACAACCATGATAATATTACACACATATGTATTAAACATGAAACGATCATTTCAAATAACTATTACTTCTTACTGAAAACCCTATTTATGAATAAATATAATGTTGTGTTAAAATAAGTTGTTGTTTGTGCATTTTGGTGCAGGGATAAAGTAATTCACGGCAAGAATGAATGTATATATTGTTTTATTGATCTCTAATAAAAATATATTCATTGTGATGCAAAGGTTAAGAGAAAATATTTATAAATGAGTCACCAAATGAAAACCAATAAAGCTTTCTTAGTATATATTTTAAAAATCTTGAAAGATGTAGATATAATTAAATGACTACTTCGAAGCTCACAAAACGAATTACAGATATATGTTGTTTACGAGAATACATTTTCTTTTTAAATATGCTTTCACTTTTTTCTCATCAGAATGCTAAGAATAATGATGAAACTATACTTTGGCCTATAAACACATACCTAAAAGTACGCAATGAAAAGTAATAGGCTAATAAGTGGGCATGAAGATACTTTTAAAAAAACATCAAAAGAGAAAAGCTCATCTACAATATTAGGCTTTTCTATACTTTTCCCAACAATCAACATACTTGGCATTTAGGCTCTAATAAATTATTTCATATATAACCAAATAGAGCCACAATTTACAAGGCTTTAAATATTTATTTGTTGGTGAATTAGGATGGAAATCTTTCTTCATTTGATTTAACTTAATTAACATATAACATATATATATATAACAGTTTATATTACAAAGTTTTTCTTCAATATAAGCAAAGACATCTAAGCCGTATCTGATATACGAAATTTTATTATATTTAAGCTACCAAAGGCTTAAATTGAACCCGTAAAATTACATACACACTAAGGTCAGATAAATTTTATAGATGATAATGTCTATTTATGTTCAGTTTGAGCATAATTACTTAAGAATATTATAAAACTCATATCAACTTATTTGTTTAAAGAATAAAAAATATTGTTGAATATCGATTTTTCGTATTCACATTATAAGATGACACAATACAACATATGAGTTATTAAGTTTGAAAAACAAGTTTAATTTACGTTTGAAACTTAACTCTGATCCCGAAAGCCTTGGACAATCCCTGACCGGTTATTCTTTTTGAAGCTCAAAAATCTTTTTTTAGTGGTAAAGTATCTTTAGTACATAAGTAGTCTTAAAAACGAAAACCAATACTATCGCCTAAATAGAAAGAAACAAAACATTATAAGCATAAATTGGTTAATGTGTTTGTTGAGATTTACAAACATTGAAAATATTTTTTGTAACTTTAAGTATAAAGGAGCGACGCAAAATATTTAACAATAATTGTTTTGGAACCACTTTGGGTCAGTTCATGAGATGTTAAAAAAATTCCAACTGGTCTGTTAAAAGCTGACCTCCTACATATATTTATGTCGGCAGAGGCAAGATACGCAGCATTACTTTTTGAAAATCCCTGTTTGGTAGAAAGAGGAAGGTAGAGGTCTGCCAGATGGATAATAAAATATGTCTCAAGCTTCTCACTCCAACACCAAAAACTGATAAGAAAGATTAGTCATTTTAAGCTTTTCTTTTTCACATATGTTTGGAAATTCTAAGATATTTAATAGTTGCATAGTTTACTCATTCATGTGGCTGTAAATAATTTTTATTGTAGGTCATACAAATATAGATATTTTATTGGATATGTTGTACCTCAGAGCAAAAAAAATAAATAGATCAACGTTTTTTCATACTTTTATACCCCATTTGATTTGGGTTCCATGTATAAATTTATTTTTAGACTTACATAATCAATGAATTACTAGGAAACTCCCATCAAAATAAACATTCATAATTATTTTTGAAACAATTCCAACTTTTTTATGAGACGTCAAAAAAGTCAGAAAAACAACCCTAATTGCCTTAAGTTTATTCTTGACTCATCAATATTAAGCCATAAACTATACGAAAACAATACATTTTAATATCTTTTTTTCACAATTTAAAAGATGAGAACAATATAACGATATTTATTATTTATTACCCTACGAACAAACAGTTGATTTATGTTTATGTAAATGAAAGTAGGACATAACTTTGTATATTTAAAAGACATCTTCAAAAAAAATATTTTGTAAACCTATAATTCATGGAACAACCCTTAAGAGTTGGCATATTCATGCCTACTTAGGTATAAAAGGGACATAAACCACTTGTATAATGAAATGCAAGTTTGAGCATTGCTCCAAAAGGTATTTTGTCTTCGAAGGTAACACTTCACTGCTTTAATTAGCCTGTTGGTATCTGATGAGGCTACTTATCTGTGGAGTCAGGTATTTCCTATTCGATTACTTTAATGATTAGACAGGAACTGATAAATACTTATCTTAAATATTTTTATAACACATCTGCTGTAAAACGCGCTAATAATGTTATCATTATATATTTTTAATATTATTTAGGAGTACTAAAAATCCACACTCCATTAAACAAACACGAATCGATTTTTCAGTAAAAAGTAACAAATCCTCAAATAAAATAATAGATTTCAAATTAAAATATTTCAATTCAATTTATCTGCAAAGCGAAAAAATAAGTTTATACTTGCTTTATTATGATGAAACTTCTATTTTTCATATTTTATAGATATTGTGTGAATTCCAATTTTTATTAGTGTTAGTAAGGTAAAAATATAAACAAATATACTTGCAGATAAACAGTCCTTGTTGTGTAATTTAATAGATTTTTAATTAAAGAATATTTTCAACAAAAAAAAAATAGCAATCCAAAAAATATTGTACAGGCAATATGTTGGTACAATATGTATAAACTTTTATTACATCTATCCCTTATTGTTATTGTAATATATAACTATCACTATTTGCCCTGAATTCGTAGTTATCCTACAAAAAGGATGACTGAATATGAAACAATGACAAATGAAGATATGAAAAAAATCATAGTTTTCTAAATAAATATGATACACGGCTTTCTTAATAAATATACTGACAATGACATATTATAAATATGTTTGTGATTTGCTGCGATTTTACGCCTCTATTTCTAATGTTCTAATAAAGTCATCCTTTTAATTCACAGAATAAAAAAATATCAGAATACATATATATGAACACCTTTCCTCTAACCATTACAAAGAAATTTTATTTCATTATAATACTACAACTCTTTGGTTTCTTAAATGAGTGTAAATAAGTGCGTTTTATAAATATCTTATTATATAATATTAAAAAAAATGTATTCTTCAAACCTGAGATTCAATTTTAAAATACGATTAGTACCTTTATATTTAATAATATGCAATTACACAATTTCAATTCAAGTTTTGTATTCTTTTGCTATAACAATAAAAAAGTTATTCAACAATGAATATTTGGAAAATATATATATATAATGATTGCTTTTTCAATACGAACCTTAATTATTCAAAATAAAAATGTTCTTTGCTTAAAGTATTTCCTAATGTAAATTTATTGCTACGGCTACTGTGCCTATGAACAAGAGGCATGCATATAACAAGATATAAGAAAACTGGGTCATAGTAAAACATTAAAATATTTGATACATTTCGTTTGGTATTCTTTTTTCTTCTCCGCTTCTTTTTCTTTGCAACCAAACTTCAATGTTTTTCTGTGTGCTTACCATCGATAGGTGAGTCGATAGGTTAAAAAATCAAAGGCATACATGTAATAGATAATATTTTAAGCTTGGGAATCGGGTCCGAGTCCACAACTGTTGTGCAAAAAGACTTGAGAACCACTGCTACTGTAACCTGGTCATTGCAGGGAAGACATGTTTGGCTACATGTATTCGTTTTATGATCCTTTTATTTGACCAATTAGTAGATCAAACCTTCTGCGATATTTTCTATATATTTATATTAATGAAAATAATTGAATTTGTACTTCCTTCGGCAATACATCTATTATAATTGGATACATACAAGATTTACATGGCCCCTGCGCAATGATTGTACCCAAAATTGTGAGGAGTTCGACATTTTTTAAAAAGCCAATTGAGATTTGAGACAGAAGGCCTATCACGGTTTTAAATGAATCGTAAAGGATTCTGGCCAGAGTAACTGCAGAGCCCATGGAGCTTCTAATTAATCAAAAATTGGAAGTCACCAGAAAGGTTTTCTGAAGTAACGATTTGTTTGCAATATATTTGGTGGACTCGAATAAGATATTTGGACACAAATATAGACATTGACTTTAAAAAGGCTTCCAATACTCTCTATCATCGTTGTATTCTTCGTGCTATAAAGCAATTACTTCCTATCCGTTTATTCAACCCAGTCCGAGCTATTTTACTCAATTTAATTTCGACCACTACTTTGGAGGGTCTCGATAGTCCGCCAATAAATCTTAAGTGCGGCTGTAGACAGGGATGCTCCATAGCCCCACTTCTAATTGTGGCTGCAATTGATGAATGGGCTCAGAAATTGAAACACAAATATTCTGGTTAGGGAATTAATTAGGGGAAATTCAAGCATCTTCTTGACATCTACGCAGGCGATGTCACACTTTTCGAAGAAGAAAACTCGGAGCTTCAGCTGAGTAAGAGAGTGGCTATTCTTATCTCTTTTTTAAGAAATCAAATGCATTAGAAATCAAATGTAAATACATATAACTGCTATCTTCCCTTTGGGACAGTGATGCCCGAAAGACAATGCATATAATATGGGTTGCAGTCTTAACATTATCGGTATTGTGTGAAAACGCAGTGGAGATTCGAAATTCAAATCAATATAGTTGGGCCAAATTTATTACAAAGAGTCTAATGAAGTTGAGAAAATACAATCTTATAACTAGAATTGATCTTTAGAATGTTAATTTAGTTCCCTCAATTATTTATATTGCAAACGCTTTACCCAAACTTACCCTTTGGATAATTGAGGAAGAGGACTCTTGGCTCTAGTAACTGTTCCATAAAAGTTATCTTCCATCCCAGAAAAATCTAAAAAACAACTCGGAGAAGTATTGGTGCAACCATTCAATTATTACCGAAAATATTTAAGAAAATTTCAACGAGCAGGAGTGGAAATCAACCGTCTCTAATATCCATATCTACTCCATTTTAATGATGAGTACGCTGGCCTCCAATTTGCTGATAAGAAATTCTCCGATATGGGCTTTATGTCAAAGAATATATGGAATCTTATACCAATTAATTACTTTACCTCTATTGTAGACATTCTTCACCATAAAAAACTTTTTTGGGCAACATGCAACTCCCCAGAGCCTGGAATTGGAAGCATCTAGAACATAAACTTTCACCATCCACGATTTCAAAAAAAAAATGTAAACTCTGGTCTAGGAGCATGAAAGTGCTACTTTCCACTTTTTAGAGCTACTAGGCTTCATATATGCCTACTGTATGGCATCTTAAATTAAGTACAAGGACTGGACCCGACGAGGCCACTAAGAAAATCTGCCTGGATTTATTCAAGAGCTAAATCTTCCGCAAACATGTGGAAAAATAATGATAGAATCCGTCAATGTGAAAGATGGCAAAAAAATTACAGCACAGTTTTCAAATTTCTACCCGTTGCATCTTTTTAAACTTCCTGGTAAGGATTGTGGAAAAATCTATAGTTCGACCATTCACGCTTTCGCTGATTTTAAAATTAAATGTTTATTTATGTTTTTATTCATCACCAACCCTCCTGCTCTTATTATTATTATTATTGTTGTAGATATAATGTATATATGGTTTTTAAATACCTTACCCATATTTGAAAAAAAGAAATTGATTTTTTAAAACAACCATGATAAAATAAAAATGAAAGGTGTCTGAGGTGTATCTTATCAATTAATAGCTTATAAGCATAATTATAGATAAATATTTTGATAATTTGGAAGCTTGTATGTTTTAAAAGGCCGTAATGAAATATTATTTTTGTTGCGTATTCGGTTGGATGGAATTGAGTCCTTGGGGAAAGTAGAACCCACATCCACAGCATTGAAATATTCGAAATAAAAAACCTCTCTCCTAAGCTTGTGTTAAAGCCAATGCACCTGCAGAAATATAGTCTTTCATATGTAAGAAAAAACTATTTCCCCCTAATTTCATATTTTAGGATTTATATTCATAACCCTCTGTAGTAAAAAAATCAAAAAGATTTATCATTACTCGATCGAGGGACAAGCATGAATAATTTTACATCATTCAAGATAATACAATGTAATCAAATATGCATATAAGATTACGCCTACAGACCATGTCTCATGTTTCGGCTACAAATGGAACTTCCAAAATAAAAGTTTTGCTTGAAGGTTGATATGAAACACGTGTATTTTTCTTGGCATATTTTCTACAGAAAATATGAAATAATATGTTAAGGGCAGGGCAAAAAAAATATGAATAAAAGTATAGAGCTAAAACATAATATATATATATGGGTCATTCCAAAAAAAATTTACTTCAATGAAATTTTGGGTTCATGGATTCAAATGAAATTTACACCATAGAATGATTAAGTCTTTTTCATTATATGTCTTAAGTTTCAGTTCGAAATTTGTTGTCTGAGCAAAGTTACATGCCTCTTAAATTTGGGCTTTTTCCCGGCCAAAATCCCAGCCTTATTTTTTATTGAAAATTTTCGAGTTCCTTATGGAGTTTTTGATAAAACTTAATTAATTGAGCATATTTTTTTGTTTATATCTTATACTAGAATTGCCCATTTTGAGCATTTGAAAGCTCTATGGTAATGAAATTAACCTTTTTTTTTTTGCCTTGATGCCACTTTTTTATAGCCAATCGGCTCTCCTGATTTCCTCTTTGTTTTGGACAAAAAAACTGAGGCCTTGAGTTGATAGAAGAGACTTTTTTCTACAAAATATCAAAAATTCAGAGATGTGTTTTTTGTTTAAGCCGAGAAATTAAGGATTCATTTTGGAAATTGAGTAGGTCCTTTAGATTGCCTTGTCATCATCATTATTTTTGTGTATTAGGATGACGTCAATGGAATATTGAATTCCTCCTTATATCGATATAGACACACAGATAGAGAAAGACACAGAGAGAGAGAACTATATAATTAACTTCCTCCCATCCTGAAGAGTCTCGGGATCCAGAAATAGTGAATAGTGACTTTACACATCGAATTGGAATCTTTGGGCACCTGGATCGTGATAAGAAGAGGTTCTTCATGACCTATTCCTACTCATTCTTCTTCAAATATCTACCCTCCCTCCCTCCATCCCCCCTCTTCCGGATCTGTCTCGGATGACTGACTACGGAGACTCCACTCATGAAGCCTCCTCTTACACTTCTCTTGGACTCGTCAATCCCGAAAAAGAAGTCTCTCAGGCATGGGGAAGAAGTGCTGTGTCCCCGGATGTCTCCCCCTCTACCGTGTCTCCGAGCGTGGGTACTTGGGTACTCCGGTTCTTCTCATGTGGAGGTGCTTTGTGAGAGCGGTGCTTACTACAGCGGCCATGTGGGGGAAGGAAGTCTATCAAGTCTATCCCTCTTCCTCCGAGGGACTCGTGAGCTAGCTTCGACTCCCGGGAGCTCCCCCTTCTCTTCCGTCCGGAGGTCCCCTCCCTCCCGCCACGAGCCACCCGGGGACGCACAGCTTCAGCATCGGGGTGGAAGTGGAAGTCTTCAACACTCTGAGGCCTTTGGCTGGTGGCCCGCTTGCGTCAAGGAGATACGGAGCAACGTGGCCGTCCTCTGCAGCTCCGCCTCCGCCGGGGAGCTCCTGGGCTTGAACTAAGTGGTCCACCAGGACCAGACCGCCTTTGCCCCCGATCCAACATGCCACACATCCAGGACAAGGACTTTTATTCCTTTTGGAGCCCGCTGCCCTCGGAGATGCAGGACATTTCCGCAGAGGACGAGGACTCCCACGCCGTCTTTGTCAAGTCCATCAACGCCTGCTCCGTCAGGTCCATGCCTTCCAAGTGGTCTGTCTCTGCGGGTCGTGAGCACGGATGAAGACACACAGTGGAAAGAGCCATAATTTTGACCAATTCGATCATCTTAGAATTTGGTGACTTATTACCATTCTTTACGTCGCGTTTTGACCCTAGAATCTTCAATTACACCAAGTTTTTCAATTGAATCCATGAGAGTGAAATAAACTCCTTATTTTATTTCAAAGATTCTACAAATAATTTCAACGGAGTCCCTTTCCACTTGGGATATTTGTTTCATCCTTATTTTATATTTACCACATATATTCGTACAAATACTCTGATTGATACACCCGAAATATACACTTGATCACTCAATCGACATCTATTTTTTTCATGTTCGTTTATTATGTGAATAAAATAAATCGACATCTATTTTTATACTCATATCTATACTTATAATATTTATTATTAGTGCAAAACTCAGTGCCTTGCTTTTTCATGTATTTTATTTGTTAAATATCGAGTCACTGTGGGCTGCGTTGAAGAGGTTCATTCAGGAAAATGAGAGTAATAAACACAAAAAGGAACTTAAGACCTTAAGTGATAAATTAACATCAAGTATACTCATGATAAGGTCAATGACAACTATTTTCATTTCAGATTTTTATTAATGGGCTATATTTTATTTGTAAATTTTAACAATAGTAGTAATAAGCATTTCTTTCTTTAGGTGGCAGAAGTACAGATTATATCATAAAATATATTAACGAACACCTTACCTTCACTTAAGAATTGTGAAGATCAATACTCTGTTGTGTATTATTTTAGAATAATTCTTTATATTTATATTACAAAATACTTTTACCATCGTTACAAGAAATACGAGCTGATATCGTTAGAAAAATCAACAAAAGTTGTGAAGGTGTTTTTGTTTCAATACAGGAATATAACATTTACATATATGTAAATGTTTCTTTATATTTAATTAATTTATATGATTATTGAAATTTATTTTATGTGATTTTGAAATCATGGGGGCGTGTGCTCTCCCCCATTGAGTGTTTATAGTTCCATCAGAAATGTAATTTAAAAATTGTGAATGAGAAGCACTGAATAACTGTTGAGGAATAAAGGACGTGAAGAAGAACACTACAACTTTAATTCATCTCAATTTCAATATGTGCAGTTATGGTGAAATTAATAATCTTAATTGCCCTGTTCCGGAGAATTCATCCTTCAAGGACTGTCTTTTTAATATTAATTCACTTCAAAATAGTGAAATAATATTTTGGAGATCGAAATTGTCTATAGTTAATATCAATCCAACTATTTGTGAGTTTCATCTCATGAGGATAGACAAACAGTACTCCATTAATCACAAATGGTGCTGCAATCCATATAAGACTCACAAACGAGGAGTAAAAGGTATGTAGTTATTATTATATGTATGTATATAAATAAAACAGTTATATTTCTTACAGGCTCTCTAAAAGAAATAAATTTGGAGATGGCAAAGTTTTTGTGCTCCAAAAATATTTACGTCATACCAGGACAAAAAATTTGCGTTTCTTGCAATAAACTAACGCTCGAATTGAGGCATGGATCTAGCTCATCAAAAGCCACTCTTGAAGAGCCAGAAGTTGAAACTCTGACCCTTAGTACCAGCAATAGTATAAATACTGAAAAATTTAATCATGGCATCCAGGAATGGAAAGAAAAGGCTGAAGATTTCGACCAAATTATGGCATTAATACGAAAGCATCTCCAGGACGCAAACAGCATTCAAAAATCGAATTTGCTGTCCTTAATTCCCAATTCTTGGTCGATAAAAAAGGCGATGAAACATTTCGGAGTATCAAAATATATCATAAAAAATTCGAGGATCGAGGATAAAAATACAGATAATTTGAAGAGGAAAGAACTACGAGAAAAGGTCCAAAAATTCTACTGCAGTGAAGAATATTCAAGAAGTCTACCAGGAAAAAAGGACTTCACGAATATTTCGAAAAATCAACATGTACAAAAGAGGAACCTTCTGCATAATATTAAGGAGTTATATTTTTTCTTTAAAAATGAGTACCCTTCAGAAAAGATCGGCTTTTCGAAATTTGCATCCCTTCGCCCAAAATGGTGCATCCCTATGAACAAGATGGCACATATTACATGTGTTTGCCCTATCCATCAAAATATTAAACTAATGGTAAATGGTGTTAAATTGGGTGAAACATATCAACGGTACGTTTCATACTTAGTTTGCAACAAGTCAAACAAAAAATGTATGGTGGAACGTTGTGATAGATGCCCAGGTGTGTTTGAACTAAAAAAACATTTAAAAAAAGAATTAATGCAAAAAAAATCAATTGTTTATTTTAAACAGTGGTCTTCATTGAGTCGAACCAATCTCATTACTTGGAGGCTTACCAAAAAGGCATTTATAGAAATGTTTGCTAAAAAATTGATTCTTTTGCAACCCATTCTTTTATTGCCAAAAACCAGCAATCTTTTTTAAATCAAATGAAAAAAAATATGTCTGAAGATGAGGTAATTGTAATTATGGACTTCGCCGAAAATTTTAACTTTATAGTTCAAGATGCAGTTCAAGGGTTTCATTGGAATAAAGATCAATGTACTGTCCATCCACAAATAATATATTACAAAGAAGCAGGGGAAACCAAATCTTCATGTACATGTTTTATTTCAAAAGATCTTAAACATGATGTGGCTTTTGTATATGAAATTATATGCAATACAATTCGAAATTTTCAGAAAAACAATAAAAATGTAAAAAAAATCATTATTTTTCAGATGGGTGCACCGGACAATACAAAAATAAAAATAACTTTATTAATTTAATTTGTCACGAAAAAGATTTTAAAATTTCAAGCTCCTGGAATTTTTTTGCAACCAGCCATGGAAAGTCTCCTTGTGATGGGGTTGGCGGAACTCTGAAAAGACTACTGACAAAGGCTAGTCTTCAAAGACCTTTTGACAATCAAATTTTAACTACAAAAGACATAATTGATTTTTCAAAAAATAATATACAAGGAATAAGTGTTTTAGAATTGCAAACAAAAGACTTAGAAAAAACAAGAAGCAGTTTAAGTAAAAGATTTGAAAATTCTAAAACCATACCTGGGACAAGGAATTATCACCAGTTTACACCACTTGACGATAAAAAAATTGGTTGTAAACGAGTATCATGTATTCAAGATAGCTACGATTATATATTTGAAATTATGACCAAAAATAAATAAATTCGTACAAACATTTGACATTTGTTCATTTTAATTTATTAAGTATCTTTTATAAAGTGAAGTTATCTCTATTGGGGTTGAAGTTTTAACAGGCTAGAAGAATTACTTTTACTCTAGGTAGTGTTCACAGGGGTTGAGATCTGGCGAATTCGGGGGCAAAGGCGGTCCGGTCCTGGTGGACCACTTGGTTCAAGCCCAGGAGCTCCCCGGCGGAGTCAGAGCTGCAGAGGACGGCCACGTTGCTCCGTATCTCCTTGACGCGAGCGGGCCACCAGCCAAAGGCCTCAGAGTCCCGTGCGGTGTTGAGGACTTCCACTTCCACCCCGATGCTGAAGCTGTGCGTCCCCGGGTGGCTCGTGGCGGGAGGGAGGGGACCTCCGGACGGAAGAGAAAGGGAAGCGTGAGAGGGGGAGCTCCCGGGAGTCGAAGCTAGCTCACGAGTCCCTCGGAATAAGAGGGATAGACTTCCTTCCTCCACATGGCCGCTGTAGTGAGCACCGCTCTCACAAAGCACCTCTACATGAGAAGAACCGGAGTAACCAAGAACCCACGCTCGGAGACACGGTAGAGGGTGAGACATCCGGGGACACAGCACTTCTTCCCCATGACGGACGGAACGAACAATCTTCTGGGAACGTTTTCACAGTAGCAGTAGCAGCTGTTGTGCCTCCTCTTTACCCGCCCTCGCCGCCTTGCCATGCTAGAGGAACTGCTCTGCAAGAGGTCTCATGATTCGTTTGAGAGCCTTGACGTCCTTAGCTTACTTTCTTGTCCTCGAAGACTATTGACTATTAATGCCGCTTTAATAAAGTAGCGAATCTACAAAAAAAAGAGGTTGTCAAAAGGGGGACTACTGCCTACTCTATTTGTATATTAGAAAACGTACATTAACTATGAACAACGTAATATGATTGAGCACTCTTCCTGCAGCTAAGATGTGCTTGACTGATGTTCTTTCCTTGAACCGTAGAATCTAGTCACGGAGGGTCCCTCCGCTGCTCCAGCTCACTCACTATTCTCAGGCCAAGGAAGATCGAAAACACTATTGATCGTGAACTTGGTAAACTTCCATTTACATCATGCCATGCCTGAGAGACTTCTTTTTCGTGATTGACGAGTCCAAGAGAAGTGTAGGAGAGGAGGAGGCTTCATGAGTGGAGTCTCCGGAGTCAGTCATCCGAGACAGATCCGGAAGAGGGGGGATGGAGGGAGGGAGGGTAGATATTTGAAGACGAATGAGTAGGAATAGGTCATGAAGAACCTCCTCTTATCACGATCCAGGTGCCCAAAGATTCCAATTCGATGTGTAAAGTCACTATTCACTATTTCTGGATCCCGAGACTCTTCAGGATGGGAGGAAGTTAATTATATAGTTCTCTCTCTCTGTGTCTTTCTCTATCTGTGTGTCTATATCGATATAAGGAGGAATTAAATATTCCATTGACGTCATCATAATACACAAAAATAATGATGATGACAAGGCAATCTAAAGGACCTACTCAATTTCCAAAATGAATCCTTAATTTCTCGGCTTAAACAAAAAACACATCTCTGAATTTTTGATATTTTGTAGAAAAAAGTCTCTTCTATCAACTCAAGGCCTCAGTTTTTTTGTCCAAAACAAAGAGGAAATCAGGAGAGCCGATTGGCTATAAAAAAGTGGCATCAAGGCAAAAAAAAAAAGTTTAATTTCATTACCATAGAGCTTTCAAATGCTCAAAATGGGCAATTCTAGTATAAGATATAAACAAAAAAATATGCTCAATTAATTAAGTTTTTTCAAAAACTCCATAAGGAACTCGAAAATTTCCAATAAAAAATAAGACCGGGATTTTGGCCGGGAAAAAGCCCAAATTTAAGAGGCATGTAACTTTGCTCAAACATCAAATTTCGAACTGAAATTTAAAACATATAATGAAAAAGACTTAATCATTCTATGGTGTAAATTTCATTGGAATCCATGAACCCAACATTTCATTGAAGTAAATTTTTTTTGGAATGACCCATATATATTATAGTTTTTTTA
>CP045891.1:25923821-26004088 GCA_013387185.1 Caligus rogercresseyi
TCAAAACTGTTAAAATTTAGGACTTCTTTTAGATGGACAGAGAAAAAATATTTGAATTTAGAAGTCCAAGACACAGTGTCACCTCCAAGATTGGATTCGAAGTAATAAGCATGGTCTTTCCTCTCTAATTGTTTTCTAACAGCTGGATTCGGACCTGGGAAACGTCGAGTATCTTTGAAACTTTTACGTTGTTACGAATATCCAACCTTTAATAAGACTTGATTTTTATGAGCAAAAGGCTTATCGGGGACGTAAGATTGAAAATTATCATGCAGTGGGTTGATAGGAGTTCTATGTTTGTTCTTACCCTTCGATTATATATTTGTTAAAATATTAGTAATGGCTGAAGAAATTACCAATTTAAACGAAGCAATGAAAACCCGAACTGCAGAGAAGTAGATTTTATATTACTATGAATAAAAAGTTTTAAATAAGATATTTTTGACTTCTTGAAATCAATATTGTTGACTAGAACTTTTCTTGGTTGTATTTTTCTTGGAGGCATTTCTTGGATTTATAAACAAACTCGATTACTGGATGTTTTATAATAATAATGATATGCATTCCATCCGATATATAAAATCAGTAAAGGCCACAGTTAATTATATCGTGAAGAATATAATGTTTTAGTGTTATGTTTGTAAGTCAATCATAAAAATACAAACTTTAACATACATGTGTATGAAATGAAATACAAACGAAATGCACTTTGTAGTTTTGAAAAAATATGACCCAATATAGAGTTCCACTTTTTCTATGTTGAAGGAGTTAAAGTATTCAAAAAATTGGGGTACATTATATGCAAAAAGAACTCTACTCTCGGTTATAAAGTTCAATGAAATGTTAAATTTGTAATTATATTTCAAAATAAATTAAAAATGACTTACAAATACCGATTGTTATATTAAGCAATGTGAACTGCTCATGAAAAGATAAATGATTAATAAATCATAATTAGTTCAAATATTTTATTCTTAATAAATTCTAGAATCTCCAATGACCTATCATAATATACTTCTGTCTATTCAAAAATGAGTAAAAATATGGCTCGTTTATTGGTTCTCACTACAAGGTCGCATTAAACTTAAAACACTGATACTTGAGTTAAAGCCTGTTATAGGCTCAGAATTTGCAGATCTTGTATTCGGCTGATATAGTGAACGAAACATACATAGAACAAAGGGGAAGAGAGAAGGTATGGAACATGACTACTTAAAGGTAGATTTTTTAGAGCTCTTAGAATAATCAGGTCCATGTTTTCAATTTTGTCCTTCTCGTTTATATAAATGATTTATATGAATATAAATAACTTTCCCTTTTAAGAGTGGGAGCCATATGAGTATCATTGAGAGTAAAAGTATTTTTTTGAATAATGTTGATTAAGTTTTACGTTTTTGTATTTATTTGTATATTTTCAGGAGGATTTCTAACAAGCCTTCTTTGGATATATACTTTTCCAATTATTTAGTCACAGCGCTCACTGGTCCCTGCTCCCTCTTGTCTTCTTTGTCTCCACATGGACTTCTCTGTCCCCAAATTTAGATTCTTGCTTCCCCGCTGAGTTCAAAGGTTGTAAAGTTACATATTTTTACTCAATTATATTAGAAAATTTATTAAAATACACATACAAACTGTTGTTAAGAGCAAAACATACAATTGAGTATATATTTCAACACATTGATGCAGACTTCTTTTTTCCATATGTAGGCAAACTCAGTAAATCTGAGAAGAAAAAATCCTTTTTTATACACCACATTGATGCAAACTTCTTTTTTCCATATGTAGGCAAACTCAGTAAATCTGAGAAGAAAAAATCCTTTTTTATACACGTCAATTTCCTGCCGTTCTGATAGATTTACCATTTTTTAAATAATATCATACCTGAACAAAAAATCTACATTGTAAAAATCTACATACAATCTATTGTGGTTTTTATATTAATCGCAAACATTCACTCGCTTAGTTCTTCATCCTCTTCATGAAGACTCAAAATGTTTCCTTTCTTTATTTAGTATTACCTTATTCAAGGTGGGTTTGGAGGAGAGCTGAGTATCATTGTCATATAAATAAACAATATTCCTTGTATATCTTATTTAATGATTTCGAACAACAATGTAATGAACAAGGATGGGGGAGTTTCAACAAGGATATCTGTTTCCTTCTTTTTGGTATTGTTCCACTGTTTATTAAAAAATATTATCTCTCCCAACATTATATTAAAAATGGGAATAATTGAAAATAGCTTTATAAAGTTTATAATAACGGGTTATATGTAGAAAAAATAATTTAAATACAGTTTAAAATGAATTCTTTTCATGCAATTATAAAATCGACGATGGAATCCTAATAAATGTTAAATTTATGGCTGACACCATCAACGTCTTCAGGATTTCAGAAGTGGCGGAGGTTGAAATGGAGAATAAAGTCTCTCTAGAGAGTAGTGCCTCGAAAAGACTTAAAAATATTTCAAGCTACGAACAGCGTCCATCTTCTTCTGTCAATAGAATTATTGATGGAGGTAAAGTCCTAAATACCCCAAGGGACATCCTACGATATTTCCATAATAGTTTTCAGTCAATTGTGGGAGTGCCAAGAACTTACTTTCCTAAGCGGAAAAAAATGTCAAGCCTCGGAGGAAATAAAATCTTCACTCGAGATTCCATCACAAATTATGTCTGCAATAACCTCAACTGTAAAAAAGCAGCAGGCCCCGATGGTATAATTGGTGATATTTATGCTCTCTTTTTGGAGGAAATCATGCCATATCTTTTGAAGGTGGGTAAGTCCATGGAATTGAAGGGGACAATGCCTGTGGATCTAACTAAGGGTAGGATCGTATTAATCCCAAAGAAAGGGGATGGGTCAAACTTTAGTCACTGGAGGCCCATCACCATTCTCAATTATTCATACAGAATATTATCGGGAGTGCTTGCCCAAAAAATTGAACCGATTCTCAATAATAAGATTGGCTGTCAACAGAAGGGTTTTCTTTAAAAAAAGAAAAATCTTCGACGTCTCCAGAAACATTCAGGCATGCATCGACTCGGTGGAAGAAAGGAAAACGTTTGGAGCAATAATAGCAATTGACTTTCAAAAAGTTTTCGATTCCATATTGCATGTTCATATTATGAACACAGTAAAGAAACTCATACCAAGGGAGTATTTTAATCCTATTCGGGCACTACTGCAAAATGGTACTTCAACCATATCATTAAATGGAATCGAAAGTGATCCTATCAACCTCACTAGAAGTTGCAGACAAGGATGCCCATCTGCTCCTCTACTCTTTGTAGCAGCAGTTGACGATTTAGTTCGAATGACAATAAAAAATATATAAAGGTTTTGGTGTAGACATCAAGGGCTCTAAGCATCTAATAGACCTTTATGCAGACGATGTGACACTTATGATAGAAGGACACTCTGAACTTCAACTAAGTAAGAGAGTGGATATACTTCTGAATTTTTTTGCGAAATACGAGAAAATATCAGGTCTAGCAATCAATATGACCAAAACAACAATACTACCACTAGGTCAATGGAACCCTCAAACAAGTACAATTGCCTCCTGCCAAATTAAAAATCAAGTGGACATTCTTGGAGTTACTTGGAGTGGTAAGGGAATTGACGAGAAAAGCTGGAAGAGTGTGTTTTCAGTAATCACATATAATATAACGAAATGGAGGAACTTTAATATTCAGAGAATAATCGACTTGTATAACTTAAAGGTAGTTCCTCTTTTATTATACAAGGCGTCTTCTCATCCCATAATTGCCGAGAAAGCCATTCTCGAGGAGGAAAAATGGCTTCGAGCCTTATTCCATCAGCACTACCTTCCTTCTGTTCAAAGACCTAAGCGTTCTCTCGGGGGAGGTCTTACTCGACTGTGTCATATAATACCAAAGGTGTATGTGAGAATTTTCAATGAAATTACAACAAATCCTTCTATGGAGTGGAGGAGATCGATAGTATATAATGAAATTTACTGGTGGCTGATGTTCGGCTCTGACCTGACAAATCATATAACGTCAAGACTCTCTCCGGTTTGGGGTGCCACTCAGCGTATTTTATGGAAATTAAAACCAATTTACGATACCAATACAACTGTTGACGTCATTAGACAGAACGCCAACAATAGTTTTTACTTTCAAAATCTACCACGACCAGAGAGTTTGGAGGAAGAAGCCATCAAATCTAGAATCCTTACCATTCATGACCTCCACAAAGAAAATATATTTTCGGATGGACGGTTTATGTATCCTTTGACAAGGACATCTCACCAACAAATTCTATCGACACCTTGGCACTTGAAAATGTCTCCACCATCTTATAAGGGAGAGGTAGATAAAATTTGCAAAAAATATTTGAATCTCCTTGGCCTCCCCTCGAAATGGAACAATCGGATTCTTGAATCGTTACTTGGCATTCATGATGGAAGGAAATTCACTTCTCAATTGATGATTTCGGCCGATCTTTTGTTTTTTACAAGACCATGTAAAGATTGTGGGTGTTTATTCAACTCGACACTTCATGTACTTGTGGAGTGTCGTGTGGTGAAAATTCTCAAAGATTTTATTCTTCTAAACTCACCTAACCTCCGTTGTGAATCTTCAAATGCTTGGAAAGGCATTGTTCTCATCGGTCTCGGAAAGAACAACAAATCACCGGAGTCCAAGGGACTTACCTTTAGTATTTTAAACTCAAAGGCCCTGATATGTCAAAAGCTGTCCTTCAACGAACCCCTGCATCCCTTCGAGCTGAGGAACATATTTTGTCGGCAGCAGCAAGATATGCAGCTTTATCTTTGAAAATCCCCTCGCTGGAAGAAGGTGCAACGTGGACGTCTGCCGGAAGAATAATTAAGTATTTCCCAAGTCTCTCCCTACAACATCAAAAATTGATAAAAATTATTTCAAGAAGTATAGTAATTTATAGCCTTCTGAATATTTCTATGTTTTATTTTTAACCTTTGTGTTCAGAGCTTTAAAATATTTAATTGTTGTGTAATTGATGGTAAAATGATTTTAAAAGACGATTTGTTTTATTTTATATTGATATAATATTTTATTGTTAGTGTTCCTCCCCAAAGCAAAAATTTTAAACTATAATGTTTATTTATGTTTTATAACACATTTGCTTTGGGTTTTATGTAAATGTCTATTTTTTATTTATTTACATAATAAACGAACTGGTTTGAAAAAAAAAATTATATATGTATACAACATATTATACTTTTTCTTTTCTCCCTAGTTTAGTTATTATATATATATGAAATTCATTCATAGTTCTATAATTTTAAGTTAATCATATTGTTAAGGCAATAGAGATGTATTTTTAGTATAGTCTCGAACTTTCTTGTTAAAAATAAAATGTCTACAAATAATAATAATAATACCTTATTAACACTAGAATGGCCGAGGTGTCGTTTTCGACACCAAAGCGTTTTTGATTCAATACTGTGTCGTTATTTGAAGGAGTTGAAATGTGATTTTTCGTGACTTTTAATATTTATCTACAAACTTTGAAATGAGAAAATTCATTTATTTATATCACCACTCATTGTTGCAAAATTCAAAAATACCCCTTTAATGGCCGAGGTGTCGATTTCGACACCTTTTTTAACGTCTCAATATATGTAATTATATTTATATAAATCTTTACATTTCTCCAGTATGGTACTCTATAAATACTCAAATAACTAAACAAAAAATATAATAATTTGATATAAAGAATGACATAAAAAATCAATGAAATATAATAGGTGTCGAAAACGACACCTCGGCCATTAAAGGGGTATTCATTTTCCGGCCATCGTAGTGTTAATATAACGTCTCAATATATGTAATTATATTTATATAAATCTTTAAATTTCTCCAGTATGGTACTTTATAAATACTCAAATAACTTTAAACAAAAAATATGATAATTTGATATAAAGAATCAATGAAATAAAGTAGGTGTCGAAAACGACACCTCGGCCATTAAAGGGGTATTCATTTTCCGGCCATCCTAGTGTTAAAACAAAAATTGGAGATCGCCGAAGGAAGGGTTGCAAGTAAATATGGCCAACTTAAAATGGTTTCATGCGGACAACTGAGATATATATCCATTATTATCCATAATTATAAGCCTAATAATAGTTGTAATAGTTACAAAAATAAAAAGCCTAGAATGTAAATGGGGGATAGTTGATGAAATATATTCGGATGTTTAGTTGATAAGATGATACGTAAAGGTATACAGTAATAAGTAAAATATTTTTTTTTGTCTTAGGAGCTGACCGATATATTTTTTGACGCAAAAGATGAATTTGATAAATTTTAAATACCTTAATTATGAAATAAAATAAAATTATTTACGATTTTTAACATTCTTTCGAATGGTTGATATCGTCTTCTCGTGGATGGAGGCAAAGGACGGAAAGTATTTTATTTTGTTCGACACAGAATTTAAAAAAAACTTTACTTAAACATATCTTCACTGTGTTTCTTGTCAAATTTTAAAATTCTATTCTTGGAGGTATCTCCATGAATTTGAAGATAATAATCTTATAATCACATCTCCACAAATAATTATGGACATCGGGGGTCCTCATTTACCTTGCGTATTGTTCTTATATGAGCAACCTTCGGTCCCTCATTATAGACCTATGATTTACTTAAAGTTGTGTTTCAAATGCATTTGAAATCTGCCGAGAAAATTATTGGTCATAAAATATCTAAAATTTGTATATAAATACTGGAATATTCTCTTAAAGAGTAAGTTCAAATAAATGAACGATAAAGGATATTTGTTACTAAAGTTTTTTATTATTATTATCATGTATTTTCAGACAGCTTTGTCTAACTCTATTTCTGGAACTCGAAAATGAGGAAAGATGGACAATAAACTAAAAAGCATATTTTAAAACAATAAAATGAGCATAATGAAAATCGCTTTTTCCTATACATTTGTATATATAGTCTATAAGAACAATAATTCAATAAATGATTCACATCTCCGAATACCTAAAAATTTGTAGTTTCTCATACTACGCTTGACTTTTTATGCAAGCCCTAAATATATACTTCCCATCAACAGGTCAACAGTGATATCGTCCATCTATTTATTTATTAAGCATGTTATAAATATGGCTTCGGAGCCTATCAAAAATAAATTCCAAATTTCAATTTCCAAATATGAATGGTTGGTGATGTTATCCCCCTCAAACATTTTTTTATATATAAAATTGAGATGATAATTACCGAAATCCTACTCTTCTTCTACGCGGCGCGGTCTACAAACAGAACGATCCCTACTGGTATAGCTACTTGGATCGACAAGGAGTTTTTAAAAAACTATAGTAAAAAAAGGATTTTTAGTCACTTCCATAGCCCAACCTTCTCCCTAGACATGCTATTTTTTGCTCACTTTCCGTTTTTTACATTGTTATTATTATAAAGTATGCAATTATATTTTATAGAGCGTTATTATGATCTGTTCTTTAACAGTTGTTCTCCCACATATGGATTTTTTTGCTAGAAAAACTAGATGTGAATAATAATAATAATAAAGACAATGATATCGTCCATCAATTTATTTACGGCAAAAAATAATATTTTCAATAGCCTATGAGCTCCAAATCTGAACCAACCAATAATCTGTTTGTTAAGAATACAATTAAAAGAATTTCACATCATTGTATCAGAGATAGAATATCATAATGGCTGCAACACCCATTTATATATGTATATATGCATATATATATATATATATATATATATATATATATATATATATATATATATATATATATATATATATCTATATATATATATATATATATATATAATATAGCTCTAAAACTCTCTGCTCCTATTTGTCAATAACTCCTTTTATTTCTCGGCTCCTATTTGTAGCCTATTTGTAAATATAAAATTCCCTTTCATTTTTGATCAATCCATTGAAGGGGTCGCTTATTCACACCGTCGGTGTATAGCATATTATATATATATATATATATATATATATATATATATATATATATATATATATATATATATATATATATATTATATATATATATATATATATATATATATAATATATATATATAACCAAAACAAGAAGTTGTGCTAATATCTATCAACCTATGCTAATTACAGAAATATGAATTGCAAAACTTATTTCTTTGTCTTATTGAAATTGTTAAAGATATCGAAATATTTATTCATATTTTCCTCATAAAAATGACGTGTGCGTTAAGTTTTGTTTATCTCACAATGTTGGGAGCGCAGGCTTCAAATCTGAGAGAGGATGGTCATTTTTGGTCTATTTAATTAATAAGATCCTGGGTTCCTAAGAATACTTTTAATGCTGTGGTGTTTATTTAAATTCTGTCAGATGCAATTTTATCGAACCATTTAGGCATACAATAAAAATGACGTGAACTAATAGTGAAGTCTGAAATTTGGAGTCCATGACAAATATTCACTCTAGTAAAGCTGCTCTAAATTATGAAAAACACGATTTTTGAGGGGTTTATTGAGAGCTTTAGTGTTTGTGCGATCATATGCTAATTCTAGTTACTTTAATAAAATAACTAATAAGCTAGGATTAACTAATCTAAATTCATTTTATAAAAAATATTTAATTTATTATATACTAACGCCTATAATGATAAACACTTTAAAACGCATAAGACTAAATACTTTACACTGGAAATGTACCATATTTATCGATTCGGTAGATTTTTCTACCGAATCCCAGCTCTGATATTGTATTAATATATCCATGATGATACATGGATCTTTTTTCGGATGATAAGGAAAGAAAACTGGCTTGCCAACTGAGAAAGGATATTTATTTGTGAGTTGACGAATATAATCATCCTTACCCATAGTAGAGTTTGACGAAGCCTCTGTGGGGTTTTTTTTTCAGCTACTTTCAAATCGAGCAGAAGCAGTTATAAAATTATGGAATCAACTATGTTTTTGCTCTTACATATCCCTCTCGAAATTTTAATTCAAAGGTCCAAAATGTAACTTTATCCACTTTGATTAAACATATTTGAAGAAATTAAATTTAAAATACATTTAACTCAAAATACCTTGATACATATGGAAAAACAGTCTTTCTTGATGTACTTTTAAACAATAAATAAATCCTTTAGTAACAAAAAATTGGTTACCAACCATCAATTTTACATGTACATTATAATGTTAAATCACTTGCTATTGAAAGATTTATTTATTTCAATGGACTCATATACTTCGTGAGATAATGGTGCCTAAGTTAAATAGTGTCTTTCCACCATTCCATGTTCCTTGTGATGTAAAATCAATCGCTGTTTAATGGCTCTTTCCTTGCATGTGTTTTTTCCTTGATTTCGTTCAAAAACAATAAATATCCTTTAAAAAGTAAAAAAGCTATTTCCTATCTAAAAATAACTTTTAATGTTCATTAAAATTATACAAGATTTTCTTTTTATATTCAAATGAATAGGTCAGTGTTGGATGGGAGTATAGTAGACAATTATATTGTTATATAACACTGAAGCACCATACAAAATTATTATTTAATTGTTTTAGTAAAATGGGATCATCTCAAAGTTTTGAGAGTTATATTTCAGTATTATTTTTTATACTTTGGTATTTTCAAAATGGTATATTGATTGACAGAGCTGGGATTCGGTAGAAAAATCTAACGCTGATTCGGTATTCGGTAGATTGTATAATATATATACCGAATATCGATCGGTGCGGTAGATAAGAAAGAAAGAGAAAATGATTTATGTATCTCCTCTGTGACTTCTTCAAATGCATTTAGTATCGGAGAATTTATAACAAGACAATTAAGTACATAATTTGTTTAAAAAAATTATAAAGATTATTGGAAATTGGATGCATGTTATTTTTATATAAATCATATATACACTCGAATTTGAGGGAAATGGACCTGACACAGAAAAAGAAAAACAGCTGTTGATTATAAAACATAGAGACATCATTCTTCTATTTCTCTGGCATCTCTATTATTATAGTATCAAATTGATCACAAATTGCCTGGCATCTCTTTGATTATACAGAGAATCTTAAGAACTCCCTGGATATAGAATCTCTATCTTTTCAAATCGACAGATGTTTTTCTTTTCTATGTCAGATCGTGTATAAAGTAATCCTTAGCCCAAGTTCGAGTACCAGTCATCATTGAAATATAATAAATATGTTTAACATGATTAACTCTATAAAAAATATATTTTTTAAATAATCATACTTTTTATGATTATAATGTTCAAAAACAAATTTGTTTCAGCATTAATTTTATCGTTTGTTAATTGAGTCAAGATTTTTATTGTTTATCGCAAAAACCTTTTTGTGTCTATTTGGATCTATAGAATTACGTCCGTGTGGATATAAGCAAGTATTAAGCGCTAAAATTAGTCTATAAAATCTATGACCTTAACAAAAGAAGTAAGAATGGCTAATATGACATATTTATGACTTCAAAAAATATCTCAGCTTCAAAACATAGAATTGTATTCCTTATTTTTTTAAATAGCTACATATGCTTTTCATATATTCAATACACTAAAATGTCACGTATAAAAAAATGAGATTTTTATACATTTTGGCAGCGTTTGCTTATTAAAGAAAAATATTTTTTCTTTAACTAACTACAAAGTAGTGATGCTAATGAGTAGCCTTCATTAAATAGATCTCAGAAAGAAACAAAATGATAGGAACTATCTATTATTACAGTGACATCATGTTTGGAGTAGACAGTGTGGATCAAATTAGTCTCTTGAAAACAACACAATTGGAATAAGACATTGGTCAGTGGCCTTATTTTGCAACAAATCGGACCTTGGATTATCTCGGAAGATAATATAAAGAAAAATATCTCTCGTCATCATTTTTTGATAAATTCAGCAGCAAAATCATACTATTTCGACGATGAATAACAACTAAAAAGTGAAGTAATTTGACTAAGCCCCGAATTTGTTTTCTAAATTCAGAATTGTAATAATGAAACTTCCAATAAAAGTAAATTTGGTGTTTATGGTCAATATAGCGAAGGTGTCCAAAAATTATAAGCCTTAAAAAATTACTAGATATCTCAGAATGGTTTATTATCGGAAAAAAACAGGGAGAAATTAATATATGGATCACGAATGACACCTTTGGTTTTTTTTAATCTTATTGTTATTATAACTCAATCCACTAAGATTTCAATTGCTTGATTAAAACATAGGATTATTATACTATGTAACAAAATTAAGGTATTTTTTGCCCCTGGGCTGAAATTCCTAATTTGAGCCCCATTTTTTACGTAGATTCCAAAAATGCCACTCAAAATATCGTCCGAAAAAAGGTTGGACTTTATGGTCTCTTTTTTTAAATCAGGATTTTCATCATTTTTAATGGTTCACGCCCACTTATCTTCGTGCAAAGTAAGAATAACCACAAATGTCAGTTCTATTTATTTTATAGTATGTCAATGCATTTCAAATCAGTTTTTATAATTTCAATATCTTTCGTACTATTGGAAAAAATAGGCTTCATATTTGAAAAAGTTGATCATATTTTAGTGTTCTATTTATGCGGCTATATTTTTTTTGTTTTAAGTTTATTGACTATATTAAAAATAAAATATTTTTTGTATATGTCAATGCATTTCAGAACAGTTTTCATAATTTCGATATCTGGGATGAAAGTAAAGAAAATATAAATTTAGTATGAACAAGTATTGATCATATTAAGGAACTACTTTTAGGTGATTCATGAGGTTGAATTAAATATTATGTGATTTGTTACGAAGAAAAAAAAACATGTTCGCCTTTTTATTTACATATAATTATTTACAAGTGTCAAAAATAATTTGATTTTTTAGAGAGTTACTGTGATTGGAAAATTGCATCCCAATATTGTTATCAAATTATTTAAGGAACTTGCAAATAAAAAGGCAAACATGTAACTACTTTTAGGTGATTCACTGAGGTTGCATTAAATATTATTGTGATTTGTTACCAAGAAAAAAAACATGTGATTTTGCATGATTAGGTTAGTCGAACGTTGATCATTTTTTAGCACTGGAAACAAAAAACAATTATGCAAAAATTTCGAACTACACAAAGAATTTTAAAAACATTGTGTCTATGCCGTCAGAATTAGTTATAAGCATAAGAAAATTGTGGCGTTTTTGACATAATTGGTTGTAGGAAAAGTAGATGAACTAAGAAAAAAGTAATTTGTATTATTCTACAAAGTATTCCTTCACCTGCAGCTATTGTGGAGTGAGTATCAATTTTAGAAAGAAGATATTAATCTTTAAAAAATGATAATCATCTCTTCTTTCTGTCATTTACGAATCCCTTGAATAATATCATTTACAAACCCCTTGAATCATGTCCTCCTAGTTCACCTTTTAATATTAATTGAATAAAATAGCTGTTCATGTTAAAGAAAAAAAGCATTCAAAAAGTTCAAAAGAAAATCGGGTTTGGCATTAAATCCTTTAAAGACATTCATTCTTCCTATTGGTCGGTGGAACCTGTAAATGGTAAAATGTTGGCAACTGTTCAATAAAATATAAGGTTTCAATTCTTGGGGTGGATGGGGACCTAAAGGCATTCATGTAAGCAATTGGAACAAAATGTCGTCTCATATCAGTAAACTCATCAATAGTTGGAGAGGTTTTTTTTTTTTTTTTTTAGTTAGACTTTATTTCCGTTTGCCAATATATATAATTTACAGGGAAAAATAATAAATTAAAAAAAAAAACATAAAAAAAACAAGAATAAGTAGAGTAAAATAATAATAATATATATATATAAAAAAATAAAAACAGGCAATGAGCACGACCACGCAAAAGGGGTATTTGTGCTACTACGGAATATTATAAGAATTTTACTGTGTACAATAATTATTTGCCATTATTTTTTCATTTTGAAACATGTCATTAACTTTAAAATTCGATTATTATCGGCTTCGCATTGCATGGCTTCATATCTTTCTTGGGATAGTGCAGGGCATCTGTTGATAAGGTGATCGGCTGTCTGCGGCTCTTCCTTGCAAACGTTGCAGGTTGCAGTTGAGTTTTTCCATTTGCTGAAATGAGCCAGAAAAGGCCCATGTCCGGTGTAGGCTTGAACTAGCAACCGCAATTTTTGTCTGTCGAGGTTGACAATCTTCTTGTTGGGTTTTCCAAGCAAACCACGCGTATGAGCCATGGTCCGTTCATTCAAATAACGTCTACACCAGGCTTTATAGAATGCATCATATAAGGACTTCTTAACGAAACTTGGAGATATGCCAACACATTTTCGGTTTTGACTCGTTGTGCCACTTTTTGCAAGAAAGTCTGCAAACTCATTTCCTGTCAGATCATTGTGACCTTTGCACCATGAAAGTTGAATATTTTTCTGACTTTTTGCTTTCAATAAAGTTTCCTTGCACTCCTTCACAACAACACTGGTGGTAAGGGGATTTAAAATTGCTGCAATAGCTGACTGAGAATCTGATAGAATTTTGACATCACCTGAGGGTTTTCCTAATTGCAGAACAGCCTCAACTGCTTGAGTTATAGCAAAAACTTCAGCCTGAAACACCGTAGCTTCGCTGCTCAGGGATGCAAATGACTGATAAAGTGATTTGTCACCTCGAGTAATTGCCCATCCAGCGCCTGTTTTTCCATAATCGTCTTTAGATCCGTCAGTATAAATAGTTATGTCAGGGTCGTGGACATCGGGATTATCTACCCATACACGAATGCCTCGGATGTAGTCACTTTGTTGATATATTTGGGTCCTTTTTATTATTGCGTCAGATGAAAAACGGTGTCCTCGACGCTTTGGAAGATCTCCTATTCCATCCCATGTATCTTTGAGAAAGTGCCTCGTTCTCCATCTCGATTTCGTTGCAAGGGATTGTATGTATAGGTCCAGGGGGATTATACCCAATATAGACTCCATCCCCGCCGTCGGTGTTGATCGAAGTGTGTGGGTCATTCCTAGAAGTACCTTCCTTTGGATCTTATTTAAAACTCGTATAGCACTCTTTTTCGTTGCAATAGCATGCCCCCAAACAATACACCCGTAAGACAGTGTCGGCCTAATTATTGCTTCATAGAGCCAGAGTATTTTATCTGGGGTTAATCCCCACTTTTGCCCTATTGTGGCTTTAGCAATATTCCACAAACGAGAGCACTTAGCAGCCTTTTCAGCTAGGTGTTCCCTCCATGTAAGTCCCTGATCAAAAGTTAGACCAAGGTATTTCATTTTTGTTGAGTATTCTAATATTCTTCCATTCATATATAATTTTGGAAAATGTTTAGATCTCAGTTTGTATGCCTTAGAAAATACCATGGCTGTGGATTTGAAAGGGTTAAACGTTAGACCATTCATTTCCCCCCATTCCAGAACTGTACTAATTGCTTCTTGCATGGAGCTGACCAAGGTGTGAGGATCTTTCCCACTTACTAGTAGGAGGACATCATCAGCATAACAAACCACTCTGATTGCACCTTTTTGGAATTTTCTAAGTAATGTGTCCATTATGATGTTCCACACTATTGGTGATAGCACGCCACCTTGAGGACTACCCCGCTTTGGAGTAATGGAAATTTTTTCGCCTTTGATCTCCGCTGTAACTGTTCTTCCTTTGAGCAAACCAGTATACCAAGACACAATGCATTCTGGTACTTTTGCAGCAGACATAGCTGAGTTAGCTGAACAAAATTGAAGGTGGTCGAATGCACCTGTACAATCAAAGCTGACAGCTAACGTACATTGTCGTTGATAAATTGATTTCTCAATTATATCCGTCGCTTGTGACAGAGCTGTCTCTGTTGACAATCCCTTCGTGTAGGCATGTTGAAATTGGAGCGGTGGAATTATTTCCTCAACTCTCCACTGAACTATCCTTTCAAGTCCCTTAAGGAAGAAATTTGAGAGTGTTATGGGCCTGAAAGATTTGGCGGAGTTGTACTCATCTTTCCCTGGTTTTGACAAAAAAGTGACTTTCATCTCACGCCAGCATTTTGGAGTGTAACCAGTACTGAGTATTGTTTTGTAGAGTCTTGAAATATATTTTAACATGTTATCTCCAAGCTGTTGTAATACCACTGGCTTAAGCCCGTCTGGTCCCGAGCACTTGTAAGGACCAAATGAGTCAAAGGACTCTCGAACTCTTTTACAATCAACAAAGTCAACCGCAAAATTGTTGATCCCTGTAGACCGTATATAAGTGTCATTGTGTACAGAACCTGGAAAGTGCGCTCCCATAAGCGTCTGTAAAGACTCTATAGGCGTTTGTGCATAGCCTTGATCGGTTTTAAGGAGCCCAATCGATTCATTCATAGGCTTTTGAGCACGGATGAGCTTGACAACATCTCTTGAGCCTTCAGCTCTGCTGCAAAAGTGTTTCCAGGATTCTTTTTGAGCTTTTCTGATAGCCGCTCTATATGTATTTTTTGTAGACAAGTACTCTTCTCTATGGGAGTCATAATGACGTTTTGGTTCTAACCTATTCAGTTTACACCTTAGGCTAGATAGATGTTTTGTCCACCAAGGAATCGATTTTGCCTTCAGTGTTTTACTGAGAGGGCAGGCAATATCCAACGCCTTATTAACGATCTTTATGAGTGATTCAGCACACTGGTCAATCGCATGTGGAGTTGGGAGTATGTCAGGCAAAAGACAGCCCTCTGTTTTATCTCTGAACTTATTCCAAAGAGCTTTTCTAAAATTTCTTGATTTTCCAAAAATAGGTTGATATTGTCCGAAACTGAAAACTAAATACCGATGATCTGACATTGATGGTCTTTGGTCAACGTGCCATCCTGTAATATCAAAATTACGGAATGCATACTGATTCATTAATGTAATGTCGATGGTAGAGCTGGCCCGCTGAGTTATAAACGTAGGTTCATTTCCCTGGTTCATGATGGTGAGGTTGTTTTCATCTATAAGTGCTTCCAAACTTTCTCCTCTTGAATCAGTGTTTTTACTCCCCCAGAGACGATTATGCGCATTTGAATCCATGGTTACGAGAAGTGGTTTCTGTTCTCGTTCACAATACTTCACAAGACTCATTAATGTTTCATTTTCGACGGTTATCATCTGATCTAGATAGGCTGCACAAATATAGGACACACAACCATCTAATTTGAGACATATGGTGCATATATCCCTATCAGAATATTCTGGAACGAACCATGCGTGTAAATCGTTGGATGTTCGTATACAGGCCCTCGGTCTTGAACCCAGTTTGCTATGTATGGTATATCCATTAAGGTTAAGACTTTTAGTGGAACCTTGAATCAGATAAGGTTCTGTTATAAGCGCTATTTGAGATGTTCTGAGCTTTAATTCCGCATTTGCAGCTTTACAGTGTTGGGTGTTGATATATAAACAATTTATTACACTCATTTGTTAATGATGCTGTAGACTTTGAACGGGTTAGTCAAATTTTTACAATATCCTGCACTCTTTCCCATTCCAATCATTTTATAGTTCAGGGTTTCTAAATTTATTTTAAAAACACGGGGAAGTCCTAGAGGTTTATTAAAATTTTGATAAAAGAGGGCACTAAACGATATTGTAAACATGACCATATTAGGTTTGAAGTGTAAAAGAAGGTTCCATCGACTTCTGATTAAAATCTCGAGTTCTTTTGTTATTTTCAGACTCAGGACTATTAAAAGCCCGTTTACTAGACTTAGACTCTATATTGGAGACCGGCTTCTTGGTGGGTATCGCTGAGCTCTTACACATAACTCTATTCCAGTCATCTCTCAGAACAACTGACTTTAATTCTTTTGTACTTGAGTTAACCTCTTGTGAGGTTCCGTCCTGAGCCACGATACTCTTAGACACACCTGACTCTTTAAATCCGGAGACTATTGTTGGTTCAAGATTCCTTGGCGGACATTCTTCTCCCTCCATTTCGGCCTCTTCTACTCCCTCCTGTTGTACCGCTTCCTCCGTTGCTTTCCTTTCTTCTTCGCCGGAGATCCTAGTTGGAAGACCAAGACCACGTCTGAAGTTATTTTCAAACTCAGAGTATCCAATTTTACAAGGGGACTGACATTTGATTTTTGTATGCCCGAATTTTAAGCATTTAAAGCATTGTATTTGTTGTAATGTGGATGACAGTTCGACTTTACGTCCTCTTACAGGAACTATCATTGGAAGTCTTCTCTTTGGCTTTATGCGGAATTTTATTTGAGTTGGAGAGGTTATAATATCCAAAAAAGAATAGACCTTTATAATTCACAAATTATCCCAACCGTTTTATATAAGGCTTCTGCTTCTCCTTGGTTGGCAGAAAAAGCATTAATAGAGGAGGAGGTTGGGCTCCTAAAACTTTTCCAAAAACTATATCTACCATCTATTAAGCGTCCAATTAAGCAAATCGGCGGAGGTTTAGCTCTTCTATCCCACATACTCCCTAAGTTCTATATTAAAACATTTATTGACATTACAATGAATCCAGACATGGAGTGGAGGACAACGATATTTCAAAATGGACTGTATATGCCCCTAATGTTTGGATCAGACTTAACAAATTCGTCAACAAACGCAATTTCAAAAATTTGGGCTGCTGCACAGCGAATTGTCTGGAAGTTTGTTCCAAAATTTCAAGGGGACTCTACCGTAGATATAGTTCGTAAGAATTGCGTAAAAAAGTTATTTTTCTAAAATCTCAAGAGCCCAAATTTGTTAGAAGAAGAAGCCATCAACAATAGTTTTTTATCAATTCATAATATATGTTCAGATAATTTTATGGATGGGAGATTTAGGTTTTGTCTCTTAAAAGCAGCCCGTGAACACAAACCACCATGTCCGTGGCATCTTAAACTGGTACCCCCAAGCTCACAGGAGGAAGCTAATTCCATTGCTAATACACATATAAAAAATTTGTGCCCCCCTGAAAAATGGAGGAATATAATTTTACATTCTTTGATAGGGATCCATGATGGAAAGAAATTTACAGCGCAGTTACATATATCTGGTAACTGTATATATTTCTCAAATCATTGCATAAGCTATGTCAAACTGTACAATACCGTACTACACGCTTTTGTGGATTGCCCTTATGTATCCATCCTCAAAAAGTTTGGGGTGCTTAATGTGAGAGGCCTGGATAAAAGTGGAGACAATTATGTGAGAGGAATTATTTTATTTGGATTGGCGAAGAAAACTGGGCCCCAGTCACCCAAGGCAAAGTCGATTGGATTCGCCATTCTCAACTCGAAGGCGTAGATTGCCAACTGCATCACAAACAACAAAGTTGTGAGGAACGAGGATTTGAGGAAAATAGTCAAATCGGCTGCAGCACGGTATTCTACCCTGGCACTCAAAATACATTCCCTTTTAGATGACTCCTGGACCAGCGCCGCCAACATTGTAAAGTTTTATCCATCAGCATCAAGTCACTATTTTAAGTTAATCAAAAGAAATATGAAATTTTATAAATAATTGTGTATTGTGTTATCTGTTTTTAATAGTGTTTGATAGTCGATAATGTCTTTGTTCAGAGTTTTATCATAAACTATAATGTTTATATTTATATTTATTCATGTATATATGCCCATATATATATATATATATATATATATATATATATATATATATATATATATATATATATATATATATATATATATATATATATATATATATATATATATATATGTCCTCTCTGCACAAATAAAGGAAGGAAAAAAATAATAAATAATAATGTGTATCATATTTCATCATATCTGTCGATAACAAGATAATCACTCTTTCTATCAAATGAAAAAATCATGTTTATAAGTGAGTTGGTTAGAACCAGAACCTAAAAAATCAAAAATATTATTAATTGGCTCTGCCTAAAACAACCTTTTTGGTACCCCTAATTATAGAGGTGCGTTTACTACAGGTGGACATTTTTGTTTTCCACCATAATCGTCCGCTGATAAAAAGGATTGCAGAAACGACTGAAAATTGTATTAATATATGAAATATTTTTATGTCTCAATCATATTACATAAAAATCTATGAATTATATTTACTCTAAAATATAATCTGTATTCGTCTTAATTTCCTTGTTTAATGTACGGCTGTAATTATTTTATTCTAATTAGTAAACACTCGCATATTTGGTCGCCTACGGCGCCCATATGTTTGCCCTTCGGGTATGGGTAGGTTTTGGAGCTAGTTTGTGAGTGAAACAGACCTTAAAGAATATAAGAGAGGAGAGAGAAAATAATTTTCTGTTTTGTACAAACATTCCTCATAAAAAGTTTGGCTTTGTAAAAAGAATATGTTTTAAGTCACATGAGATGCTTTTTTCTTTTTCTATTTCTCTAACTCCTCCTCCTCTTTATCTTTTTTCCTCTCTTTACCTTGAAAAGTAGGTAGTAAAATCAGACAAGGTCTGATTTTTTTTCTGGTCCCATCACTTTGCAAATAGTTTTATTAGGTCCATCTTGACCCAAGGACTCCATAGGTACCTTCAAATTTCAAATCTGACCATAAATGTGGGAGGAGATAGCAAGCGGACATACAGACAGACAGAGATTGGTGAATTATTATATAGATTAAGTAAGCTAACGATATGACAGTCATATTTGTCAAATACGAACTTAAATAATAAAATATATTTCGAATGCCTTTTTTATTTTATATTTTTTTTAAATGAAGGTATATCATAAAAATAATTGATTATGTCATTAAAATATTACGTTTCCTTAAAGTAATATTACCATGATTATAAAAAAAGACAACAAATGTAATAAAATTAAATACAGTCATTATAATAATATTGTTATTTGACAGGTTTTGTGATTTTATACCTATAATGTTGCGTCCAAATAAGTTTTTCTACTAATAATAATAAAAAATTGAAAAGATGAAGAATTTGTAAATAATTCCTATTAAATTTAAAACAAAATATACAATTTGGTATAAATTATATGCTTATATCATAAATATGATATTTAACAGTGTTATGATTATTTATTTTATTTGTCTTTATATATCTATGATTTTATTCATTCTACTAACATAATAATATTACGTAATGTATATTATTGTATGACGTCATGAAATCAAATGTAAACACCAAATATTTCTAAGATCTTCCAACTTCTATACGAAATGTATTCGAATCTCATATTGGAAGAACTATTAATTCAAAGGCTGGGAGAAGCTTACTGTGATGTGATCCTTGGACTAGGACCAGGGTATTCTTTCGTCCCTATAAAGGCTCACGCCTGCATTCTCGTAGCCGCATCTGGGTTCTTTCATGAAGTTTTGAAAGAATGTTCCCTCCATCAAGAGATTAATTTGTTAGAAACAAAGTTGTCTCGATTTGTGAGGCCGGAAACACTTCAAAGGCTCCTTCCGGACGTAATACATTCTATGTATACAGGAGAGCCACCGAAGCTTGAGAGTGAGGAGGACATGGCCTTATTTAAAGCCTTCGAGTTCCGTCACCTGTCTCCGCCAGAACTAAGTAATACCGTAATAAATCGATCGATTTTTCGTAATTCTAATTATGTACATTTGCTTAAATCATATTGAATTATAAAATTCTTTAAAGTACAATGGGATTTCGTCGATAAGTTATTTACTTATTCTACTGTCAAAAATATGTACATAAAAAAGTATGGATTCGATGCCAACGTACAATTAAAAGATCAACAAACATTATTAATATTTTTTTGGCTTAGCACTTAAACGCATAATTTATCATGTAATATTCTATAAAGTCCAAACAGATATAAATTAAACCAATGATATGAAAGTCATAAGTTTACTTTTCATAAAAATATGTATTTTATTTTTCTAATACAGCTTATAAAGAAGTAACACCGATGTAGACGCAAAAACATATGATGGAGCTATGACCAATCTAGTAGTTTAAAAAGTCGAAATTACATTCTGTCAAAAAAATTATTGAGAAAAGAATGAATTATAAGAATGACGACTCATTAAACTATCACAGTAAATAAAAGTTTTTTTTATGATCAATCATTACCATTTACTTTTTTTAAACTCGTTCAGTATCATTAATTAACGGTTTTTATTTTTATAAAAAAATAAGGCTGTGAACGTATTGATCTTACAATAGTTTTGATTGAAACAATAAAAAAACTAATATTGAATTATGGTTTGGTCATATCCCTTGAAATAATGAATGTAATATTATTATAATAAATAAAATTCACAATCACTAATGTTTTTGAATCCCTACTGAAAAGCATCAATAATTATTTAATTTGATTGATTTTCAGATACATCGTTCCCGGAAATGGAAGTTTCTTTTTGTCAAAAGTGTCACATTCTCTTCACTTCCCTTGAAGAATTCCAGGAACATCAAAATCAAAACTGTCTTCGCAAAATCACCTGCCGAACATGTGGAAAAATGTTTTCCCGAGTCCAACACCTACTAGGTCATCTCTTGGAAGCAAAACACGGAGAACTCATTTGCTCAATTTGTAGCTTCATATCCGAGTCCCAAAGGGACTTGGAGTCCCACATCAAGACCCATGCCCTTATTCCAGAAAAACCCTACTTCTGCCTCCAGTGCGATCTCCGATTCGCCAGCCGGAAATCCCTTATAAATCATTTACCCAAGCATTCTTCAGATACCCCACACGTCTGTCACCTCTGCGGCAAGGGATTCAAGTGGAAGCATTCCCTCACCTCTCATATAGCAACCAGGCATTCTGGCGTTCAGAGGTAAAATGACAATGGCCAATCTTTTAATTTCAGTATTTCTCTACTTAATATAGTAACTCCATTTATTCATATCTCCATGAGCCGAGCCCACCCCGTTTCTTTCATACTTTTCATAGTGATGCATTTTTTGTCATTAGAAGTAATCAAAGTATTCATCACAGCTTCTAAGCAATATGATTGGTTGTTATATTATAATAATGAAAACACATACAAATGCACTATAAATATAATTGCATGATCCGACATATATTTTTTTAAGTGTTTAAATATTCCTTTCGTATCTTCTCATTGAACGTCGTCGATTAATCAAGCACCCTGTTAAAAAACATTTTCACAATATTTTTCGTTGGAAAACTCTTCATTTTCTCACCTCAAGCTCGTTTGTATGTCGTTCATTAAGGTTCTGGTTCGTATTGGATTTATATTCGGATCTCAAGTTATAAATCACATCCTAAATTTGTTTACCATTTACTTATCTATTTTTTTGTATAAATATTCAATTAATGATTGACATTTTGTCATCACTTTAGAGAAGTTTCATAATGTTTTCGATCAAGAAGAAACACCATGGAGCTTCTTGCCTCGTGAGAAGCTCTAAAGCTCCTCACAGTCCTTGTACATTTACCATTTTACAATTTTTATTTATTCCAATTCACGTCTATTACAGGTATCAATGTGAGGAATGCGGACTCCTTACATCTCATGCCAATGCACTCAAGTCCCACAAGTCCAAAGTTCACTCCGGATATGATAAACTTCCTTGTCCTATCCCAGGATGTTCCTTTCAAACTATTCGCAAGGACAATTTAACTACCCATATCAGATCACATGGCAAAGACAAGCCATATCAGTGTGAGCTATGTGGAAAGGCCTTTAGCCTATCCAAGAATATGAGAAGACACAAGGCCGTCCATCACGATGCAAATCCTCCCTCATTCAAATGCTCCCTTTGCAGCTACTGCAGTCCCCGCTCTGACAATATATTGAGCATATACGAAGAGTGCATCCGGGGAAAAGGATAAGATCGTATCCCAGAGTCGGGGGACCAAGGAAAATACCAATTCAGGCACAACATCTACCTTTACTCATATATTTGAACCCATCGGTACATCTCAAATGGATTCGGATCCATTTGTTGAAAGTGCGAGAGTTGTTTCATCCCTCACTGAAAATATTGATAATGTACTATTAACAAATAATATATGAGGTTTCCATTAAAAAATGCTCTTGATTATTTGTGGATTGTAGAGCTGGGATTTGGTACTGCGAATTCAGTATTCGGTAGATTTTATTATATATCTATCGAAAATCGATGGGTACGGCAGATAAGAAAGAAAGAAAAAATGATTTATTTAGCTGCTCTGTGACTTCTTCATGTGCATTTAGTATCGGACAATTTATTACAATAGACAATTAAGTACATAATTGTTATATTTTTTTTGCATTGATTATTTGAAATTTAATACATGTTATTTATATATAAATCATATATGCACTCAGATTTTGAATGAAATGGAAGGCAATAGCAAACAAATTATTTCTTTCACTGCCTTTTGTTATACGTTGTCCGATACTAAATGCGCTTTTAGCACCGGAGTTGGTTATTTATTTAGCAAAGTTTATCGTCTTCACACCAAGTAACGCTTCCTGTTCTAAATATCGATTTACATTCGCTAGTCGCAGCTCTGTTAAGAAGTAATTTGAATGAAATCTGTGTTTATAATTATTACAACTTTTTATACTTTTACTACCTCTGAGAACAATGGATACTGAGTTTGTTGACCTTCAATTTGTAAGTTTTAATGAGTGGCCCACTAAATTTTTTCTTAATACCGATTTACATTGGGTAGTCGCAGCTCTGGTGGATTATAATTCTTATAAGCTCCAGAAAGCATTGCACTAATAAAATAATACGAAAATAATATTATTCTTGTTCAGTTACCAAATTATATTTTATTTTCAATAATGTATATATATAATTTTAAAAACCCCATAAAATCATGGCTAAATTTATAAAGAAGGGGAATTACGTATAAAAAATATGTAAATATATATCTTTTTTAATTAATCCTCCGGAAAAGAATTTTATCTCAACAGTATAATAATACTCAAATACAAAGGTAGTTATGAGTACATAAGAACATTTATAATAAATTATGAAGTTATTTAAAATGTGACATACATGTTTATCTTTTCTGATTTAAATATGTGAAGGGGAGAACTTGTTATAGTCCTTCAGTGTAGTAAGACGACTTGAATACATTGAGACTCTGTCATACTAAATACCGATGTAGCTAGTATAATGATTTGAATTTTACTCTAAATGCAAAATATTCTTAACATTATATTGTAACGTTTGTAATTTTAACTTTTGTTTTCATTAAGATAAACAACTAGCTAATACACAGGAATATCTCCCATTTTTTGCTCTTTAAAAAGTAAAAAAACCCGTAATTGATACAAATTAGACACGAAATAACATAAGAATTCACTTCTGTTTGGTATAATAGATAAAATTGATAGAAAACATTAAAATAGAGGAGTTTCTGGTTTTTCAAGGATTAAAATATTAAGATTTTTTTATTATGGCCCCTGGAATGCCTGCCACATGGGTCGTTTCGGGCGGCACAAATCAATATATAGGTTTATAATGATCCTGATGAAGTCAAAAATATCTTGTTCAAAAATAGATTTAACATATACAGTCTATTTATGAAGAAGAAAAAAGTTTCTTTTTTTGAAAATTCAAGTTTATTTATTAACTACCTATTTTGGTAAATATGTTGCAAGCAGAGCTACATATGCTTACAGTAATAAAAATCTACTCCAGTATTACTAAATAAACATGAAATTTTAAAAAAATGATTATTTTCATAATATTTTATTTCTACTGGCTTTTTAATGGTTAAAACTATATTTGTTATTTTAAAAAATATAGTTTAAAAATACAATACACAATAAATAGAAAAAACAAATGAAAAAATCTATTCACAGATACTTTAAAATTAAAACATAAATGACGATTAACATTCAAAATTACTCTCAAAAGAAGGTAAAATAACTTCATATTTTATGCATTTTTTTAAACACAACTTATTGTCTATTTAAACTAAAACGGTGGTGTATACTTACTATTGATTTGATGAGCCTCAGTAATTGAGCTGAATAAACTTAGTTTTGTCAGTAGCCATTTTTTAAATTCAATTTGGACTGTAATATGATGATGCAACTAAATTTGTACTGGTTCACATAAGAAAAATGTTTGGTTCGTGTATTTTTTAAACTTTGAAGAACCAGAAACTCATTTATATGAATGTTTATTTTTAGAATGATATTTGAAGAAGTCTAGTAAGGGTGTTTATAATTTGTAGATTTATGAATATTGAAACCGAAATCGGTAGATTTAAAAATCTCTATTAGACGAAATTGTTTTTATAAACCAAAAATACAGTTACTTAATTCTGTTTACTATATAAGGTAGTTTAAGAATGGAAAGATAGGATAAAAGATTCGGGTCTTGGCTTAAGTTCTTAAAAATGATTTTTTCTTGATGGAAGAGTTTCGTTTTATAAAAAATATTTATTATTAAATGAACCACAGTTAATGAGATGGAAAAGGAGGGGTCTTAAAAAGATTCTGTTTAAAAAAGATTAGTGCTCACTTTTCAGTCTACCCGTTGATTCCAAATTATTCAATCTGAAGTGGTGTTCAATCTTTTACAACATAATACATAGTAATCGGAATTAATTGTAGAAATCTTTCGCTCGTAGTATTGATCCATCCAAATGCCAAACATCAATCGGTAGTCTCAGCTCTGATTATTAGGTGATAAAGATAACGTCTAAAATTTACTCTTAAATTCTTCATACTTCAACTATTTTGAGTAAGATGTATTAACCCTTTTCATTTAATCAGAAGAAAATTTATGAATCTCAAAATTTATACTTTAAGAAACCTGTCTAATAGTATTTGGTGAATAAATAAAAAGGATATCCATGTGGACTCCACACATCCTTTAAAATGGCTGAATCAAGTGAAGTCTTATTACAAGATATATTAAGCACTGCTGAATCCGAAGATCAGGAAAAGGAACCAATACTCCGAAAAGATGGATTCTCCACTGAAAATGAGGAAGACATGGCTCAAGTCATATTGAAGCGACTTTGTTACAATTTTTACCTATGGATGTACAGGGGAATACTTCTCATCGGTTCCTTTGGCCTAATAACTTTTATTATCCTAATACCCAGCATTGCATTCATAAGTTATTTCAGTTGCGCAAACAGTAAGCTCATAAATAAAGAGTTCCGTTATTGGCAAGATATTATTTCTAGAAAAAAGGATGTCAAGCAGAGAGTGGATCGAAAATGGAGATCTATACTTCAGAAGAAAGAGAGTGATATGGAAAAATGGAAGAGTGAGGCGAAGAACGAACTGGATGCACTGAGAGGGAAAGACGTTGAAGACAAGGAAGAGACGAAGGAACATTTAGAAGCGAAAATCACTTCAAGCGAATCCGACATAGAGTCCAACAATCAAAAGGATGTTTCAGCATCATCGGAGGATTTGAGTTCTTCCGAGGATGAAAGCAGTGATGACTTAAGCGATGCCAAGTCCGTGGAATCAGACAAAAAGACGCAGGTCATGTTTCATAGTGGTTTCATTGAGCCTCAAGATCCTGCTGAAGTGGTCGGAAGTGCTCCTCGTCTTGATGGAGAATTATATAATGTTCTGGAGCTGGCACAGCCCATTCTTATCTATAAAAATAAGAAGAGAGATGATTATTATATGGAAATGGAAGTTTTTAAACGAACAAAATGATCGAACAAATGAACTTATTGAAGCTACTGAGTTTAAATGATAAAACATAAGTATAATTAGAAGGAATATGTTCAAATACTTCGGAAGTCCACATGAGTTATTATTGATATACCTATAATAATGCATTTATATAGTGTGAATAGGATGAACTATATTTATATACCTTAATGATGTTGAATTAGTTCACATTCTCATTTCTATAACTTTTATATGTTTCATTACATTCAATCGCAATTTCGCCCTTTTTCCTTTGCCTTTTTATATTTTTAACATGTATGGAAAGCTATACAAACGAAAGACCGACAAAGTAATTGTTATATTTCTTTTTTGCTAATATTGCGATTATGTATAACATATTATTTATATAAATCGATTTTGCTGATACATTTATTATTTTGGATGGATTTCATTTGATAATCAATAAATAGATATATCATAAAAAACAGTTCAGCAATGTATAAAATCTTGATTGTGCATCTTTCCGTTGAGTCCCCACTTTGTCAAGGCTTTAAATAAATATATATATATATATATATATATATATATATATATATATATATATATATATATATATATATATATATATTAAAACGAAATTATTAAAAATGAAACAGTGGATTAATTAAATGCTCCAATAAATTATTTACTTTTTCCTAAATATGTATTTCTAATAATATTTATAAAATATATGACTATAAACAGTATTTGTTTTGTAATAATTTATAAATTATATATTTTTTTATATGTATTTCTAATAATATTTATATAATATATGACTATAACCATATTTTGTTTTGTATTAATTCATAAATTATATACTTTTTTCTAAATATGTCTTTGTAATATATATGATTATAAATAGTATTTTTTATAATTTATTTCGTTGCTTTTTATGTGCTTTAACATATAATGATTGAAGAGTTTGCTTTTTCATGAAATATTTTGGATAATTTCAGCAAATTTTAATCATCAAAAATTTATGAGTACCCACAAAACTTAATTTTATTCCATTTTCTAATAGAATTGTGATAATTAATTATTCTATGATCTAATTAAAGGCTAAATTCGATTATATTTAACATATTTTACTTTTACAATTACCCTCTTTTGCCATATGTGATGTCATGCTCATGAGGTAGGTTGCGTGGCGGTGTATTTTTTTAACTTTCATTGGTTTAAATGGCTCTACCTTACTTTAACTACCTGTATATATATATATATATATATATATATATATATATATATATATATATATATAATATATATATATATATATATATATATATATATATATATATATATATATATATATATATACTAGCGAATATTACCCGGCGCTGCCCGGGATTTTCCAACTTGACAATAGTCTGGATGAAAAAAAAATCACACCAATAATTTTAGTGATGTCATCGCGTGTGACTTTTCATTTTAAAATCAGTTTCTTAAAAAGTTATCATTGGGTTTTCATTGCCATTTTTCCGTTTTATATTCCTTAAGGCTGGTTATTTAAACATCGTAAAAAGAAGATGAATAATTTTAGTGATGTCATCGCATGTGACTTTTCATATTAAAATAAGTTCCTTCAACAGTGGTCATTGGGTCTTCCTTACCATTTTTCCGTTTTGTATTCCTTAAGGCTGGGAATTTAAACATCGTAAAATGAAGAAATCACACGAAATATTTCACTGATGTCATCACTTTTCTTTTCATATTCAAATCAGTTCCTTCAACAGGTGTCATTGGGTCAGGGCTTCATTTTGGATTTTATAATTTAAAAACCACTTAGGCAGTAAAAAGTCTCCCTAGAGGTTACATTAGATTCATAAGTTAATAAGCACCCCCAGGGAGCAAAAAAGAACTAACATTATAACCAACTCCTATGCTATATATATGTAGCATATGTACTTATGAAATAATGCTTACAAATAAAACTTTTTTGTTTTTCATCCAATTTTAAAATTTCTTCACATTTGCATTATACTCCCCAATTGGGAACAACTATATTAACAAAAATAAAAATAAAAAATGCCAAAAATCATGGGGAACCCCCTTAAGTTTTTGAAAAAATCAGTTTTTTGGGTTTTCTGAAAAAATATAAAACAATTGAGAAGGACTTTTTTATAATGTATTGCCAGGCTTTTTAAGCTCCTTCTTATGAACTCAAGTTGAAATCTGTGAGTTCCCCAGGAGCGGAGAAAACAACCCTTTTCCATTTTGCCAGTTTTTATGCCAAAACTCAAAAAATTATTAACTAAAATTAATTTTATATCCGACACGAACGTATTAGAAATGCAAAACTCTATAGATACTATTTTATAACTTGATGCGATCAATCTAACTGACAACCCACAGAAGGCCCTCCAGAATTTAGGATTTCAAAAATATTCCGCTTCGTCCATGAAATTCGACCTAATATTCAATCCCGGATTTGAGGCTCTTAATGACCTCGGATCCGGATACTGATAACATCAAAGTTGCTCCCTTTGTGAAGTTGAATATGATTGTGCAAAAATATATTGCGAAAACTTGCAAATTGAAAAAAATCCGGATCCCGGCCAAAATATGTCCCGGATGCCGGACATTGACTTAACCAACCTAGACTTATTTTGCAAGGCCTTCGTTTCGTATCTTTTGTTTTGAACTTTTTTTTGTATTAAAAAGTCGTCCCAGAGGTTTTCTTGAATTTCCCGACAGGCCGGTCCGGTTTTCCGGGAAATTTCTTTTGGACCCGATTGTAAACCTATTCTTGATGTACTTTTAGAGTAGCGTTTTTTCGAAATGGGAAAGAATCAAAAGTTAAGGAAATGACATAATCCGGGTCCGGGAGTTTCTGGATCCGGAATTTTTTTCCGGATCCAGGTTCTTTGAGTAGAGATGCAGATAACTTTTAGTTTGCGTTCTGTCTCTAAAACATCTCACTTACAAACAATGGACAACCAAAATTTTCAAGGTGTCAAACGAATTTTCCGGGAAACACTCAATAAAACAAAAACACGTCTTAGTACCTCAATCTTATCCACAGAAAATTTGGGCAAAATCTAACTTGCAAATTTAAAAAATCAACAAAAATCGTTTTGGCGAATAAAATAAGCATGTCGATGACGAATTTTCCGGGAGTTGACAACCCCACTAAAACACTCCCTGAGCTCCCAAAACTATTCACTGAAAATTTCGTCAAGATCTAATGACCCGTTCGGGAGATATAGGAAACGAACGAACGCACAAACGAACGAACGAACGAACGAACGGAATTCTTTTTTTATAAGTATATTATATATATATATATATATATATATATATATATATATTATATATATATATATATATATATATATATATATTATATATATATATATATATATATATATTAGGGTTGTTCTTATTTTTCAAATGTTTGAAATGTTAGCAACTTTGTGGATTTTCTGTTTCTTGGTGATAAAAGAAGACGACATACAAAGTTTGAACAAAATCGGTCAACATTACGAGGTCGCGCAACGAGGTCAAAGTTTTAAAAATTTAGTAAAAATATAGTTTTCCGCAAATTTCTTCAAATGGTGGACGTTACAGACTTCAATAATAATTATTAATTTAAAGGAAATCTAATTTACTACCAGACGTATGTTTGATGTTTTTTAATAAAACAAAGTTTTCAGTAAAAACAAAGCAAGAAAGGGAGTGTGTATTGTTAGCTTATTTCATAGCTTTTTTGTATCAATTAACTTCACTCGCCTGTAGAAGATGACTTGTTCGCTTCAGAGTAAAATAGTACTTTTAAGTTTAGTAAAACTTTAGATGATAAATCCAAAAATGACCTTGGTTGCATTCTATCAATTCAGAATTCAGTACAATCTGAGTTTACATCATATGATTCAGAGCCTGTATTGACCTATAAGAAATCGATTATGAAAAAAATAAATAATAATGTGTTTCTTAGATTTGCGTCAAGGTATCCTCTCAAAATTTTACTTTGTCTCTGACGCATTTATAATCCATTATATGCGTCATTTTGTACGCGAGATAGGCTTTTTTAATGTACATATAACTCTCTACTTATTAAATTGACATGATTTAGTATACCAAAATATTAAAGCTGGTTAACCAAGCTTTCATTTGATATGTTTGGTGTTCTAAAAATCGCTATACTTTAAGAGATATAAGCAAATACGTACTCTCCCCCAAAATTGATCTTTTGATATGAGAATATACGATTACCATTTGGTAACGGCAGTTAGTGTTACCTGGATAGGAAGAAAAAAGAAGGGAGAGAAGTGAGGCAAAATACTCCCTCCCTTCTGTTTCTCTTTCTATCCAGGTAACACTAACATAATTACCAGATGGTAATCGTATATTCTCAATCAAAAGATCAATTTTTGGGGGAGAGTACGTATTTGCTTATATCTCTTAAAGTATAGCGATTTTTAGAACACAAAATATATCAAATGAAAGTTTGGTTAACCAGCTTTAAATTTTGGTATACTAAATCATATCAATTTAATAAGTAGAGAGTTATATGTACATAAAAAAAGCCTATCTCGCGTACAAAAAAAAAAAAAAAAAAAAAAAAACAATATATATATATATATATATATATATAAATATATTTATATATATATATATATATATATATATATATATATATATATATATATATATATATATATATATATATTAGGGTTGTTCTTATTTTTCAAATGTTGAAATGTCAGCAACATTGTGGATTTTCTGTTTCTTGGTGATAAAAGAAGACGACATACAAAGTTTGAACAAAATCGATCAACATTACGAGGTCGCACAACGAGGTCAAAGTTTTAAAATATAGTTTTCCGCAAATTTCTTCAAAATGTAGGACGTTACAGACTTCAATAATAATAATAATTTAAAGGAAATCTAATTTACTACCAGACGTATGTTAGATGTTTTTTAATAAAACAAAATTTTCAGTAAAACAAAGAAAAAAATGGGTGTGTGTTGTTAGCTTATTTCAAAGCTTTTTTGTGTCAATTAACTTCACTCGCCTGTAGAAGATGACTTGTATACCAATGTTTGTGTTACCTGGATAGAAGAGAAAGAGAAGGGAGGGAGTATTTTGCCTCACTTCTCTCCCTTCTTTTTTTCTACCTATCCAGGTAACACTAACAGCAGTTACCAGATGGTAATCGTATATTCTCATATCAAAAGATCAATTTTAGGGGGAGAGTACGTATTTGCTTATATCTCTTAAAGTATAGCGATTTTTAGAACACAAAATATATCAAATGAAAGCTTGGTTAACCAGCTTTAATATTTTGGTAAACTAAATCATGTCAATTTAATAGGTAGAGAGTTATATGTAGATTAAAAAAGCTTATCTCGCGTACAAAATGACGCATATAATGGATTATAATGCGTCAGAGACAAAGTAAAATTTTGAGAGGATACCTTGACGCACATCTAAGAAACACATTATGATTTATTTTTTCATAATCGATTTCTTATAGGAATACAAAACGGAAAAAATGGTAATGAAGAGCTATGACAACTTTTTAAGGAACTGGTTTGAATATGAACAGTTAAATGCGATGATTTCACTGAAATTATTCGTGTGATTCCTTCTTTGTGTGATATTTAAATACCCAACCGTAAGGAATACAAAACGAAAAAAATGCAAGGAAGACCCAATGACAACTGTTGAAGGAACTGATTTTAATATGAAAAGAAAAGCGATGACATCACTGAAATTATTCGTGGGATTTCTTCATTTTACGATGTTTAAATTCCCAGCCTTAAGGAATACAAAACGGAAAAAATGGCAAGGAAGACCCAATGACCACTGTTGAAGGAACTGATTTTAATATGAATGTCACATGCGATGACATCACTGAAATTATTCGTGTGATTTCTTCTTTTACGATGTTGAAATACCCAGCCTTAAGGAATACAAAATGGAAAAAATGACAATGAAAACCCAATGATAACTTTTTAAGAAACTGATTTTAAAATGAATAGTCACATCCGATGGCATCACTGATATTATTCGTTTCATTTTTTTATTTTACGATAATTAAATACTCAGCCGTAAGGTATAAAAAACGGAAAAAATGGCAATGAATACCGAATGTCAACTTTTTAAGGAACTGATTTTAATATGAAAAGTCACATGCGATGATTTCACTGAAATTATTAGTGTGATTTCTTCTTTGTGTGATGTTTAAATACCCAGCCGTTTGGAATACAAAACGGAAAAAATGGCAATGAAGACCCAATGACAACTGTTGAAGGAACTGATTTAATATGAAATGTCACATGTGATGACATCACTGAAATTATTCGTGTGATTTTTTCTCTTTATGATGTTTAAATATCCAGCCTTAAGGAATACAAAACGGAAAAAATGGCAATGAAGACCCTATGACGACTTTTTATAGAATTTATTTTAATTTGAAAAATCACACGCGATGACATCACTAAAATTATTGGTGTGATTTTTTTCCCATCCAGACTATTGTCAAGTTGGAAAATCCCGGGCAGCGCCGGGTAACATTCGCTAGTCTACTTATAAAAAAAGAGTTCCATTCGTTCGTTCGTTTGTTCGTTCGTTCGATCGTTTCCCTGTATCTCCCGAACGGGTCATTAGATCTTGACGAAATTTTCAGTGAATAGTTTTGAGAGCTCAGGGAGTGTTTTAGTGGGGTTGTCAACTCCCGGAAATTTCGTCTTTGACATGCTTATTTTATTCGCCAAAACGTTTTTTGCCGATTTTTTAAAATTTGCAAGTTAGATTTTGCCCAAATTTACTGTGGATAAGACTGAGGTACTAAGACGTGTTTTTTTATTGAGTGTTTCCCAGAAAATTCGTTTTCTACATGATTACTCAAAAATATTTTTCTTTCTGTCCCTGTATGTCCCCCCAAATTTAAGTTTTGTGGAAAATAACAACACTTTTTATATTGCAACATAGTGCTAATCAAATTTCAATAATGCCTAGAGATGGAGAGGGATGTCAATTTCCAGCCTTAAGGAATACAAAACGGAAAAAATGGCAATGACGATACAATGACGACTTTTTAAGGAGCTACTTCTAATAAGAAAATAACATAGGTAGGCACTCTATGAAACGACTTAAAAATAACTTCTTGTTGTGATGTTTAAATTCCCAGCCTTAAGGAACAAAAAATCGGAAAAAATGGTAATGAAGACCCAAGGACAAATTTTAAGGAACTGATTTGAATATGAAAAATCACATGTGATGACATCACTAAAATAATTCATCTTCTTTTTACGATGTTTAAATACCCAGCCTTAAGGAATACGAAACAGAAAAAATGGCAATGAAGAGCTATGACAACTTTTTAAGGAACTGGTTTGTATATGAACAGTTAAATGCGATGATTTCACTGAAATTATTCGTGTGATTCCTTCTTTGTGTGATATTTAAATACCCAACCGCAAGGAATACAAAACGAAAAAATGGCTTAGGAAGACCCAATGACAACTGTTGAAGGAACTGATTTGAATATGAAAAGAAAAGCGATGACATCACTGAAATTATTCCTGTGATTTCTTCATTTTACGATGTTTAAATTCCCAGCCTTAAGGAATACAAAACGGAAAAAAATGGCAAGGAAGACCCAATTACCACTGTTGAAGGAACTTATTTTAATATGAAAAGTCACATGCGATGACATCACTGATATTATTCGTTTCATTTTTTTATTTTTACGATAATTAAATACTCAGCCTTAAGGTATAAAAAATGGCAATGAATACCCAATGTCAACTTTTTAAAGAACAGATTTTAATATGAAAAGTCACATGCGATGACATCACTGAAACTATTCGTGTGATTTCTTCTTTTTACGATGTTGAGATACCCAGCCTTATGCAATTCCATCGAGCAAATATATATTAAAAATGTCAAAAAGTTAATTTTTCAATAAAATATTTCAATCTTTTATACATGGTTTTTCCAACAAAACTATAGGAATGTTTAAATCAATATAAAACCCCATAATAATTGTCACCGCCCCAAACATGGGGTAGACATTCCAGAGGGTCAAATAAAAAATATTTTTCCTCTTCGATTTTTAAGGCTTAGACAAGAAAATCATCTATTGGATTTTTAAAATAAGTCAAATGTGAAGAGTATCATATTGTATCATAGTAAAATTACAAAACATTAATTATAATTGACTTAGTCTAAATATTTGAAAATGGGCATGTGTTGTCATTATTGTATTACGTTCGTATTACATAATTCCTTTTAAATAGCATATGACGATGATGTCACTGCCGTAAAAAAAAATGAGTTGTTAACTCATAATAATACTATTTTTATGAGCTATGTATTTATTCATTAGTAAAAATCGATATTATCTAAATATATTTTCTTTAGATTGATGAATCTTCATTAGATAAGACATAAAAATATAATCCTTAAATTTATTAGATAAAGAAATAAAATTCTATCAAAAATAGTTTTGCTAGATGTCATTAAATGATATATTCATATTACCTGACTTCATCATCATCTAAACTCCAAAAAGACAAAAAAATTATATATATATATATATACAGGGCTTTGCCGGTAAATTGGGACTGTTTCAATGAAAAACGAAAATGACTGTAATTAGGTTATTAATTAATTTATTTGGATGAAATTTTAACAGCAGTTTCATTAGGTTCAAATACATTGATATTATTCTATATGCCCCCCTTTGGCCTCAATAACAGCCTCAATTCTGGCTCGGAACCTCCAAGCAACAGCCACCACATCACTGGCAGGGATTTTCTTGCTTTTTTATGATGGAGGCCTTCAGCTGGTCAACACTGCCATGAGAGTGTTCGTTGACCCTTTCGTGAAGGACGCCCCAGAAAAAATAATCAAGAAGGTTGAAATCTGGGTTATTACTAGGGCAGTTTTGAGCCTTCACGAAATTGGGAACTTTCGTGGCCAACAAGGTCTATGTGGTCTTGGACCCATGACATGGTGCAGAGTCCTGGATGAGTACCACATTGTCCAGACAAAACTTCTCATCCATCCAAGGGAAAAGAACTTCCTCCAAAATGTGCACGTACTCCACAGTGTTGATCTTGAGGTCGGCCTCAACGAAATGGGGGGCATGATGTTGCCGCTGCTGGCCACGGCAACAAAGACCATCACACTGGCCGGTTTTTTCGTCTTGAGGACAGCTGGGACAGCAAAGGGTTCAAAGGCAATCACTTTGGAGTTCTGCCTGTTGATTTCGGCGTCAACAACGAACTTCTTCTCTTCCACAAAAGCAACCACTTTAGAAGCACCTTGATGTTTGAGGTGGTTTAACAACTTGGGGCACCTCTCAGCCCTGATGGCCTTGGCCTTGTCTGTGAGAAGATTTCTGGTCCTCCGGACATACGACTTCATCCCCAGGTTGTTTTAATGGCCCTTGAGATGGTGGAGACATGCACACCACGGTTCTTAGCGAGGGTGGTCATCGGAATTGTCGGATTTACCGTAATTGACCTTTTAGGGCCAGCCAAGAATCTGGGAGACCTCTTTGGATCACTTCTCTGCTTGTGGTCCTTCCTCTACGTCTTGCCCTCCTCCTTGAAGGCCTTTAAGACCCTGTAAACTTTCGACCTGGGGAGCTAGTTGGCCTTGATGATCTCTGAAGCTGTGCGTCCGGCGCGGGGGAGAATGATGATGGCGGACCTTTTCTCTTGCTTCATGGCTCTCACTCACACCACAGTAATTCAAGTAGTGTCAAACGAAAGAGAAGTGTCAGTTGATTCCAATGGTGTAGGAATTGGCGCAAAATTCAAACCAGATGTTACTTAAATTTAACCCTGGAAACAGTCCCAATTCACCGGCAAAGCCCTGTATATAATATTTTTTAAAGAAATAAGAATTAAATTTGAAAATAACAAGTTACCTTCAACAATAACTTCTTTTTATCAGTTGAGAAAATATTTTCGTCATTATATTATTATCTGCAAAAGTTTATGGATATAATCAACGTCATAGATTTATATTCTCAACGATGTGAGGGAGTTACTGTATGAAAATTAAAATGTGAAAAGCAAACGTATTTAAAAATTACTTAAAAACATCAACATGAGTACCCTCTTTTTCCTTCTTGAAACTATAAAAGAACACTAGTAGGAGCTGTTATTTAAAAAATTGTTGGTGCATCAGCACTTAAGTTCATTTATTGGCACTAAATATTATTTGACGAAAATTTTCAAAAAATAACAAAGTCATAAATTGACCATAGCTAAATTTAGTAAAACTAAAGTTTTTCAAAATAAGTAATAAACAACAGTTTTGCTTCATAACGAAACCTTTGAAAGCAATTTGGGGGGGGGGGGGTAAGGGGGGGTCAAACCAAAATCCATTTTTCTACGATCATAAGTTTCTTATGACACAACTTTCGCAGGGCGATAAATTTTGATATCTTAATATTGGGTTTTTATAATACCCCCTAATATACATATATACATATATTTATTTATTTATCGATAAACTTTTCTTTTCAAGATAAGAAATATGAAATCTCACTCTCACGTTGGTCCTTCCTATCATTTTTTCCCTCAACAGTGGGAAGTAAACAATATACTCGATATTTAACCCTACCATGCGTTACTTTAGCACTCAATATTCTTTATGGTTCAAACCTCAACATCCAGGAATGAAATGATGGATTATTACAAAATGCCATATATTTTTATCGTTCCCGCTTCTTTTCTTTCAACCAATCAAGTTAAAGAAAGAGGTCATCGTTTTTTGTGTTTACAAATTTCATGAATCATTATATATTATCATGACATATTGCAAGATTGGGAAACTTTTATGTCATTATCTTTTTATATGTAAAAACATCGTTTATTCCCGATACACTTTTATCCCTCTGATACATTTAGTATCACAATATAATGCATTCTCACACCCCTGTAAAAATGTGGGATGGAGGAAATATGAATGATATGAAGAATAAAATATGTATATGTGTTATCTAATGACTTTCCAGACATCTATGCAATTAAAGTGTGTCTAATCAAAAAGCCGTTATTGATTTATAAGCAGATGTTCGATTAATAAATTACACTTCTTATGATTGACTGCTATGGACGCATATTACAATAAATTATTATAAACAAGTCAAATACTTTGTTCATATATATATATATATATATATATATATATATATATATATATATATATATATATATATATATATATATATATATATATATATATATATATATATATATATATATATATATATATATATATATATATATATATATATATATGATAATTGATCTTCACTCTTACTTCATGAGATTGAAAAAAAATCAGTTACCAACTTTTAAAAACTGAAGCTAATCAAGGGTTGATTTTATCTTTTATCGTTGATAAACTCTTATATTAACTCATATCTTTTTCTTCTACTGACCGCAGTCATTATTTCGAGTGTTTACTTTCAAATTTACTGAATGCAAAAAGACTGAAGTGATGCTGCATTTCTAGAACCATATCATGAGTCTTTTCATATATGGGCGTACTGAATTCATCGTTATGAGTTATGACACATTTCTAATTATTATATCTATTATAAGACATTTTAAAAAACAGAGGAAAAAGTATAACATTCTGACTCTTTTGTTTACTCCTTCCTTTCAGACATATATATGATGTGATACAAGCATGGTATAATGAAAAAAACATTATTGGTCAAGAAGAGCAGATATTGACCATTTAACTCTTTATTTGACCATTCACTGATAGTTCCTTTCACAAAAACTAATCTCATACAGTACAAATTTATTGCACTCTTTAAAAAAGTGATCATGTTTGTTTGTATAATCTCTCAACTAATGTTTGCTTGAATATGATATTAGTTATATAGGAGTATTCTTATAATTTTGTATTTGTGGTAAAATCTAATGAGGAACCAATTATTGCGTTCGCAGATTTCAGAAAATTGTTTTTTATGACTTACACAAGAAATTCCACTGGGTCGTTAGTGACTATTTGATTCGATATATTAATTTATAGCAAAAATGATTAGATGAGATAGTTTTATTCAAACGTATAGTTATAATTATCCCATTTTGCTTGCAAACACTTCCATTGGAGTACATCATATATATTTTTTAAATAGTACTGAAGAACATATATTTTTCCGTTTAGAGATTTAATTGAATTTAATGTAAATGGTAGTAAAAAAATACATCATTCCATATTTGGAATGTATACTGGATAAATCAATTTAAGTATGTCAAAGTTATGTAAAAAGATACTCATCTCTGTAATTAATTTGATTGACGTCATGGCTTTGAAACATTTAATATAATGTATTCCTAGTTTTTATGGTCAAATAAACACAAGAATCCATGGAATTTATTAGTTCAAATTTTCTGAGCTATATTCATAATTCATTAGTAGAGGGTTTTCTGTACGTATCAGAGATTTAAATCAACATTGATTTAAATCTAGGATCATTATATTAGATTATAAATATATAATACACTTTATTTCTGTCTATTCCTTTGCAACTCAAATGACCAAGTTAACTAGCATTTTTCTATGGTTGATTTTACTTTTCTGTTACAGGAAAATTCAATTTGTTTGTCTAAAAAAAACGACAAAGATATCGGATCCATATTTAACTGTTGAATATTAGTTTTTCGAAACTCTTATAGAGTATATCCGAATCCGCAATTATGCATTTAAATCTTCCGAACAAAGCAAAATGTGATTACTTAGACTGGTAATCTTGATTGCTCTCTCTGTCTACTCTATTATTTATGATTACCTAATTTACAAATTAAGACTCAAGACGTGATCAACAATATTTTTCTTAATTAACAGTCTACAGTTTGATATCGAATAATCACTAATTAATATAAAAAATGAACCTTCTGTTTGATAACTGTATACAATTAAACGAGACATAAACAAATCTTGATGCATAACTAACCGTTGATAATAATAATAATACTCGGGTTGTTTTTTTCGAGCTGTTAAGTGTTGTTTTGTTTATCTCATTGCATCTTTGGGAGTTCCTGTCATTAGAACTCTTATTCATTGGAAACGAAGCATAAACATCCGCTCAGCTTCATTTATTTATAACTTAAATTGAAAACAAATGAAACATTTAATTTGAAAACAAATGAAAGGCCCATTTGAACTCTTTAATTACTATTTATCAAATCCTTTAAATGTTTTTCTATCTACTTATTATAAATCTAGCAACAATAGCGATTAAACATCCAGTTCATTCCAGTATTAAAGATTCTTGGTATTTCGGAATCCCAATGGACCTATTTTGAATACTTGATAAAGATTTAATCCTGTGTGCGCATTATGACGACTAACATTTTTTCGACGACTAATTCGCCAAATTAAAAGCTATCAAAGAGTCTCAAATAAATAAATTTAAGGTCTTTTATTATTCTATAACCCCTTTTTTATCTCTTTTATTCTGTTTTCTTATGTTATGTTTTGTATTTTAAATATTTGTACTTGTAGTATTGTTTAATTATCGTTTATGGTTGAAATATAAACTGTTAAAGTGTTTAATTATATACTTTTATAATTACCCACTCTCAATATATAAAGTCTTATAAGAAAATAAGTATGAGTTTATAATATAAGGAATGTTCGATCCATGGAAATTTGAATCATTCTCAGAAAAAGTGAAGCCTAGAAGTAATATTTAATAAAATCTGAAGTGTTGCCGATTTAACCTTGCGAAATATGTAATGGCTACTTTATATTAGTTTTACGTATAATCAGTGGCGCCGGAACATCAACCACATAATTTTTAGCCGAATTCAAGTCTATGTAGAAGTGTCAAACGCCAAGCACTTTTTGATCACCCCACTTTTTGAAATGAATCCGGCGAGCCTGCATATAATGGACCAACAAATGAATGGTATTAAATGATGGACTGTTAGGGTATACTAACTTAGGGAGCAGAACTTTAATCCCTTATACAACCTCAAGGACAAATAAAAGATGTTTCATTGATTGACAATACTCTTTTCACTCTTTTTTATGGGACGGTTTCTTATTTTATTTAAATTATTAATATTCGTATTTATAATGCTTCAGGTAAATCCTTTATATAAAGTACAACAATATATAAGCTAGCTCATATATAAATAAATGGACTCACATTGTAGCCAGGTATTTGTACATATCCTAAGAAAGGGATAAGAGCAAATAACTGATATTATCTTACTCACTTTTAATCCTCAATATTATCAACACCTTAACATACTTTTCAAAAGATGTAGAATCTATAAGAAAATATTTAAGGACGCTTTTATGACGACTCTAGAAAACTCACCATATTTGTTTTATGATCACGATGAGAATGTTTGTTAGGAATGACAAAGTAAAATCAACATTCATTTCTTTTCTTCACCGTAAGAAGTTTCAGTCATAATAATAACGGACAATGTTGGAGGAGTTCATTTACACAATGAATTATATAAATGATATTAGATTTAAGCGCATAAACCCCTTAAGTTGTGTTTTTAAAGATGCTTGTCCATGAGTTGATGTTCTAACTTTAAAAGTTATAATATTGAATTGATGTCTCATTTGATAGTATCAACTATTTTTTAAAGCTCCCTTTCTTTCAACCTATAAGGTTATCTTTAAAAAAGTCTCATACTGATATCTTTGAGGATAGAAAAAGTGTTTTGCAACGTGATTGATTAAAAGAAAAATAAATTCAGTGGTAAGCAATAATATTATGCTACGAAATGTCACTTCACTACCGGCTGTTGAGGAGTGAACATCGATTCAGAGAGAAGAAATTTACTCCTAAAAATACTAATTGTCTCTTCTTCAGTGGCCTACATCCATGACGTCATTGTCGAATCCTTTGAATGGGCTCGTCAAATATTATAAATAAAATAATTAAGTAAATCAACAACACATATTTAAAAAACTAATATATTTGTTGTTAAATAGTTCATCACTCGGACTATTTGACGTAGAAAAAGAAAGAAAAATGTTTTACCAACTTACTAATGTATGTTTATTGACAAATTTATAAGAACTCTCCAATTTGGACCTCAACTTCCGGCAGCTGTTGGCAATGAAGATCTGGTCCAAATTGGCTCAGGCATCCATTATGACCATCTTAAGCTGGTGCTTGGACCTCAAATGAATGTCAATTAGGGAGCTCTTCAAACACCCAAATATGGCATAGTCCAGGCCGTGAGGAGGCCTCCTTAGGAAAAATCCTTGTTTTTCTTTCCTCAAGAATTCTAGGTAAAATTCAGATGTGTGACAACTTGCACCATCATGTTGAAGCCACCATGATTCTCCATATGTTACACTTGTCCGAGGGAAGACTTTTCCCCTCAAAAAGTTCACTTATCTGACTGAGTTGAGCCTTTGCTCTTCCTCCAAGAATATGAGATCACACTTCTGACCTTAACAGCCAACAGAGTCTCGGCAGGTCTTGTTGGTTCATACCTCATCCTCATAGGAGCAGCTGATGTACCTTTCTCCCATGTTCTGTACACAATTTGCCTTGAAACACCTAAATTTTGGCTTATTTTTGATGGATTTTGGCCCCGTGCGGAAAATGCAAGAATGGCAACTTTGTTTTCCTCCCAATTCGCCAGGATGACGTAATTATCAAGTTTTTTTGCTTACACATTTTTTAAAGAATGAATTGATATCAATTAACGCAACCTCTATTTTATTTATTTATCTATACTTAACTTAACTACATATTTTGGACCAGTTCTGAAGGTGCACAACCTTTATAAATATCATAAAAATAGTAGAACAAAGATATTGTTCCTTGCCCATTAAGTGAAGTGTTGTCATAGAAAACTACAACATGCAAGAATTATTTTGGCCTTCGGAGAAAATATCTGTTTACATTAATTAAAAGCGTGCAAATACAAAAATACTACATTTGTTCATCATTGTTACTAACTGAAAAAAAAAAAAAATTGCTTACTCTTGCATAAAGGCATATAATTCCTTCTAAAAGTATTTCCGTACAAATCTAATCATTAAACTATATGTACACATAATAATAAAAAGCTTTGTTACAGAACATATATATATATATATATATATATACAAGCTGAAGAACCGCGCTACGCGCGGTCTCCAGCTTGATAAGGGGGCTGCGCCCCTTATGATCCCCCGCCTCGGGCCTTCGGCCTGACATTGAGTAAAGTTACATTTTGACTCTTATGCAATATATATATGTAGCATATGTACTTATGAAATAGTGCTTACAAATAAAACTTTTTTGTTTTTCATCCAATTTTAAAAATTTCTTCACATTTGCATTAGTCGTCCCAATTGGGAACAACTATATTAACAAATTTAAAAATTTAAAAAAATGCCAAAAATCATGGGGGACCCCCTTAAGTTTTTTGAAAAAATCAGTTTTTTGGGTTTTCTGAAAAATTATATGAAACACTTGAGAATGATTTATTTATAGTTTGTTGTCAGACTTTTTAAGCTCCTTCTCATGAACTTAAGTTGAAATCTGAGAGTTCCCCAGGAGCGGAGAAAAAAAACCCTTTTCCATTTTGATAGTTTTTATGCCAAAACTCAAAAAATTCTAAAACAAAATTGCTTTTATAAAACACGAACTAATTAGAAATTGCACACTCTATAGGTACTATTTTATAATTTGATGCGATCAATCCATAAACAGCCCAAAAACGGCCCCCCAAAATTTAGGATTTCAAAAATATTCCGCTTCGTCCATGAAATTCAACCTAATATTCAATTCCGGATTTGAGGCTCGTAATGACCTCGGATCCGGATACTGAATACATCAAAGTTGCTCCCTTTGTGCAGTTGAATATGATTATGCAAAAATATATTGCGAAAACTTGCAAATTGCAAAAAATCCGGATCCCGGCCCAAATATGTCCCGGAGGCCGGACATTGACTTAACCAACCTAGGCTTATTTTGCAAGGCCTTCGTTTCGTATCTTTTGTTTTGAACTTTTTTTCGTTTTAAAAAGTCGCCCTAAAGGTTCTCTTGAATATCCCGACAGGCCGGTCCGGTTTTCCGGGAAATTTCTTTTAGACCCGATTGTAAACTCTATTCTTGATGTACTTTTACAGTAACTTTTTTTTTCGAAATGGGAAAGAATCAAAAGTTAAGGAAATGTCATAATCCGGGTCCGGAAGTGTCTGGATCCGGATTTTTTTTCCGGATCCAGGTTCTTTGGGCAGAGATGCAGATAACTTTTAGTTTGCGTTCTGTCTCTAAAACATCTCACTTACGAACTATGGACCACCAAAACTTTCCAACCCTTTTTTCAGGCCTTTGCAAGGCCGCTAGGCCTTATTTTTGTTTATATCAAAAGATGCCTACGGCCAAAGCCCACAAAACATTTTATTACATCCCAAGCCTCCTAACCCTCAAAAATCCATGCAAACCGCAAAACCCTCTCACAGACACAAATCTGGTCTGATCAGAATCTAACTTAGTTCAGAACCATCACAGTGTGAAGATGCATCTGTGTGCCAATTTTCATCTAAAACGGTCCAGTAGTTTAAGAGATTTCAGTCCGGAAGGAAACACGGACGCTCCCCGCTTATATAGATAGTGTCAACTATTTATAACAGCCATTAAAGTGGAGGAATTTAGTAGAAATTATTTTATCAAATTTTAATGGAAGATTATTAGAAGAATGGATTTACGCTTTGTTCATAGTATATTTTTTCTTTTTTTAAATGTATATTTATTGAGCGTTTGAGATTTTTTTGTCCTAAATAAATATAAGCCCACACATACATACTTACACATTTGGAATTTTCCTCGTAAAACGCTGTAAAGAAGAAAAATATAAATACACTTATTGTTTTCACAGACAGAGTGAGCGTTTAAAGGTATAATGTTTGAAAAGCTCGTTTTCAAATATAATCAATATTTTCTTTTAGTCATAGCCTTCAAATGTTGTCCAGATGTTCAATATGAACCCCATAAATATATTGGAAAAGAGAGGTAGAAGGAGTTGGGACAGTATTATTTCTGTGGATAGGAAGTTCAGTAATGTTATTTTTTATTCATTAAGATCCATAGTTACTCCAAAGTCGTAATGAGCTTAGGTTTATTATGTGGAGAAGATACAATGAGAGCGGAAAATTTATGAAATAATTTTTTTTTTTGTTCTTAAGTAAGAATTCAATATTTTTTAAGCAAACATTTTCATAAAGATGTAAGAAATAGAAATGATGTATATATATACCTATATATATAATTCAATGTGACTTTTTTCTGCGGAATCACTTTTTCGATCCTGAAGTGTTAGAGGGCATTCTCCACATCTGCAGGGGAAAACCTCGTTTAATCCTGCTTCTTGATCATTGTTTTCAGGCTGTCCAGACTGTTGTGGTGTTTTGTGCAGACCGCCCCCCCCCCCCCCCTCTGACTTGACTTTTGCTAGAAAAGTAATCCATACGATTGTAATTGGGGAGTTACAGGGACAGTTGAAGGAAGGGGGGATCAAGAAAGTTGATCTTAATGAACTCTTGGCTGGTCTTGGACGTGTGGCAGGGAGCAGATTAAAAACAGACAATATGTGGTTACAAAAAAGTTGATTTTTTTTCTTCAGATGCCTTATAAATCACATATTTTTGTGTAATTTTAATGTTTATTTCTTTTAAAGCTGTACGGGGGCTCTACATAATTATACACAATTCCTAGCTCTTAAAAATGGAAGTAAGCATCAAAAGAATAATGTGGTATATTACAAATTATATATTGCATTTAAGACATCCATAAGCCAATGGTTTGAAATACTACCAAAGCATATTGATGGCCTTCTCATTTATGAACAGAATTGGTTATTATTTAATATAAATATTTTTTAATAATAAGAACATTACTTAAGATAATTTGGATGTTCTTTCATTGTTCTCTTCATTTTTTCCAATTGATCCCATTAACGATACATTCAAATTTATTAACCAAACCATAGGAAAATTAATGGATCCGCTTAATGGTATGTTTGTTTATATGCTCATGGGTTGGCATTTCGACAGCTGATATAAACTGTTCCCCCCTTATATAAAATTCATCATTGTGTGTTTATATACATCTTATGAAATGTATTTTAAAGTCATTGATTATAATAAAAAGCATAATTAAAATATCTGTATTTTAGTTTTAACGACAGTTGGCAAATGTAATTTCTTGTCAGGATCAGTAATATTCTTATGGAATTCATCTATGGAATAAAAATACTTGAAAGTAATGGAGGGATTTGATGAGATCTTACAATATATATATAAATATATGAATTAACAAATTGCTAAGAAGTAGTTCCTTGGAGCATTCAAGTGTTTCTCGAGACTATGAATATTTTTTACTCATCCGTGAGAAACTTTAATTTTCACTCAAGTGTGGATTTAAGTGTAGTAGCAAGAGCTTATATACAAACAACGTTGGCTTCATAGGAGTCACACAAGGTGAATGATCAAGCAATTTATCCCGCTCTACTTACGCCTCACATCTAATCTATTACGCAGCATACTCCGCATATACTCCTAGTTTCTGTTCATAAATGAAAAACATATTCAGCTTATTAAATAGGATTATCCAAATAAATTATATAAGACGATACACAAATAAGTACATATGATTTGTTAATTTGTCCTGATATATATTTGAAGCTACAGATTATTGTATGAATGTAAATTACAACCAAGTTTTCATATCCAGGTCCATTCCAGGCCATGAAATTCGACTCCTTTTCAACGAAATGAACGAATATTTTTTTATATAGGTAAAATAGTACAAATAAATACGGCATTATTTATTCAATGTTCAATCAATTAACTGTATTATTTTTATTACAATTTATCAAGTATAATTTTTATTAGAATATATCAAGTATTATTTTTATTACATTTTATCAAGTATTTTTTATATTACAGTTTATCAAGTATTAATTATATTATAACTATTATTCAAATGGAGTCCAGTAGCTCAGTGTGTTAAAGCGTGTTCAACTCTCAATATTGAGAGCGCAGGATCGGCTCTCCAGAGCACCACCAAATATCAGTGCATCTCCAGGCCCCAGCGCCCCTCGAACAGAAGGGGGAGAAGAGAAATGATAAAAAGGTATTGTTTATTAATATGGTTCTGAGAGAGTCGGTTAGGGAATTAAATAAAATATTCCTATTTCAAAAATCTAACATTTTGAAAATAAACTGGCGAGTTTTGATTTTTGTTTTTTTTATTCAGCAGTCTAGCTACTGTTCAATTCCGATTTACAGAGCGAATGATGCATCCTGTCAGCTATGTTTTGTTAACATGAAGCTAGGTACAGTATGGCTAAAAAATGTATATCAGATTTCCTTGGTGGTGAGCCGAAATCAAAAAATAGTGCATGTACCGCAGCCCCGGAAAGATGCAGACCCAAGGAGCAGCAGTGTTTATTCGGAGCTGAGCAGAAGTCTGTCTGTTGAACCTGCTGCAAGGGCAGAGCAACCATGCCATGTTTAGCTAGACATCACAAACCCTTCCAGCCCAATTATTTCGACTTCCCGGGGAGACGTTTTGGAGAGGAGACGTATAATTGATCAAGCATTCTTGGTTTGAGAAATGGACATGGTTACACTATGTGAAAAAGAGTGACTGTCTTGTTTGTTTTTCTTGCATTTTTACTATGGAAAAACAACTTATCCTGTTGTGAGACCTGAAAACACATTCGTTAAGGGTGGTTTCCCTAATTGGCGAAAATCTATCGAAAAGCACCTCCTGTCTTGAAACCCTTCCCACGGCTTTGTTCCAGAGGGTAAGTTTTGGTCAACCTCATGGATAAGATATTAAACTAATTTTAACACTACATATAATACTAATTTATGTTCACATAGATGTAATTCTATCGAATCGAATAAGCAACAAAAAATACTGCAGTGTAAATAAACAAGTTTTTAACTAAATATACTTTAGTTATCTCCTAAATCTTTAAAAAAGTGACTTCGTTCTATATATTTCCTCCCACATTTACAAGGATGTAGAATGAAGCCAGTTTTGAAGCCTTAATGAAAGGTGTCCTTAAGGATCGAAAGTTTATGAGCCTTCTCACTTTTAGTGATAAAAATATTGACTTATTGCAATTTTCTTTGCAAAGAAGTAGCAAGTAAAAGTGTAATCAATCGCATTTCATTACAACTATTAAATTACCTCTCATGTTTTTAAGTTTACTAAAAATATAAAATGATACTTCAGACGATCAAGTATACAGCATGATATGAGTGAGAAAGGGCCGAGAAAAATACGACCTAGGAAGAAATGATCCAAGATAGGAAAGAAAAATGATGATGCATGAAAAAATGGCCCAAATAAATATATGCTCTGTCTAATAACAATAACGAGTAAATAATTTGTTCATAAATGCAAAAATAATGCTCGTTTTGGTCATTATTTCTCAACTTATATGAGAAATAGTAATTTTACAAATTACTCAACTACTTGCCGCCCCTTGCTTTTGGGCCATTTTTTCCATGTGTTATCATTTTCCTTATTTATCTTGGGGCATTTCTTCCTGTTTCATTTCTTCCTAGGCCGTATTTGCCTGGGCTTATATACACCATATATCATATATGTTCTATTTGCATAATATCCAGTTGATTTATAGCAGAGTAGTTCTGCTCTATCCTGATGGATCCCCTGTTGAGATAAAACCCTTAAAAAGATCCGAGGTTCGTAGAGTCATTTTAACACTATAATCATCATTCATATCATCAACTCAATTGAACCAAATCGGAACAAAAACATACCTGTATACTTTCTATGACTATGTTAAAATATTAAAAGAAATGGATGACAAGTTGTCAAATCCTCGCATTTTATGACCTCATTCCTCCTTTTGATTAGCCTATCCATAATTATCGAAATTAAAGCTGTGTATTCAAATGGGCTTTTAGTAGATTAAGTGTCAAAGTGGAACGCTGATTTTTTTAATTAAACTCTCATATTACGACTAGTTGTTGTTTTTAAGTGGAAGGACCATCACAGGCTTGGATATTGTTACATGCAAGGTACTTGCTATCGTCGGATAGTACATATATATTACTTTGTTAATTATAAACTATATGAAGTTTAAAAAATGCCGAGGTCAACATAAATGAAGAATCATTCAAATCAAATCTTTGTATATATAGTTTCATTCTAATACATGCGGAATCATTGTGTGCTGTGTTATGTGTTTCTGAGTATTTAGCTAAATTAATCTTGTTCTTTCGATTATTTTTATAGCAATTACCCATTGCACAAGTTTTATAAGTATTGTTGAGAATGGGTATCTTAAAGTAAGTTTAAAAAATAATCTCCTTATAACTTATTTGTTTTTAGTATTCCAATTATATTTTATAGACAAAAATAATTGGATGCTCAACAGAGAAGAAAAATTTACTCCACTTAAAGTGTTTTCCAAATACTAAGAGGTTACTACTCTACTGAGGGGTGAAACAATTTAGCGGTCTTGAAAATAGAAAAAAGAAAATCCTTCAATAAGTGTCCAGTTATATCATCTTGTGTAATTTTTCTTTAAAAGTAGTCCCTTAAAACGACGTCACATTTGTCATTTCCCCCTTTTTCAGTCCTTAGGCAGGGAAAACTATAACCTGGAAAAGGAACTTCCTCCTTTTTATGTAAAAGTTTATCTACCTTCGTAAAAAAGAGAAAAGGAGGAAGTTCTTAATAGGAACTCCCTCCTTTTCCCTATTCTTTTTTTACGAAGGTAGTTAAACTTTGACATAAAAGGAGGGAGTTCCATTTCCAGGTGGTTATAATATTCCCTGTCTTTGGAATAGAATTTAGTCGTATACTGCTGTAGGGATAATAAAAATCCCTTCCTTCTCTTCTTCGCGTCATGAATTGTTGAGGCGGACGAAGATCTTCCAATTTTAATCTAATTTATTGTGGTATATATGTAAAAATATATAAATAAAAATATAGTTTAAAATTAATACACTAAAAAATCAATGGGAAAAAAGTCTTTCATAAAAAACACTCACAAGACAAACATCAATATGCAAAATTGAAAAGTTCTTCTCTGGCCCACAGAGCCTCTGTAGATTTTGCCACAATAACAGGGAAACGACAGATCACTTTTTATTTGATTGCTCCAAGCTACAGGAAGTATATACCGAAACTGTAGAAATTCTTCGCCTCCAATATAACTTTTATACTCCAACGAGGGACCATTTATAGCCTTTTACACTGGTCAAATGGAGGCCGTCATCAACGCAATCATCACCAAAACCCAGCAAATTTTATATGCCAAAAGAAGCTCCAATGACCACGACATTTCTGGCGTTTCCAATATTATTAATTTATATCTTCGTGTTTTACAAAAAAGTTTTTATCCAATTGGAAAGTGTTTGTGATTACTTTTTAATATTTTATATGCTTTTTTGTTATTTAATTCCTGTTTTATCTGTCTAGTAGAATGTTCTTTCCGTCATGTCTATATAAATCTTTATAGAAATTAATAAAGTATCGCCTTATGGCCAAAAAAATAAAAAACATGCAAAATTAACGATTCGTTTCCCACAATAATATGACTATAAATATATTTATATTTAAACAATTATATGGAATAATATCTTTGTGCCAATCATATACCACTATATTAGGTTGTTTATGATGTAATTATATAATGAATATTAAAAATATAGCACTAATATGTTGATTTGATGAAATGACACATATAATAATAACAATAAACTATGGAAAAATATATGTTTTTCAAATGAAACTATTTAAAATGACTATCAGTGTCGGCGACAAACTCGTCGGTCCTGGTGGCCCCCAGGGACCGAGAACGCTTTTTGCGATGATCATCATTCTTTTTGAAAGAGTTCCAAGCCTTCCACTGGTCGTAGACGGTCGACTTGGGGTAGTTGAAGAACTCTATCACCTCCTTTGGACTCCTCCCGGCACAGAAGGAAGCGAACATCGCATGCCTTTTCTCCTCTTCCATGGCTAAATGTTGACTGATTTTCAATCTGTTTTTTTTTTTTTTGGCAGATAGATAAGATGCAAGCGCAGTAACGTACATATGTGGGTTGCAATATCTCAAAAAAAACAAAGACGACATAACCGATCAAAGCTAGTCCGGATTATACGTGTACTCCCTGTATATTTGACAGATATATTCGATCTAGATAGTTATATTTTGTAGTTGAATTACGTTTGAATGTGACCTGTCACATGAATGGCTTTGTATCTGCCATCAAATCATGTAAATGACAATAAGATTATGAATTCCTTGTATATATATCGTTATTATGCATAAAATATTTATCAACGATTGTGCAATTTTTGTTCATAGTCACTTTACTACATGATTACAATAGGTGAATGCCCTTTAAAACATAAAGTTATTTTAAAAAGTATTTTAGGACAGCAGTGCACAACTCTTTTATTCAACTAATTTACTCATGTAATAATGTACATGTTCGTCTTCCCTGTTATTTTGTTAAATAATATTTCTTAAAAATGTTCAGTTATCATTTCCAAATGTGACAAAAAAGCATGTTTACTATTTTTATTTGAATATAAATGATGAGTTCTCATTTATTTATGAAAACATGATATGTTGTTAGGATGAAGAAGCTTTAAAAAACTTGGCATTTGCTTTGGCTCATCCATTTTTGCTATGAAAATGTCAAGCAATAGATACATTCCTAGGCTCGTTTCAAATACCTCGTTGGAATAGATGGATATAAACGTTGATCAAAGCAACAAAAAATATACTTTTTTCTGTGCCCGATAAAAAAAATTGATCATGTAATAACGTTATTCGATCCCCTAAAGCCTAAATATATACATATAAGATTACCCATGTATGCATAAGGCCTGGCATAGAATGTATCGCTTAAAACCCATTTCAATCTTGATCAGGACAATATAGTTCCAAATGGCTAACATAATATGTAAATGAAATTGTGAAGGGAGCTATTAAGTTTACTAAAACTGTTTCATTAAAATATTTATAGTTGTCTCCCGAAATATATTGGTAGATCGAAAAATGGTTGTGGCTCAATCTACTGGAGTTGATGGAGGAAATATATATTTTCTTTTTAAGTTAGGTTGGCATTTTGGTTCTATCATCGAGGGCTCAAAATCTTTTATTTTAGTCCGGTGGTCTTAAATACGAGGTGACTTTGGATAATTATGCAAATCGGTTCATATCTTACAAAAAAGAACATCAACAAACATAGGCTCCAATTTAAATTATGGCAAATCGAATTGTTGACCATTTTTTTTGTCAAGCCCGATTTAGAACTTCATTTTATGAGAAAATCGAGCTTTTGGTTGTTTGCTAACATTTTATTAAATTTTATGGGAAAAAGAGCAATACTGGGCGTTTACAGTTCGTCGAGGACCTCGTCAACGCCAAGAAGACTCCAGAAGAGATCAAGACCACGACCTTTGAGGTCAATAGATGTGGAGATCGTCGAGAAGAGCGTCCAAAAGGAGTGGACCCGGGTCGATAGGTCCACCTCAGAAAACAGGTTCCGTGAGATCTTCAAGAAGTGGGATTAGTGTATCGGCAAGAGTCTCCGTGCAGATCATTACATGTTTAGTTTATCCTTTATCCTCCCATGAAAAATAGTCTTTGTATCATTTTGATTTATAAACATTCAAGGTGAAAAATGTTTTCCCCTAAATGTCATCTATTGACTGCCCCGTGGGAAGAGAAGCATGGAGTCTAATAACCCAAATATATAGACAATATTGTAAATAAAAGATAATATACTGTATGGAGAAACAGAAGAAAGTTCCCCTGAGAGTTAATTAGAGCCAATTGTCCTTAAGGGGAGTAAAGAAAGAGAGAGATGCAGTGATCATAAGTATTAGGACATTAGTTGCTCAATTTATATAGAAAAAGTAATTTTATAATTGGGCCATTTCTTCCTAGGCTGTATCTTCCTGGTCAATTTTTTCTGGACACTTATTATATAATGTTGTAACTCAATTTCTATGGGTACTACCCAAAATTATCCATTTGGCAAGCATTTTAGGGGACTAAATATAAAAGAGGTTTTTTTCGAATGATTTAAATCGTAAAAACAACAACATTTTATTGGAACGTTTTCTAAGCAAATATTTTTTTACTCTTGTCTACTGTGTATTTGTCCGTATATTTATTATTTATTTTGATAGCCATTGGAAGATATCCTTTAGAGAGTATATTTTTGTAATTTAAAGACTATTATTATCAATTGAAAGATGCGTTAGTACCAAATTAAAAAGCCTCAGGAAATTCAAATTTGTGTATAATTTGGACCCTCTACTATTATATACTTTAATTACATATTGAGGGATCAAACCTATTATAAAATGAACCCATGATTTCCACATATTAAAACATTACTATATTAGGGTTTCAAACCCACAAGAATAGGCCCTAGGGTTCAAACAATATTCTTAGCATAATGCTCGACAGTAAATAGATATTTGATCTAAGACTTAGAAAGCATTGAAAAACTAGAAATTAATTCTTTGTTTTAAAAATACTGTACACATTTAAATTTAACAGAAATTATTCTACTCAAAAATCGTCATGATAACCTGGATTTCTTAGATTAAATATTGGAGAATGTTTGTACTTATTTAAAACAACCAAGTCTATTTTTTAAAGATACTGGTGGTTTTAAGCATATATCTACATGAGTTGTCTCTGATTCATCAAAAGGAAGTCAGTCTTTTTCGTAGTCCAATTGGTGGTTTTAATGGTGTCCAGAAGAAATAGATCAGGACGAAATGACCCGAGATTAAAAAGGAAAATTATGATGCATGGAAAATGACCCAAATGTATGGTTGATTGAAAGAATACAACTAAGTTTTGTACAAATACTATTTCTTAATACAAACTGAGCAAATATTGACAAAAATAATTGTATTTTTGCAATTATAGATCAATGATTTCCTTGTTATTGATATTAGACGAGACATGGATTTATTTGGACTATTTCTTCCGTGCGTCATCATTTTCCTTTTCTGTAATGGGTATTTTCTTCCTGGACCTTTTTTTGAGGTCATTTCTACCTAGGCCGTGTTTCCCCTTGTCATTTCTTTGTTATATTGGCTTTTGGGGCAATTTTGAAAAAAAAAAAATGTAAAATAGTACACCTTCCTAAAAGATTCGATAATGTTATTGTATTCTAGATCTGGAGCATGAGGACTAGAAATTGTATTTGTCACCCGATTCGTAATGGTTTAAAAAAATCCAAAAACAATATCTTAATATATTACTTCCATTTTCTCAACAACTTAAGTTTCCTTATAAAAGAATTTATGTAAGTTCATGGAATATTAATTCACAGTATGATAAAATGTTTAATTTCATTAAGAGTTCATTACTATTATATTATATATAATATATTATATATATATATATATATATATATATATATATATATATATATAACGATGAGCAAACAAGAACACTCGTGACATAAATGCATTTTAAGTAACAAGCGGAAAATATGGGAATGTGAAACAAGCTTTATAGTTCTGATTAATATGTGCAAGAAATTTTTTCTTGCTGTTGTCTGAGTTTCCATTTGTACTTTTCTTTTGTAGGGAAGCCGAGTATATACCTTCTTGGCTGCTTGAATATATATGCTTATAGACGCGTTATGCAAAACAATTCATACTGACGTAATGAATGAATGATTTTCATATTGACTTTCCCGAAGTAATATTGCTTTTATCAGAAGAGAAGCCATTCTTAATACGGAAAAAGCGATTATTTCCTTGTGAGTGAATGGCCTCTTCTAAAGAGTTTTTCTTAAATCAATCACATGAGATATCACTTGAATGATATTATAATGAAATGGTCCTGGAAATACGGTCAAGAAAGAAATGCCCAAGAAAAAATGGACGTGATCAACTCTCAATGTTGAGGACGCAAGTTCGAATCCCAACAGGGGAAGGTCAGTTTTGGTCAACATCATTGGTAAGATCTTAGGTTTGAGTGACTAATTTGAACGCTATAATGCAAAAATTGGTTTGCATAATCAATATAACCAAGACAAAGTCGTTCAAAAATCAAGTTTATTCTGACTATTTTTTTTTCAATTATCGTGGTACATATTGTGCATTATGAGTTCCTTCTGTCGGGCCAAACAATCAAAAAGGAAAATTATTTGAACGTTATGCGTCGTTTGCGTAATGCTCTCCGACAGAAGAGTTCGGAATTGTGGCGAAACAATACTTGGAGAAGGTCGACCTCTAAAAAGGTTAAGATATCCGCATTTCGTTATGAGATTAAAGGATATTTAATACTAAAATTTAGTCATTGATATACAAAACTTTTTGTGATTATGAACGAATCAAATATGAACTCATATCTCAGTTATACGAATTAAACATCAATTGGGGGTTTGACATACTATTTTATCACAGAGCAAGCTTTAGTGCAATTGTAAGTAGTGAATAGTTTTTTCTAAATATTTATGTTCAGTCCATAGATTCTATGCAGGATTTTCTCCCCTACTGAATGTCGAGATAATGGCTATAAGAGGAAAATAAATGTTTTCACACTCACATAAAAATGAGCAAGTAAGTTTAAATGGAAATATTTTAATTACAAGGGCTCAAGAGAAACATTAATTTGTATGGCCCTACAAATATTTTCATTCAAATCAATCATTCTTCGAAACTATACCGTGCTATCTTGAAAAATATAAATTTTTGTACAAAAATATATATAATAAAGTATAAAACGGTACTGGATTAAACTTGTATTTTGTGTAAAATAAGTTCATTAACTTATCACAAAATTAATGTTTTCTCTGATTGCAAAGGAGCATTTTATTGATAAAATAAATTGTTAAATAAATTGTTGTAATATTTAAAATCTTACATGAAAAGTATTTGAATAAAGGATGTTTATACTGCAATAATAGTCATTTAAACGGCAATTGAGGTATACATATATTTGACAAATATTGGTCGCAATGGTCATTACATGTATATCATCAATCAATAAACTAAAGTGGTAAGGCATAAATATACCTTTAAGGGGTGGTTTTTGTCTCTTAACTCCTGCATCATAGTTTCTCTCATTAGCCAATTTAAATTATTATGTACAATTAGCATGAAGTAACCATATGAAGGATGTCAGTTGGTGTTTTCTGGTTTTGCGGGATAACTTTTTAGTATATCGAACTATATATAAATAGATATTTTATTCAATTGGAGGAAAGGTTTCTTGAAATAATATGTCAAATTACAGCCAAGTTAATTGTAAATAATAAATATTGTGTACTTGATTGTATAATATATTATTTATTCATTTAATTATAACTCAAAATACATTTTTTCTCTATGTATTTACTATATAATATATTCCTTTTATGAAGTATGTTTTTTGTTATTTATTTTGATGAATATTAAAGTCCATATATTCAAATCGTGTGGCAATTAGTCCATAGTACTTACAAACTTTAGTATATAGGTATGTATATATATATATATATATATATATCTATATATATATATATAGTTTCTCGTATTTGAGAGTCGAAACACCCCCTAAGATTTTACCTTAAATCATAGATATCATCTGATTAATTTTTATAGAAATCGAATAACGTTAAGTGTCTCCTCAACGGACCCAAAGTTATGTTGTAAACGTATGTAGTTTTTTTTTTCGCCATTCAATTGCCTCTCATGCCCTTGGTATATGCTATTTTTTAATGGAGAAAATTTTATATTAAATTTTAAGGAGTTAAAATTGTTTTCAACTTTTATGTACATAAAAAAATACGCGATGAATTCTAGTTATTTTCGAAAATTTTCCCGAAAATACTTCATCAAAACATTAATTACTTGCGTATTTTTGTATGCGTATATAAAACAGAAACTAATTTGGCGAGAGCCATAATGTTTTGTTTTTTTTGTTTCTTAGGGCTTTTGTATATAATTAATTATTTCCTATATTTAATACTTTATGCGTTTATTCGTTTCTATTCACCTTTTCATCCACTCATGGACGTTTTTTTAAATAAAAAGCTACTAAAGTTATGGCTGAAGGCAAAAGACTTTAATAATGCCGTTGTATACCATTGGGCATAAAGTTCTATTTATGTAATACTTTTCAACAACTCAACCCTTTCCTTAGAGGATATTCTTTCTTCCCTTTTCATCAAGGCCTCAACAAATGACCTTTTCCTTATTATTAACGCACCCGATTTGTTCCTTATAATAAGCGGGAGGAGCTTAACCTTGAAGCACACACAATTTACAAATCATAAAAGGGTAAACATTTTACTCTTTCATTCCATGTACTATTTCTTCATTTATTTTCATTGTGAGGAATTTTGAGCACCATGAAAGCATTCTTAAACTTGAAGGAATCTTTTTTATAAAAGTTGGTTTTTATAAACCGATATAAATATTTTATATATTTTGTTTCTGATTTCTTTCATTTTTTTTAAAGCACCTGACATTTTAATTTAATATTGTTTTTACGGTAATATTTTTTAAAAGGACACATAAAAAGACTCTTCCACATAGAATAGATTATTAAGAATAAAAGTAGACTCCTGTCCAAATACCATTTTATATCATTTCAAATACATTGTCAAAACATAGAAGTTCATTCGATTGACTTATTTTTTTAAAAACAAATGATATTGTCTGCAACTAAAGATGTCTTCATATTTTAAATAAAGATTTTTAGATTTTAGAAATAAAACTAATAAAATTATATTTTTTCCCCCAAAAAATATATTTTTTTAATTATTTCTTAAAATAATTCCGTTCATATGTTGGATCCAACTGACTATTAATTGGTTGATTCTTTCTCAATAATTTTCGATGAAGCATTCGAATATTGCGACCACAATCTCACGAATAACTCACTTCATATTTGCTTCAATCGTCTCTGGTTTCTAAATATTTTTAGGTAACCCAAAAGAAAAACGTCCAAAGGAGTCATATCATATCTCCGTTGCCAAATAACTGTGCCAGAACGTGAAATTATTTGCTCAACAAAATAATGTCCCGATAAATCCATTGTTACACCCTCTATGTGACTTGTGGTACCGTCTTGTTGAAACCAAATATCCTTTAGACCATGTGCTTCAATTTGAAGTACAAAAAATATGTTACCATGGCGCTATAACGTTCCATGTTGACGGTAAGTTGTTGTCTGACAGCGTGTTTGAAAAAATACTGACCTTATTCTGAAACCCCAATTTAGCATAATTGGCACACTCGGAGCCGAATGCTCCATTAAATCAGCTTTGACACCCCATTTGTCCATATTGTGACTTATAGAACCTAAAGGAGCCCTGTGGCACTTGGTTATACGCCCCTATATGGCATAGTGATGACTGGTGAAACCTGAAGGATCATTTGCAGTGGCTTAAGAACCTCAAGGAACTATTATTGTTACATCACATTCCAAATGATTACGGTTGGTTACAACTTCTGACTGTAATAATACATAGTTAATATACCTGTAAGTACCAAATAATGATTTTATATTTATATAACTATAATTATATAGAACCAAAGACATACACAAAAATATATACTCTTGAGGCAGAGACAAATGAATAGAGCTCATTTCATCCCGTGGTCTAATCCGATTTGAAGGCAAACTGTTATACATAATGGCCTATAATGGAGCTTGCTCCATCCTATTATGTATAAAAACTACTTTGATTAAATTGTGAATACATAAAATAATTATAAAGCCCCCCAAAAAATCATGGATGAGATAGCAATTCCATCATGGAATAAATATAATAATTTAATAATGCAGGGAATACTAACACAACTGGAGTAGGAACTCCCTCTTTTTATGTCAAAGTTTAACTACCTTCGTAAAAAAGGGAAAAGGAGGAGTTCTGCTCCTTTTAGGAACTCCCTCTTGTTCCCTTTGATTTTTTTTTACGAAAGTAGTTAAACATTGACATAAAAAGGAGGAAGTTCCTTTCCAGGTTATAGTATTCCCTGAATAATGACTATGGCCTTCATTATGCAAGGCGTTCAATGAATATGATTTATTGTTGTTATCAATATAATTTGATGACAAAGATATATGTAGGGAATGAAATATGAGAGGAATTCCTAATATTTATTGATGAGTACATCATTTTTGTATAGCTTTATTTTGCTTAAAATTCATAATTGTCTATTATGTTGTCATTACATTTTTTTAAATTTAGAATTGAGACTCAGAAAACGTGGATGATAACTAATTACATACAAACTAGAGGTCGGTGATAGTTGATTTGAAGGGCCAATAAATTACTGATAGTTTTTATTCTGAAAAATGATAGCTAATTATATTTATAAGCAAGATAAAATAAACATAATAATAACTTTATTTGTTATATAGGTAAAACAACTTCTAGTCATGTATTGCGACAAAATGAATGTTGGGTTTTACATGCTTACAGTGCTTGAAGGAACAGTGCCTTTTTTGACTAATATTGTCCTCGAAAAAGAAAAGGAACTTATTTTCGTCTATTTGATATAATGAATGAAATATTTTAAAATGCAATAACATATATTTGAAAACCACGCAGTGTAATCAGATATATTTTTAAAGTAAATCTTCGAAAAATTATATATGTAACTACAAATCAACTATTGGCATCACAATTGGTCGATATATATAGTTTGAAAAATGTACTATCTGTGCCGATTAATGGGTCGACCTTTATTGCATACTAAAAACCAATACGCATATTTAGTATTAAAGTCCCTAGGCTGGTAATACCGATTATATTTCTCGCCGTTCTTCTTTTCCATGTAATTTAATCAGTTAATCATATATTTGATTTTTGTAGAAATCTTATTGGATCTTCTGTCAAGAGCTTCTTTTTCAATGTAACTCAATACATATGAAATGGGTTTGTACATACATTTAAGGATTTTTTTGTGGTCATAACTATTTGGGCTTGTTTATTTATCAATACATGTGAATGTACTTTTCTTATAAATGCCCATGTGATATATTTTTGTTAAATGTAATAGTTCTTTGGTGGATGTGATTTTTTTATTATAAAATGTGACAGAAAGTCTTTATTTTTGAGCTATATTAAAAATAGTTTTAATATAAATTAACTTTTATAATATATTATGTGTATGATATTTTTAAATGTTTTTATTAGGCTTTTATTGTTGATGAAAAATAATAATAATAAATAATAGAAACACTTACAAAGATTAAAAAAACTTTTTTAATAACTTTTTATTTTAGTGATTTTTTTTAAATAACTGTAGGTACTTGGAATGAAGTAGATTCTCTAGTTAACCATTACAAATCCCAAGAGACAGCTATTAAACAATTTTATAAATAACAGGGTTTGACTCACAAAAAAATATATGGTTTATTGGAATTTTACAAGTTTCATGAACTTATCCTCGTGTTCTAATTCATGTGATATCCAAATATATGTAAAAAGCTATTTATATCCTAGAAAGAAAGATCAAGTACACAGTGTGTTGTCCAAAAATGAAAATGTATTAAACTTCGTAAAAGTGTTTGGACTTGCATAGGAAGGGATTTTTAGATTGATAATAAATATAAGACTATAAAAACTTTGTTATTATAATATATTACTGTTTATTTGACCAGGAGGACGTTTCACCTGTGTATTCTGCGCCAATTATAGTGCATTTGACAAATATAATCTACTTGTTGTTGTCGTCCAGTAGTTCCATTGCTTTTAATACACATTCATGTGTATAATATTTGTTCCATATGTCAGATTATTTACTTTCAAAGATGTACGTAAATAAGTATTTATATACCTGAAAATCATATTTTTCTTAGTTAATTTTATACTCACACTGATAACATTTAATATTCGTTAAAAATGAGTATAAAAATAACTAATTTTTGTTTTCTTTAATTAAGAAGCCTCTCATACGATAATTAATAAATATAAAATATATATTTTTTCCTATTATAAAATAAAGCCTGTACGTTCATAAGACATTTTAAAAATATACAACACAGGTACAGTCTGTACACTCTGCTTGTTAAAATGTTTGTTTTGCAGGAGGCTTTTCTAGGTCGTTTATCTTCAAAGCCAAGTACGATAAAATGATAAGAGGAAATATCAAACGATTTTTTTTTCGTCACATAAAAAAATAATAGGATATTTGATTCCATAGCCGTTGTTCTTAATCATTGCTTTATCTGATGTATGAGCTTTTTGGCCTTGTGCTAGTACTAAGTGAAGGATGAAGCTAGGTTACATATATTGTTATGTAGGCAAGCAGCTACCTGAGCACGTCTTTGAAGGCAGCACGAAGTAATTCTTAATAATAGGAATATAAAATATCTTTTTATTTATAGTTTTTCAATGACTCATGTTTGTTCATGAGAATGAATTAAAAACTATGTATCCCTTTTTTGGAAGACGGAAGCAGAAAAGAAAATGTTTTCTTTACTCAGAAATGAGTTGAAATAGATTCCTAACGACTCCGTGCTGCTATACATATTGGGTTATATAAATTACTTTGGGCTAAATCAAACATTATATATATATATATATAAGCTCGTACACATTAAATAACTTAGCAGTATTTAGATTTGTATTGCGAATTGTTAATGGTAATATTTAATTTATTTTCTAGCATTTTTGAAAACTACTTAAACAAAGAAACCTCATTCCTTGGTCGTGGGATTTACTTAAGTTTTTATATTTATTTTTATGTGATTTTTATATGGCATTCATATAAACCTCTTTCTTTGAAATTTAAACTAAAAGGACATACGCACGAAAATGATCGCTCTTGACTTACCTTAAACACAAATACTATTTTTTATCCCTCAATCCTTGTTTGGAAGAAAAATGTAGTATGTTTTGATATCCGGAATATCTACAGTAGTTCTCATATATTTTATTGGTAGTCGGTTTTATAATATTGACAAAGAGGAGACAGAAAGAAAGTTAGAGCTAATATTATTTGTGTAACCGGTCGGTTAGCTTAATTACATGTTCTATCAAAGTCCCTTAGTGATTCACAATTGCATGGTATTGATCTCGATCTTGCGACAAAAATTATATTTAAGAGTGAAAACGTCATGAGAAAGTGTTGCAATTAGTAGAATACTAAAAATTATCTTCTAAAATAAAGAAACACTTACTGAGTAAGAGTTTGTTGATCATGTGTTTAAAAGAAACAATGATGTTTGTGGACAGAGAGGGGCAAACAGGCTTGTTGTCTCAGGCTTTAATATCGTAAGATGGGATGAAAAGCTTTTAAGGTTTCAAATCGAAGATTTTTGGGTAAACACACAAAGAAAAATATTGTTTACTCACCTTAAAATATACTAACAGGTATTTTGAGGGGGGAAATGTATATTGCTTAAATGTACATTGTATGTACATGGAGGTCTAGACAATGCAGACTTAGAAAAAAATATTAAGAAGGAGTAATTTATGAGAAAGATTGGAATAAAAGGGGTTGTCCAAGGCAATGCCGCTCATTTTCTTTAATTGACAATAATTATATATATATATATATATATATATCATAAACGACCGGGACACCTTTTTTCGCCGGGACCCGGGCCGGGACATAATATATATTTACGTTCCTTCCACAATCTGAAAGAAAAGAATTTCCATAAAAAGTGATGACGTTTTTTAGAAAAGAATCTACAAACAAAGTGATGCGGTTGTTTTTAGGAAATAATATTTTGAAATTCCTTTCTAAAAAACTATATGAATGACAAACGAAAGAAAAAAATTAAGTGTCTAAAAAACCGGGACACCGGGCCGGAACGCTCAAAAAACAGCCGGGCTGGGTACCAGGTCGTTTCTTGATGATATATATATATATATATATATATATATATATATTATATATATCGTTTTTCGGTCACCCATACAACTTTGTTTTTTTTCATGAAAAGTTACATTTTTATTAACCTCGTGAGTTGCCAAATGAATAGAAATATAGTCAAGAGATTGACAAGGATATGAATAATTATATTTACTTAAAATATATATTTTCCTTTCAAACTTTGCTTCAGTCAAAGAATTCTTCATTTGTAGCAATTCATCATTTTTGGAATTGTAGCTGTTAATTTTTTAGGATAATCTGGAGAAATATGACCCACTCTTCTAAAAGCCCCTCCCACAAGTTGGATTGTTTGAATGGTCACTTCTTGCGTGCCATGCAGTCAAGCTGCTTCCAAATTGTACAAGAACTATTTATAAAGAAGCAGACAGCTAGTATTATATCTATAATGGAGTGGTTAGCGTAGTAACCAGTCTCTATTAAGTGTTTTGGGAGCAACTTGATCGTATTTTTTCCTTCCAAGTACTGGTTAAAAGAAAATAAGAGTGAATATAATAAAGTTGTTGCCAGTATGCATAAAGGCATATCTCTTTTTTGTACCCAGGGTACAACTAATTTATTTCACTTATATTATATCAACATTATATTAAACATTCAAGAAAACTAAAAAAACTACATATTCTTAACAACGTCCTCAATAAAAGGTTCAAAGTTTAGGGGTAAGGGGGTTCTCGAACATCTAAATTTATAGATAATTATTTGAATCTTTGGAATATATAATTGATTTGTAATAAAAGCATTTCTTCACTTGCATCTGTTGAGGCTTAAACATTAAGTCAAAGATAATAATTTATAATGCTCAATACTCCTTAGGGCAAGTCTCAGTGCCCATAAAACATAAATTGTCGTTCCAATATCATTTACAAATTCAGAGGAATCATCCAAATTTATTAAGGCATCTGCTCATACTCAGGGAAATATTGAATACTTTTTATTTCTCATCATATCAGACGATATATGGATCATCACTCTTACTATTAAACGTAGGAAATGAAAGAAAATGAGTTGCAAAAATGATTTTTATTTGTGATTTTGCAAGAGCTATGAAATATTGTGGCATAAGCTCTCCATCTCTCCGTCTCTCTGCTTCAATCTGACCCTCTCTCCTTTTCAGATATAAATACGCCACCAGATGGGGCGACAGACGTTTTCCTTCTCTTTTCTCAAAGAGACTTTGTATATAAATTAATATATAAACATTTTAGTCAAATATATCTTAATTTAGATCAGATAAATGATGATGTTCCTCATTTACCTCTTCGTTAACAATATAAAACAATGGAATTAAGTCTCTTTATTCCCACAGTGACGTCCGGTGGGGCTTTGGAAAGTGAAGGTCCCCTCACGTCATCAGGCCCTATATATCTGACCTATGACGTCAGTGACTCACCTCACTGCCGCATGCATAATAGCTTGGATGCACATTATTCGTATCGACTTCAATTTGAGACAAAACGCCTATTTGCATCCTTGCAATGATGTAATTTGAGTGGGAGTCCTGAGTCACCATTCCTAAAATAGAAGACGTATTCCATCATTCCTCAACTAAAGAAATGCACAGCTATATGAAGGATCCCCAGGTAGTAGTAGGTCTTCAAGCCTCAACTTCTTAAAATAAATATGATTAGGCCTTTTGTATGTCCAAGCATTGTCTATAAATATCATTAGTTTATAAAGAACATATGAAGAATTAGATTAATTTTTAAATATGATAAATAACAAGTAGCTAATGCAATTATCAATTATTATGGGTGAAACTTTTAATAATATATTGAAATGAACAAAGTATCTAAAGATATAATAATATGGTTTTGATTGCATGTGTATTAAGTCTTTTTTACTGTGCTTGTTGTACAAAGAAAAATTTGTACTTAGTGACATCTTGCTTTATCTTTAAGATTTTCTAAAGACTTCAAATTCTATAATTATGAAAATTTGTAAAGAGACTTTTCGCTCATCGGTGATTTTTAATGACGTCACACCGGCAAGCGGGATTAATAACATTTGGTTTTTATTATTTTCGCTTACGTCATTAAAAATATATTGCTACAATAAATATTTTGATACGTCACAAATAATAATAATAATAAGTTGCTTGACGTTTCACCCTGTATGAAGGCATGATATAAGCGTAATTGGTATTCTATATACCTTGTTTTAAAAGGATCGCGTTTGCTTAGAGACAGTGTACTCAGCTCTCCATGTTTAGGGAGGAGGTTCAACTCTCGGGAAGGTCAATGTTGATGTATTTCACTAAATATATCCTTGGTTGGATTAACTCAGTTTAATCTTATAATACTCATATCCACACGGATACGGCAATTCTGTCGAATCAAAAAGGTGAAGAAAAAATATACTAATTGAGTTCCTCTTTTATATCTTAAAAAAATGATAATTGCACCAAAAAATCGTATTAAAAAATGCAAGAAAACTTAACAAGCCTATTGGATACTTATTTTCTAATATATTGACAAAGATGAGTTGTAGTGTTTTATGTGTTTAATTAATGATCCGAACAGTATCAATTGCTATAGTTCAGGAAACGACCAGGACATTTTTTTGCCGGGACCCGGACCGGGACTTAAAATATTTTCGTACATTCGTCATTCTCAAAGTGACGATGTTTTTTAGAAAAGAATTTCTTAAGCTAAATAAAAAATTCTGGAAGAAAGACATTTTTTATAGAAAATAATGTCCTTAAAAAAATACCGAAAAAAATGATGACGTTTTTTAGCTAAGAATTTTCATATATTTTTTTAAAATTTAAGAACTCATATAAAAACGTCGAAAAATTTCTCAATGAAGAACGAACGAAAATATTAAAGTCCCGGCCCGGTGATTTTTAGACAATGGACCGGGCCAGGACACTCAAAAAACAGCCGGGACCTGGGCCGGGTACCTAGTCGTTTCCTGTTATAGTTAATGTATCCTTTTTAAATTGTAGAATAGATACAAGAAAATGTGACCATTAAAAGGATAACGTTATATTTTAAAAATCAGAATGTGTGATATAAACAGTATAAACATAAACTATAAAACGAAGTAATTCTTCGTTTTATATATGAGGTGGTTCATCAAGAAAGCAATTCTAAATGAAAATAGTGGAAATGAGAAAAACGCTTTTTTAAGTTTTTTTCTTCCTAAAATTGACAGCTAAATATTTCAGAAGCATTTTAAGACCAGTTGTGCACGTTTTTACTACCCATGAATGTCATTTTTATTTCGATAAGTTAGAATGATTTTCTTTCTATTGGACTTATTTGTTTAGGGGTTCAATTCCACATGATCTCTCCGATATGATCCTTCAAAGATAGTTCCTTTTTTCATAGCCATAAGAGATTTATTCCATAGCAATTATCAATTATAATATATATAATTAGCCATTATCGGAGCCTGTATTCAATTAATCGAAATATTTTGCTTATACAAACGAAGGATATTTTTGCCAACTATATTTTATTGATGGTAGTCCATTTTCACAAAAATCCATTTAAACTTGGATCCTTGCTGGACACTCAAATATTGTATTTTAAAAATTTATACTTCAGAGTGCCCAATCAAGTATTAATAAGACTACTTTTGGGAAGTGTCAGTATATCTTTTTCTAATTATTTGCTTAGCAATATTTAATTATACATACTTAAATGATTGAGATATTATTTACATCATCTTGGGCTTAAATAGATAAGAGATTGCCCGTCCTTAACAACATACCAATGCGGAACATTGCCTAGATTATATACATATATATATCTCTATATTCGAATTTATTCACGCCTGTATGCACATCTAAAGCACCCTCCAAAATTACTTTCATGGTCAATTAATGTTTTTTTTGTGTCCGAGATAAAAACCTGTTCTTTGATAAATAACAATTATAAATGTAAAAACAATCTTTGGATATTTGAGGTTGACGTCCTGACACAATATAAACTTCTATTATATGTCACCTCTGGTCAATACCACTTACAGTACTACTATTGGATTGTTACGTTGCTCTAAATACCATGTTGCACCCGGAAAAAATGTCAAATTGATAAGAAAAACAAATTAAAGTCGCCGCCGCACTGGAGTGTAACTTATATTTCAGAGGAAATTAATTTGAATCAAGCATCAAAAACATAGTTATTTCTCATGTTGAATTGAATTTAGTTTTATAATAAAATAGAGAATAAGTGACTGAATACCAACGTAACATTAACGATATACCTAACATATACCTATAAGAACCTAAGATATTAAGAAGAATTGAGATAACTATATTTCAAATAATAAGTTGAACTCTCGACTGAAATAAAGAAAGTTCATAACTTTAGAATCTAACTTTTGCCGTCAGGATAAGACAGAAACAAAAAGGCAAGCGGTAATTGTATATTCTCATATCAAAATGAGAATATACAATTACCGCTTGGTAATCACTGTTACCTGGATAGATAGAGAAAGAAAAAAGAGAGGCGATGTGTTTTGCTTCACTTCTCTCGCTTCTCTTTTTTCTTTCTCTTTCTATCCAGGTAACAGTGATTACCAAGCGGTAATTGTATATTCTCATATCAAAAGATAATTTTTGGGGAGAGTACGTGCAAAAATGTGTTTGCTTATTTCTCTTAAAGTATAACGATTTTTAGAACACCAAACATATCAAATGAAAGCTCGGTAAATATAATGGATTATAAATGCGTCAGAGATAAAGTAAAATTTTGAGAGGATACCTTGACGCAAATCTAAGAAACATATTATTATTTATTTTTTTCATAATCGATTTCTTATAGGTCAATACAGGCTCTGAATCATATGATGTAAACTCAGATTGTACTGAATTCTGAATTGATAGAATGCAACCAAGGTAATTTTTGGATTTATCATCCAAAGGTTTACTAAACTTAAAAAATACTATTTTACTCTGAAGCGAACAATTCATCTTCTACAGGCGAGTGAAGTTAATTGATACAAAAAAGCTATGAAATATGCTAACATTACACACTCCATTTTTTCTTATTTTACAGAAAACTATTTTATTAAAACTTTGTTTTAGTAAAAAAAACATCTAAAATACGTCTGGTAGTATATTAGATTTCCTTTAAATTAATAATTATTATTGAAGTTTGTATAGCCCATTATTTTCAAGAAATTTTCGGAAAATTATATTTTTACTAAATTTTTAAAACTTTGACCTCGTTGCGCAACCCCGTAATGTTGACTGATTTTGTTCAAACTTTGTATGTCGTCTTCTTTAATCACCAAGAAACAGAAAATCTACAATTTTGCTAACATTTCAAACCTTTGAAAATAAGAACAACCCTTATATATATATATATATATATATATATATATATATATATATATATATATATATATATATATATATATATATATATATATATATATATATATATATATATACATTTATATATAAATAATATATATATATATATATATATATATCCAACCACATTTGCATAACACAATCTAACAATAATAACGTGCATGGTCAGGAGCCAAAAAAACTACTTCACTCAAATATTTTCCCACCAGTCTAATTAATGCAATTATAGTTTAACGCTAATATGCTTATTTATATCCACATGGATGCAAGTCTATCTAACCGGATAATAAAAATGCAATTATACGTCATGCTATAGTTTATATATTTGTATCCTACTTTAAAAAATAATTATATTATTTTCTACTAATCTGCATCATAAAATGATACTCCATTGGTCAGATCAATCACTTATTGATCCAATAACAAAAATGGTAATATATTTATTATTGGTTGTTGAGAACATCTGATAGGTAATCAATTCTTTATGAACCCATTGAATGGACATATCAAATTTTACTATTATTAGAATAAAGCAACTTCTCACTCTAAGAGTTCATGTTTATTTTTATTATTATTAGTCATAAGACCTTGAAAAAGTAAGTAAATATAGGGGTACACACATTGGACTATAATTCTTCATTATAGCTATGTATGATCTCAAGTGTCTTTTATATTTTTACGCAAACCGTTACACCATTAGAACTGTTCCATGTTGTCTGCCCACTGTTGTAGGCTTCAGGGAGGGTTCTTGAGAAGTATAATAGTAAACTTTTCTTAAGACAAAGACTTCTTAAGTACATGTGGAGAATGCTTAGAATGCATTGTTTAAGAAACACTTGAAATTACTTTTTAAAAGTCTTGAACTCTCAACGAATTTTCGATGAATCACACAATGTTGATTGGTATAATAATAAAGTATAAAAGATATTGATGGCACCAAAAAAGTATAAGAACATGATATGCATTTGATGATATTCTTAATTGAAGTAATGAATGATGGGATATACGAGACATATCATTAGGGAATAGATATCTTTTGGAGCTATAAGGGTTCTAAGTTGCTGATATTGTCCTATTTGTGAGATCTAAATTGGTTTGTCATATTTTCTTATTAAACAGTGGTGCTTCTGTTAGTATGTGTTAAACATTTATATTTTATTATGAACATTTCTTCTTATGAATTATTTCTTTGTGACTAATTCTTAATTTTTTTACTATTATTTGTTATTGTATATAACGGAATTTTAGTAAGATTAATTTATAAACACTACCATGAGACTTCTTTCTTTAAATCTACACCCCTCAGATATATAAGTGAATAAAACATCTTATCATACATTTGTAGTTCTAATAGAACAAATACGTCAACTTTTTACTATCTTTTACTTTATACATATCATATCATTTCCTTTATCCTTTTTTAAAACAAATATTACGATAATTATTAATTTAAATATTAAATATTTGTAACAAAAATAAAAATGCCCCAAATAATTCCAGTATTCTTCTACATTAGTTTTATGAAAAGCATCTGCATATGCTAACAATATTTATAGACAAAAAACTGTACGAAGTAAACTTTTAAATACTACCAATTATTATTTTATGTATAAGAAAAGCTCAACTTCATGACGTACGTTATTGTCGAGAAAAATATTATACGCTTATTTTTTCATTTTCTATTGTTTAAAAGCAGAATTACGACATTATATTAAACGAACAAAATTATTACATTCCTTCTAAATAATTATAAATAAAGCATATATATATATATATATATATATATATATATATATATATATATATATATATATATATATATATATATATATATATATATATATATATATATATATATATATATATATGTAGTTTTAATATTTTAGTTTTGGTTATGGACTTAAACAGATTTTTATGAGGATAATTAAATAAATCAATCTTACAAAAGTACTGAAAGAGATTAGAATGTATTAAAGAATTATAAATATGGTTGGGCAGTGATATAGGGATAAAGATGGGTAATATTTAATCTTCTTTGACGAATTGGCTCTTACTTGTTCTGAAGAGAGGGAATCTTCTACTTCAACGTCCGATACCTCGTCGCAGCAAAGAGAAGTAAACTCCTGAGCTCGTGGCGATGAAGAGTGTCCCCAGACGTACGTTCCTTCAAAATTAAGGCCTTGAAGTTGAAAATAACGATGTTTATGTCTTCGTTACATGAATACCCGACGTAATTGACCATAGCAAATACTTTGGAACCGACTTGTAAGCCGATGTTTTTTCAAAACCTTTTACATATAGAATTACAGATCTATTAAGAAGCCTGGCACACTACAAAAGTATAAATGGTGGACTTGGGAGTTTTTTGTCTTTGTTGAAGAGGACATAAAATCTACATTGTTGATATATAATTTTGATGATCCGTGTTTATCTATGCATATTAAAGGATTAAAATCATACTTTTATGCATGTTTAAATAGAACAATACAAATATTAACTCCTCAAGACATATTATTTTTTTATGCTTGTCCCTTTTTATCTTCATATGTATAATTGGAGATGGTCAGCTCACCTATTTATATGCATCTTATAATTGTTAATATGAATACTGTATATATATGGCTAAGGTCTTAATATATAATATTGGAGTAGATTATTTCCGAATCGACAAAACATAAAAGAAACGAGTTCAATAATTATTGAAGAGTTTGTTAAGGACGGTTATTTTTTAAATGTAATATTGAGGATAAAAGGAATTTAATAAAGATATTTAATATAGAAGTAGAATACAAATGGTTAGATATCAAACTTTTGTATCTCAATGATTATTCTTGCAATGTGGCTTTCAAATAAACAAAACTCTCTAAACTATAAAATAATATGGTTTTTATAAATTTGAAAAATACTTTTTGTTAATTTATGAAAATAGTTTTCTTTACGTTAATATACTACGCTAACAAAAATTAATTATGATGTATATTTATATACAGTATATTATGCATGAGTATTTAAAAAATATTTATCTATACCTTAATATATATTTTTGCATAACTGTTTCTTACAGTAAGAAAGGGTCAAGATAGCAAAATGAGGATATCAGTCTTATTTTAGCAATGCGGAATAAATATATTATACATCAAATTCAAATGAATAAAGATATGTATAAGACGCCATGTCTATCTTAATCCTTCACTTATATAGTTTCGTGTCTCACATGTGAGAGAGCTGGGCTTCTTTCACGGCACGTTTAAGGTTACATCTTGCTAAAGATGGAATGAATGCAAACGATTCATTAAAAAGTTATTTTGGGAGTACAAAAAAGCTTTAATATTTTGTATTGCCTTTAATATTATATACAAATTTATAAAATCTACAAAATATGAAATAAAAACCTTATATGTTAACTAAAACCATTTTTTTCATTGTTGCGACTTAAACTGAACATTAATTTCTATATAATTACTGTGTTGGAATTAATTTGTTTGACCACTATTACGTCCGAAAAAGAAAAGGAACTTATGTCATTCTATTTGATTAAATGTGTGTATTTAATAAAATAATAACTAAAATTGAAAATGTGATCAAAGATATTTTTTGAGTAAATCTTGGAGAAATAAAATATGTAACTATTTGCAACTATGAAAGCCCATAATTTATTGATTTAATTAATAATTAAACAATGTACTTATTCATTTTTTGGAAGAATTCTGATTTCAAACTATGTAAAGAATCAACAATCATGCATATAAGAGTCTCAAAATAATTACATTTCTTCTTCACAATTAACCAACAGATTAATCGAAAAGAGTTAATATAAGGATTTCGTTTTTTTATTTCCTGGAGTGGCCACTATTGGCAGGTATGATTATATGTTCATGAAGTGTATAACTATCGAATAATTGGGATATACATATTCTCCTTCAAGAATTTTGAGTTAATAATCCATTATCCAAGGAATACTATATGACTATGGAAGGGTGACTTTTTTCGCGCGCCGGGAGATCAATACGTAAGCAGGACATCTAAATTCTATTTATTTTTATTTATGTGAATGTAAATATTATATTTTTTGTTTTGGGTGTTTTATATTCTTATTAGATTAAAATATTCAACATCAAACTTCAACTAATCTGAGCAAATTTACACTGAATTAAGGTCAATTTCGAGAAAAAATTAGTTTATGCTGAAATACATCAAATTTCACAAAAAAGAAATAACTACTGAAAAGGAAGTAAGTAAAGAGTCACTCTTACACGTAGTTTTTAGTATTCCTTGCATTATCCTAGGTCATTGGAGACAAAACTGAGGAACCTTGAACTCTGAATATAGCATTTTATTTATTATTTGTTTGTTCATTTTTGCGTTATTCACCGGATATTTATTTTGCTAAATTAAATGAATATAATGTTTATGAATGTATTTTTACGCAATTATACCTATTTTTATAAATTGTATTGTTATGTTTTTATATTCGGTAATACAGTTTTTACTAAAGATCTTTGAAAAAAATAAAAATTAATAAAAAATATGAATCAATTTTATCCCCATGTACCCAATACTGAGACTATACATTGATATATAACATTTAAATACTCTCTGTATTTAGCAAATATTTTTTTAATTGATGTGGAACAAGTTCTATACTATTAAATGCATGCATGGGAAGTAAGTTATCAAATAATATAAAAACTATTGCCAGCAGACGATATATACATATAGGTAATATCATTTCCATAGTGGACAAACGTTGAAGGAGAACTATCTTCCGAGTAAAAAAAACATAAGATGAGTGAAGTTGTTTACCTTGACAAAGTATATCCCTAATGCAGTCTACACCTACGCATGAAATGAAAAATACAGATATTTGATAGGGCTCTATGCATATTAATTTGCTTCTTTTTCATATGTCAGTACTTCGTGACGCTTCCGGGATGAAGACACGAGAGAAATAAGGTCAGCTGAAAGTATGTCTTTTAACAAATGATAATTTTTCAAGGGCCAAAGCAACCGTTGCCTGATAAACTTTTCACAGCTTTAGCTGAGATTACAACATATTCGGTATCATAACTTTGGGTATCCAATCTGTTGTGTTGAGATACCTTAGAAAAGATTAAAGTATTAGTATATTTATTATCGTCAAATAGATTGCACGACAGGAACGATTGCTTAATAAAGACACGTATGAGAAGGGCATAACTTGAAGGCTACTTTATTACAACAGTGCAGGAAAAGAGGGAAATGCATATAGGGCAGATTTAAAAAAAGTGAGGCACAGGACATGACTAAAGCGTTGAAGTAAAGTAGCGCATAAAAGGAAAAAGTAAACAAAAAAAAATTGCCCGAGATTTGGTAATTTTCTTTAACGTTAGATGTCGTTGTCCATGAAACTACGTCACAATCCTATTTAAAACGGTTTAAAGGGATTAAATTTGATGATTTGAAATATTTCAAATCACTACAAGATAAAAAACGTCTCCAAATATAAGCATTAAAAGGACTTTATTATTATTTTCAAAGAGCTCTAGCATAAAAGCGCCCCTTACACACTAAAGATGAACTAATATTTAGTCCAATTTTTTGTGGAAAAAAGGAATAATTTTATGTTATGCATGCGCTACTTTACTTTAACGCTTTAGACATGACGTCAGGGTGCCTTGTAAGAGTGACGTCACTTGTATGAATTTATTGAACTGACTTTGAATGAAGTTATTGTTGTCGTGTTACATAAATAAAATGATGAAAAGTGTTTGTAGCATATTTAGGTGTATTCCACTCAAATACTTTCCTGCCCAAGTATCTAGGCCAATTCTTCCGAAGGCATTAATATAATTTGCGGGATACATATTGATAAGGCCTCAAAGAGTAGACTCAGTTGTACAGCGCCTCGGAATGCATAAGGTATCTTGAATGGGATGCTCCTTCCTCCCACATCGACTACTTTTGATCTCTCACACATAAAGGGCTTGCCCTTTTCGTATTTTGAAGGCAGTGGGAGAGGTTTAATTGAGTATTTCGCAAGTTCCTTTTTGGGTTCACCAATGGGGTTGTTGACCTACTTGAGTCATTCATTTTTTTAAACCAGAAATAGCAGAGAAGGAATTTTTAGGATCTTACAAGTGGATGGTCAATATGTGTATTATAATACCATAACAAAATATGTGAATATAGTATAAGTTATAAGATTATAAGTAATAATGCTACGATTGTAGGTCAAAGTCATAAGCATGAAGCATGTTATCATGTGTTGTGTGCCCTCATTCCTAGTTTTTTTATGTTACGCATATCATATTTTAATACACATTAAAGATATTTCTTTATTGAATTGGGAGTTATGGCTGGGGTTAGCGAGGATCTTGGCGGCTTTAGCGGGCTGCTGAGTCAATAAGAGGTAGGATGGGAGGAAGTGTGCGGAGTCCGTTCACACAATGAGTACTTGCTGGAAGTTATTATCTTTCTCATTATGTATTATACCTGACGTATGAGTGTAAGTGAAGACGGAAACTCATGCTTATTGTATATTATGAAATATAAAGACATTGGTTAGTTAAAATATTGTGGTAGAAGGGTACAAGTGGAGGGAACAATGGCACCCTGGGCCCCACTTCCGGCGTCCTTGGTTATTTAATACTCATTAATATCTGTTTATTCAATACTTATTCTCTTTTATTATTTACCCATGATTTATGAAGAATAAAATCCTTTGTAAACTTGCTCGTATTTGACCCATGAGTGTGTGAAGAGGAGAAAATATTGTTTATCACTAGTTGTAAATAAGTGAGAATGCGAACGATAAGGAAAACCAATGTAGCGGCATCGCCTTTGTCTTTAGATCCCTTATCATTATTTCAATCATATATATATATATATATATATATATATATATATATATATATATATATATATATATATATATATCAGGAAACGACCGGGACACCTTTTTTCGCCGGGACCCGGGCCGGGCCGGGACTTAAATTTTTCAAGCCGGGCCTTGGCATAATATATATTTCCTCCGACATTCTGAACTGAAAATTTCCCAAAAAAACACACGTTTTTTACAAAAGAATATATAAAAAAAGTGATGACGTTTTTTTAGAAAATAATCTCCAAAAAGAGTGACGACGTGTTTTTAGAAAAGAATCTCCAAAAAGTGACGACCAAATATTTAAAAAAAATGATGTCCCGGTCGTTTCTTGATATATATATATATATATATATATATATATATATATATATACGAGGTATGATCAAAAAGTATCCGACTTTTGGTTTTATTGGTCAAACGAACACAGCTATGGGGGCGGGACTTGCTTTGTGGTTGGGAGCATGACTACTGCGCATGCTCATTTTTTTCTACAGCTCCAATGCAAGTCAGTCGGCGTCAGGCCATTCATGATTGAACAGGTGCAAGTGAGTGTCGTCGGATTTTATTTTATTTAAAATGTCAGAAAAAGTCGAACAGCAAAAATTGATTGAATGGAACCAAAACTAATATTCACCTCGTCTACAAGTTCTCTGATCGTGATTCGGCGGTTCTGCATCACCAGGTTCCTCACTTGATCAATGATGGCATCGTTTTTCGATGTTGAGGGCCTCCCTGAGCGTGGTTCACTTTCAACTGACAAGCGGCCATCTTTGAAGCGGTTGTACCACTCCTTTATCTGTGTGGTGCCCATCGCTTCATTTCCAAAACACTTTTTTAATCTTGCGAATTGTTTCCACTTGCGAATCACCAAGATTAAAACAAAATTTTATGCAATAACGCTGTTCGACTTTTTCTGACATTTTAAAGAAAATAAAATCCGACGACACTCACTTGCACCTGTTCAATCATGAATGGCCTGACGCCGACTGACTTGTATTGGAGCAGTAGAAAAAAATGAGCATGCTCAGTAGTCATGCTCCCAACCACACAGCCAGTCCCGCCCCCATAGCTGTGTTCGTTTGACCAATAAAACCAAAAGTCAGATACTTTTTGATCATACCTGTATATATTCCCTTTTGTTGAGGAGTGAAAATCAATTCAGAGAATAGAAATTCAGCATTAAAAGCAACTATTTTAAATAGACGAGGAATTCCACTTATTAATATCAATTTAATAACTGTTCATACTATAAAAAAACAATGTTTATTTAGTTTGCTCATATTCGTCAATAAATGAATCATCACTCTGATCACCGGACGTAGAATAATAAATAAAAAAGAGTAATCAAATGAAGACAAAATAATGTTTATTGATGAGTTTGTGGGAACAATATTTTCTTTTTCACTAATCATGTACATATATTAGAATTTTCCATTTATTGCAAATTATGAAAATATGAAACTTAAATAAAGTCTTGTAACAATTTTATTTAGAAATAAATGATTTTGATAATTATTATTACGGATAAGGAATTTCAAATAGTGTGGTTTGAAAGTCCGGAGTATGCTAAATAATGCAAATGGATAAGACATATATTTTAAAACGGGTTCTTTGAACATATCCATGCCTTTGCTCTTATATTTCACTATTTAATATTATTCAATTGTTTTGTATAAATTCCAATCAATTACCTCACTTTGAATATATAATGCCAAATGAACAATACTAAATAATGTAAAGGTTTAGCCAATTGAAAAAGGTTGGGCATTTGCCTCTCGAACAGAAAAACATATATATATATATATATATATATATATATATATATATATATATATAATATATATATATATATATATATATATATATATATATATGTGTGTGTGTGTGTGTACATGACCTTAGAGATATATTTAGAATGAAGACTCTAATATTATAATCAACTAAAATAATAAATGTGGACGGATTAGTTCGTAAGTCAACTTTTGATTTAAGAGTCAATGAAAAATGGTTGGATGTGCAGATTGAGAACCTTAAGATATTTTTTATTCAACTGGGAATCTGTTTTTTATATATTCAGAATTTATGCAAATAAAATGGTTTTGAAGGTTGTGGCTGAGAAAAGAAAAAGAAAAGACAGCTGACTGTTCTGACTCGCCATTGATAATCGACTAGTTTTTGAATACATTTATGTCAACATTTTTGGGAAGGGTTTTATTAAGATAAGTGAAGTATAACCTCAGAGAGTAAGAACTTACTTTAGATAATATAGAGGGTCCAAGCAACGTAGGGTAGCTCTGAGTATCGGGGTATTTGATAGCTGTTCATTGGTGGGAGAAAACAGCAACCAAAAGAACTAAAGAGAGAGTGAGACTTCATGTTTGAATCATGAAATAAGAAGTGCGATAATCAGGCCCGGCGGGATGGGGGGCCTGGGGGGACAGGCCCGCCCACCCACTGAGTGACGCGGGCCCAATTTTTTATGAATGTGCCAACTGTGCCCCCCCCCCATAACAACTGTAGGGCCTGCTGCCGGGCCTGGCGATGATGTAAATCCATTCTCCCTAGTTCATGATCCAAAATATTAAGTCTCACTATTTCTTGCATTATTTCTATCACTCTCTTTCCCCAACAATGGAAAGCTTAGAAATACACCGACGTTCAGCGCTAACATACATTGATCCGGCACTTTACATTCTCTAAGCCTAAAGAACTCATTTGACGATTCTTGTTTGATTAATGATTAATTAACACATTTGAAGGACAAAAACACTAACTTGCTAATTAAATACGTTTTTGTTGATTATTTTTAGAGGGGGAATCCCTCATATAGCAATAACGTGTGCACAAAGCAAGAGATCACAACCTGTATTCCATACATCAGCTTATAAAAGAAGCACGCTGAAAGCAAAGGATTCTACTAATTATTTGATTACATTAGCTTTTCTAATTTATTTTATATAGCTGAAGGGCTTCATGAATGGACATTATTCATTTACAAAATATGTTAAATAGGAGTATTGTGAAGAATAATTAGCAAATTTACATGTGATATATTATTGTCCTACTTTCCACTGGATTCAAATGTCGAACAAGTTCATTGATAAACACTCAGTTCCAGGCACGTTTGGTGAGATGAAACACTGACGTCATCAATAAGATGTACTCCATTTTATATAAGTGGTATATAATTTTTTTCATATAAAGTGGAAGCTCAATAATCTTTCTATTGCTATTACGTCATAAAAATATATGTTGTAACAATATTTTTGATGAAAAGAATTTCATCATAAAATATTATTAAGCCCGCTTGCCGGTGTGACGTCATTAAAATCATCGGCTAGTGAAAAGTCAGCTCTTTTGGCATTATGAATATATTTTTATTTTTCAATATACCTCACATCCATGAATCTTAATGTAAGGGTGCTTCATTCTGATCCTGCAAATCTGAGTATTGATGTCAGAGCCTAGCATTCCAAGGTGTCACTACACGTCCCTGCTCAGATAATGAAAATTTAGATGAAAATAAAAAAGATTCTTATAATAACAACTTGATTAGAGCCGTCTGTAATTAAAAATTATTTGCTTACGCCTATCCTCTCATAGCATAGAGAATATTAAATCTAAAACTGCTATTAATCCTGAAATGTTAAGATTGATTATTCTTGATGTTGATGAGGTATTTGGACTTTTGACCTCAAGATATCTTCCATATTGATGTGGACTTTGGCCGCCGATGAAGTACGGATCTGTCCCTCGTGTTCCCTAATTTATGAAAAAATAATAAAATACTGTTATATAAAATTCAACGTTTTGTTTTACTTTCTGTATTAGTTAATTTGGTGTTTTTAGCAAATGATTTTAGAATATTTTTGTCTTTTACTATTTTTTACATTTTATACTAAAATGCTTAAAAATATGCATCTTCAATCAAAAAATTATGTACTAAGCATTATTTTATGCATATATTTTTTACGCACCATGAAATTAAATAAATATGTGCTGTAAAAGATAGTACCGTATTGGCCCGAATATAAGACGAGCCTGAATATAAGACGGCCAACACCTGTAGTTGGCTGGTCATTCCTCCCGGGATGATCACTAGGTCCCTATTCATACTCTGAAAAATTATGTTTTTTGTCTAGTCCGCGAAAATAAGACGACCCCCCTTTTTAAAGTACTATTTTTAGATCAAAACCCCCGTCTTATATTCGGGCCAATACGGTATTTACTTCTTTTCTCCTCTTCAAGATAGTTCTTTTAATACTAATGCTTCATGAAACAAAATTTATGAAACGAAGTTATTCAATACAAATCAAAAAATAATTGTAGGGAAATCCTAGGCTCGAAAGACTAATTTACACGATATAACTAATACTTATTCATATCCAATCAGACGTAATTTGCTCGACCCAAAAAGGCAAAAAAGTTGAAAAAGGTCCAGCTACGATATAATGTCTAAGTTGCAATTCTTAGCGCCTGAAATGTAAGAGATTTGATTGCCAGGGTGGCATCAACTCACACTTAATAAGTCAGCAATATCAGTGCCATAAAGACTTGAAAATATGCGCCAGATAAAATAGAAGAAATCCTATATTGATTTAATGGTTAAGGGTAAATATAAGAAAAAGATTGTGTTTTTGCAACGTGACTGGTTGGTGAAAGAAAAGGGAATAATAATAATAAATACAGTGGCAGCATTATGCAATAAAGATCCACTTCACTCGCGGTTGTTGAGGAGTGAACATCAGGCGTTCAGAGAGAAGACATTCATCTTTAAAAATACTAATTGTCTCTCCTCAGTGGCCTATATCTATGACGTCATTGTCGAATCCTTTCAACGGACTTCTCCCATATCACATAATATTATTAAATTGATAAAGCTACTGCTCGTACTCAGGGGGGAAAGGTTGTTTATTATGTTTTCTCATATCTGCCGATAAAGGATCATCACTCTGAATATCAGATGAATAAAAATAAAGAAAATAGACAGTCAAAAATCATGTTTTGTGTGAGTTTGCAAGAACAACGCTTTGTTATCCCGTTCCAATATTGACTATTCGGAGAAATACCTGTGTTTTTAAAAGATATTCCTCCTTTTAGTAATTTCCATTCCAGGGCAGTGCTTTAACCACGAACATTTATAAATACCGGTTATGAAAAAATTGCATATATATATATCTTATCTCAACCCTTGAGCATTCCAACGTATTTCATGGATTCATTCCTCCCCTTCCTTTTTCATTGCCATGCCACTATCCCTCCTCGAAGAAGGTCTGTTGACTTGAAAATTTATTATACTACGCACACTAAATTCGCGGTTATTTTTCTTTATGCTAATAATTAAAAAGTCTGTAAGTTCTATAAAGCAGATTGTAATAAAATAATAACCACTTCTTGTCTATATATATATATATATATATATATCAGACTTGTTGACGTTTTACAAAAATTGTCGTTCGTCGTTCGCCAAAAGTTATCGTTCATCGTTCGTTTGTCGTTCGCCATCCTGAAAAAAATTGACGACGATTTTTTAGAAAGAAAATTTGTCCCATGAAAATTAAAAATATTTGTCTTTTTTGGCGCCAAAAGGAACGACGAACGATAAGGAATTTTCCTCATCGCTCGTTGTTCGACAAAAACTTGTCGTTCGTTCATCGTTCGCGAACGACAACAAATGAACGATAAATCAACAAGTCATATATATATATATATATATATATA
>CP045891.1:26004188-26080232 GCA_013387185.1 Caligus rogercresseyi
ATATTCAAATCGATGGCTGGTGTGAGCAGCGTCAAGCTCCAGGAACATCTCAATGATATTTTATAGAGGAAAAAATCGGATGACACCTCAAATACCATTTACTTACTACTTTTTACATATAGCTAACATTTATATATTTTTATATATAACCTTTACATTTTCTTCATTCAATTGGCTTCAACGATTCCTTCAATCTCACACTAAACAACCAACCAAGGGGGTAAATTTCTTTATTCTGAATATGATTTAATCAGCTTGTGAGCGATCAGGAAAAAAAATAGCGATCCGATCAAAAATAGCGATCAGAAAATTCTTTGCGATATAGCGATATAACGATCAGGGATTTTTCCGATCAGCGATCCGATCAATTTAATTGCGATCAACAAATAAATTACCAATGTAATACTAATTCTAAGTAAAAATCTAAATGTACATACAGTCAAACCTTTATAAGTATTCATCTTTATATTGAAATGGAATTATTGTTTCCTATAGCCTATGAGCTCCAAAATAACGACTTATCCATAGGCGCCTGTCTGTATATTTTAGGACAAAAATATCAAAATGATTCTTTCTCATAGCCCAGTGGTTCCCAAACTTTTATGCTGGGCCCCCTTTGGTACATAATAATTTTTGCGCCCCCCCCCCCCCCCCCTAAAAAAAAAGAAACATACACACATTTTGTTCTCAGAGTCCATTGCAGTTTATTTCACACATATTAATTAATAAAAACATCAACTTTTTTTGGTTTTTTGTCCATTTTCTAGCTGTGTTATTTAGTCTACGATATTTATATTTACATTCATTCGTTTTTCCCGCGCCCCCCTGCAATTGCTCTGCGCCCCCACCCCCCCCTAGGGGCGCGCCTCCCACTTTGGGAACCACTGTCATAGCCAATGAGCTCCAACACTCTGGCTCCACAATTGACATATGTCTGCATATTTTAAGACAGGAGATGCCAGAATAAATGTTTCCCATAGCCTATGAGCTCCAAAACAATCAATTCTACATAGTCGCCTGTCTGTATATTTTAGGACAAAAAATATATCAGGATAGCACACACTAGCTTTTTCCATTAGTATAGTCTGTATTTTGTGTTTTCTAAACAAATATTAGTTGTTGGATGGATTTTGGTCAATGTAACAGCTAGTTAAGTTTTAAGAAATGTAGGGATTGTCCTCAAAAATCCTTATTACAAACATTTTTTTCTTTTTAGTTATTTTATACAAATTGATCGGATCGCTATTTTTTAGTGATTTTCTTACGATCAAAAGATATAAGATCAGGACCTTTTGCGATACTCCGATCAGCGATCAAATATCGCTATATCGCTATTGATCGCCGATCAGAAAAAACTCCGATCAACAAGCCTGATTTAATTATTGAAGATAATTTAGTCATTTATAACTTCATTATATTATATAATAACAACAACACGTAGCAATATGGACGTTATAAATATAAAATTCATCCAACCTCTACGTACAAGACTGCCCTGGGAGTACCAAATAATTATGGTTTATTGGGCATGGGCTAAGATCGTGTTTTCGATTCCGCCTTGAATCAGTGGCTCGACCTCAATTCGTACTCGGGATCCTGCCTCAAATAAAACAACAATTGGTATGTTATTCTATTCAAATACGTGCTTATTTATGTCGTATTGTGTCAGTTTTTCTTATCTCATTATTTCCCTATTTTTGATCATTATTTCCTTCTTTTTCTATCCTTCTTTCCAAGGACAGTTTCCCCTAATATCATTTCTTACACATGCTTAAGGTGAACTTGTAGAGGCTTGCTGGGAAGATCGTAGTTGTTTCCGGAGATGACCTTTTGAGGGGCCTTCCGACGTTTCCCCACCATGGGAGACAAGGACTTGCTCCGATGGCCCTGCCTGATGCTCACTCGATCGCTGCTCATGGCTCGGAACCCCAAAGAGTCTCTATAATATATATTGTCACCTCAAAAGCTTTCTAACTGCTTTCATGCGAGAGAGAGAGAGAGAGTACAAAAAGGGAGAAAAGAGAGTGAAAATTTAATTCTAGTCTGACTTACTAATATATTTATTATTATTCTTGTGTCCAAGCCAAATACAAAATATACAAGGGTTTCAAATTTTGAATTATAATCGAGAGTATATGTATGTTATAATTATTTTTGATGGGGGGATCAGGATGGAAGAAGGAGATCTTAAACCCTATCAGTTGCTCTGAGCTTCTCTTCGACCTGCTCTGCGGATGCTTCTGATTCATCAGTGGCCTGGAAAAAGAGAGGGAAATAATTTGAAAAAAAGGAAATAAGTTTTGATAGAAATGATTATTTTTAGCTTTATTATTGTGTACTTGTTTTTTAACTAATTGCGTTCGATATTTATTAGCAATTTCGGAACCTTAATAGCTATTAATAATGATTTATTTGTTGTCCAAGGAAGCTGGTTTGCGTAGTTATTTTAATTCGATGTTTTTAAATATTTCAATTTGTTTGGTTAATTTAAACCAATTGTGTTTGAGATTTGATACTAATTTTGGAGGATGCCTCATCAATAAGATTTGGTTTTATCATCCACACTCCAAGCTAGGAGTCTTTATTATATTGAGCCAGTAATGCAAATCATATTTTAGTAAGCTGGTAGGATATTATTCATGGAATACCAGAGGATCAATGCATGAGTGGTCTAAATCTTTGAGACGATTAGGTCAATTGCGTCAATTACTTATGTTTGGAATGCATTTGTTTACTTCAACCCCTTTATAATTAAAAACGAATACTTTTTTAAAAGCTTTTGAAGTTTTTTAATATATGATTCAATTTGATGCTTAGATCGATCTTGTTTGTGTTCTTTAATTAATGGATTAAAAAATAGCAAAATTTTCACAAAATCCAAATTCAATTTCTAAAAGTCATTCCACATTTCATTAGATATAAATACACATCTAAATATTAGGCTTGCCAAAATTTACCATTTATTTGATAATAATTCTGCTCTTAAAGTTGCAAGATCAAAAATCTTCTACGAATGCAAAGAAACTGAGACAATTATCTAATTTACAAAGTTTAGGTCAATATAATAAATCAGTGCGAATTGGAAGAATACTAGACGGCTTAGAGATTATGAATTAGTGGTTAACACTGTGATGTTGAGGATATCGAAAACCTTAGCAGTAAAAGATCTTAAAAGTTGAGTTTGTGAGAAAATATATATATTTTTGCATATGAATTTTCGATCACACCATACTCATTGTATGACCCAATTCATATATTAATTAGTAGCAATTATACTAAATTTAACAGATTTAACTTTGCCAACATATCAAACACCCTTTTCAGTTAGTCTTAAGAGTTTTTTGTTTATTTTTAGAGGCTTGTATTAATTGAATCCGCTCGTTTTATTGGGTAAACCAAAACTACAAACAACCCCATTCTTTGACCCATTTTTGCATTTAGTTCCAAACTATGAATGCTTCTAAATTAAATATGATACTTTTCTATGTCGAACGAATATAACACATTAGTGATGTTCATTTTAAATCGTGAATGTTCTCACACTTAAAATATATTAATTTTTTGACTGTTGATTTGTCGTTCATTTGTAATTTTGACGTACGACAACAAAAAATCCAGTGTTCGTTTTTGGCACCAAATAAAGACAAATATTTTATTTTGCCTGGCACAAAATGTTCTTTTTAAGAAAAAAAAGGTCATCACTTTTTTTCAGAATGACGAGGGAAAAGTTTTCCTTCTAAAAAAAAAACGTCGTCAATTTTTTCAGAATGACGAACGATGAACGATTCAATCTTAAACGAACTACGACGATTCATCTAAAACGAACGATGAACGACGAATGATAACTTTTAGTGAACGACAAACGAGCGACGAACGACAATTTTTCACGAAAGTCAACAAGTCTGTTATTTTTCCTACCATGTTTTGACTTTGTTCATTGCATGATAAACCCACCTGTATGTACTTCTGAACGCCAACCAAGCACTTCTTGAGTGCGTCGAAAGAGGAGGAGTAAAGCATTTTCTTCTTGATCTTGGCCGTGTCCGGACACCAGGACATGAGCAAAAGCTTTTCTTTCTTTGTGCTCTCCGTGGTTCCCTGACACTGGTGCTCGTATTCAAAGTCGAAGAGGCCGTATCTGCAGTCCTCAGGGCCACAAACCATGATGTCCGTCAAAAATGAGTCATAACTAGCATCTCGCCCGGCTGAAATTGAAAATAAATTATAAATTAAAGAAAAAATTGGGCGCTGTGCTTGGTGTTTTTATATGTAAGAGATTGATGCATTTCAAATTATAAATAAAATCGTTCAATATTCATTAAAAAGTTTCATATAACAATAACTATCATAAAACACTAATGACAAACACATTTAATCATCACAGTATGCAAAGTTTCTTGGTCTTCATCGACTCAAAAGTGTGGAGTCAATATTATTATTTTTACTTTATAATAGCCGAGACTCGAAATAAAGTTTCCGAGTCAACATACAATTTTGAGAGTTCCAGAGTAATTTAAGTGAAATGTCCAGGTTGAATATATTATCAACCAAAACAATTATTCAAAACATTTTTTATTGTCTTAGTAGTCTATATTGGCAAACTATAACCTTAAAAACGTTGTATCCATCAACCTAAGAAATAACTATTAGTTTAAAAGACATGTTTTTTTCTAAAGTATTTATGGGTATTTATTGCAGTTTTCTATTTTAGTGCCAGGTAATTATGATGAACGAAATGAATAGGGGTTCTTATCGCATATATCTATAAATGTATCATAACTGCCATATACTATTATCTTAATCTATTCACTTCAAAATAGTACATAATGATATCTGCGCATTCAATTATAATATTATATTAAGGTTACTTCAGTGTTGTATATAATTAATCATTTTGGTTTTATATTTTTTTCATAAATATAAATATAAGATATTTATATATATATATATATATACAAATTTCATATTTTTGGCAAAAAATATTACTCAATCTTCGAAGTTCAAAGAATAAAGAGTAATACTTTTATATCAGTTCAAAGTTTGAACTGATAATATTGTTATCTGATTGCATAGACAACAATTACTTTGAATAGTAAATAAAAAAGTTGCACGGTGCAAATATGCATAGGCAATTTGCGTATACAGAATTTAATTATATTACATTATGTAGATATCTAAAATGTGACTTACGAAGTGTTAATCAGAGGAATAAACATACCAATTTTTTTCAATTTTAATGAATAAAAAACTTTTATTGAGCTTCATTTAAATTGCCCTATTCATCAAACCTTGCTCGAATCAATGAGCAGTGAGTCAGTAAATAAAACATGGTTTTGAGAGTTTGTGATATGAGAAAGATATGAAAACGAAATAATCTATCTTAGATTCTTTCATATTACCATCTGTTGTAGCCTCATGATATTTGATTCTATAACATTAAAGTTATCCATTTTTATTCTTCTCCAATTTTTAATATTGTTTCCTCTTTTATTTCTTCCACCAAAAGTACAACCTGTAATTTCTTCACCCAACACTATGGCAAATATACTTTATTCCCATATCCCATATACACATGACAGTCAACCAACTTAATAAGCACAAATACGCATTTGTTTTTAAATTGCCAGATCAACAGATTAGATATATTTTTAACCTCATCTTATCTCGATTTAAAGATATGAATGTACCAAATGAGAAAGTTATTTTTTAAAGTTAGATTTTCATTAGATCTGACACTCGAATAGAAAATCACAAGATAGTTCTCAAAAACAAGATAAAAAAGACTTTACTAGATACCTGTTAATCAAAGCAATAGAATTTTGCGGCAAAATAAATGAATATGATTTGTGTCAGTGTCTAATGGGCTCAGCTGCCTTTTTCTCTATGTCAATGAAATCAAAACCAATTTTAAAGCCCTTAACACTAAACGAAATGAATTTTGAGTCGATGTGTGAATCGATAGAAAAAATTATTTCAAAGAACCGAATCGAACTCTTAGTTATTTGTTGTAAGTTTTTCAAGATTGGCTCCTTTATAAAAGGTTATTTTATTTCTAGGCAGTAATTATGAGCTTATGTTCATTTATGTATTGTTTTTACGCAACTGCCTAGTTTTATGTTTTATTTATTTATTATCGTATTGTCTTATGTGTATTTTATCTACACTGTTTGTTGATGATGATAAATAAAAAATCTTAACCGAAAAAAAAGATTGTCTCCAATATCGTAAAAACATCAGTGCATCAGTTTAGTAACTCTTGAGGACACAGGTTCGATTCCTGAGGGGGGGGGGGAGATCATCATCAGTGCTGGGACGGCCAATTAATATTCGCTATTTCGGTTGTACCCACGGTAGATTTCTTCTAGAGATATCAATAATTTGGTTCTTTAATAAAATGGTTTTTATCCGATATCTTAATTATTATTTTTTTCAACCCATAGCGATAGACTTACAAAGTGAATATGTAGCTTTTAAATCATAGTTGTACATATTGGACACAGTTTACTAAAAACTGCCCATACGGTGGTAGATTTTTTTTGGTATCCAATCCAACTTGGTTAATATTGTTTCAAGGTATTGAAAAGCATTCGATGTACTCATTGGAATGCTAATATGCTCATTCCTGTCCAGAGGAATGCTGTAATTCCATTGGAGCAAATGGGCAAAAAATCCAATCGAAAACTGCCTTATGAAAATGCTTATTTGAATGTTAAATATTTCAAAAAGGCGCCATTTACACAGACATTTTTAAAATTAATATCCATTTTATAAATGGATATGATTTAAATATATGTTCAATTAGCTGGCAGAGTCGTCCTTCGCAAAGTTGCGACGGCCCAGATCCACTACACGACCACCGCGATATATATGAGGGTCGCAATGTTGATATATATTGAAATTTAGAGAGATTTGACATCACCCGGCGTTTAAACCTACCGCCATTTTGCCTTGTTGTCGTACGTGCGTCTGAATACATGTACGCGGCGGACCTTTTTTTTGGGCCGCATCTGCTTTTTCGAAGATTTACCAGTTTTCAACCTCAATATCTTAAAAACGGGAGCCAAGCCGTCGTCAGGTAGTAAAAGAACTGCGAAATGTCGAGGGGCGAAGTAATGAGGGCCGATGTTTAGGCTTTGTTTCATACGACGAAAACTAGGGTACGGTTACTTTGAACTCCACCTGAGCTAGACAAAGAGAAACCACACTCAACACGGCCATCGTGCTAACAGTCCTCACAACCTCTTATATGTACTTACTATAGAAGGATCTGTATCCCGAGTCCCGTTGAACAATTCATGAGCCGAGTCAGTGCTGGAGCGACCACATTGATGAAGGAGCTCCCAAACGTCTCGTCTTTCGATCATTGAGGAGGAGCGAGACGGGGCAAATATAATGATGGAATCATGCCACCCGTACTCATTCGAGAAATTGATCCCAAGCAATGATGAATCAATGTAAACAATAAAATAATAAGAACAAGGCAGGAGCACTCTGGATGCGAATAATTTTTTTCCTTTTCTTCTATATAAGTACGGGTACCCATAAGACAATAATAGAGAGGTTTGTGAGGAATGATAATACGATGGCGTGTTGAAGTTGGTTTCTCTTGTTCTAGCTCAGGTAGGAGATCAAAGACCGTACCGAAACTACTTTAATTAAGTCCAAGTCAACAAGAGCTTTAAAAAATTACTTAGTCATATTTACATTTCGTCCAACCCCAAAAAGACGTTGTTATGCGTCAAAAACAGTCTTTAGGCTGCTGTACCATTGGCTATGATGTCTTTTTTTTCCTTCTCCTCTTAATTATTATATAGAAAACGCTTCACGTATTACCTTATAAGGAGCGAAGGAATCGTTCATGACCATTTAAGGTAAAGAAGAATCTTTCATGACCATATAAGGAGAAAAAGAGTCTTTCACGTTCTTTTTTTTTGTATTAAAAAATAAGGTTTTTAATACCTGCATTCTTAATAAGCGTATTAACTTAATTGGCTTGACAACGTAGGCCTGATTAAGTGCAAAAACTGTGAATGATAAGGAATAATGTAATTCGTTATAAATGAATGATCGTACAAAACAAATTGATTAATTCACGGTGAAAATGGCCGGAACGCCATTTCAGTGAAAGGTTTCGTTCAAAGTGGCCACAAGTCAGACGAAACTTGGAAAAAATATGTTTGTGCAAAATATTGAATATATTAGCATATAGGTTATTATGTAAAAAATATTTACAATTCAGTTCATTCAAAATACCGGCAAGAACTTTGAGCCACTTTCACCTCTGCAGATACCGATTAAGTTCCAGATAGATAGGTATAATCTATGAGCTATCCAAATAAAATCTTAATGGTTTTTTCGATCATTAATTTATGAGCTCATTTTAAACATAAGTCAAAACTATTAGTGCCACCATTAGCAACTTAAAGTATAGTTTATTTAAACAGCATTTGAGAGAATTTGAATCTTACTACTACTCAAGATCCCCAATTCTCCAAGATGATTCCTTGATATACGCTCATAAAGGAATAAAATCCCTCTTTATTAGTTTATAATTTCAAATACATATTTCTACATTTTCTTAAATTTTATTTCCATTTATTCGAGTTTTCCATCCTTCCTTCAGCCAACAATATTCACACCCTATCTTTCCCTACACATTGACCCATAAATATAATAAGGCTGTCCAGCTTGATATTAAGAGGAAATGACCCAAATAGAAAAGAAAAATGAGGACACATGAAAAAATGGCCCAAATAAACCTTTATTCTGTTTAATAACATAACAAGGAGATCATTTATCTATAGTTGCTAAAATGAAAATAATTTTTTGCCATTACTTACTCAATTTATATGAGAAATTGTGTTTGTAAAAATACTTAGTTGTCCTCAACTCAAATACAAGCCTACCCATGTGTTTGGGCCATTTTGTTCCTTAGTCCATTTTTCTTGGGAAATTTCTTCTGAAATCTAAAGCAACTCCTTGCCTTCCATGCCATTTTCCATAATTTATCCTTTTCTATTCTATCTTGGATCATTTCGTCCTGGTTCATTTCTTCTGGACATCGTCATATTATAAATTGTTCATATGCAAAATTAGCTGACCTACTTTATATGCAGAAATACGTATCTAACCCAAAATGTATTTCCTTAGGAAAACACATTCTAATGATGCAGATAATTTTAAAATGTCAAAGAAGGATTCGTGGACGACTGAAATATTATGATTGGTCACATGAAACAATATTATTCTTTGTTTCTGATCCATCCATTTTAATGAAATGGTTTTGCGGGAAATCACTTTTAAATTTTAAAGTTTAATAAATATGAAAAAATATATATTTAAAAAGATTCATTTTATTTACTGCCTTATATTATTGTATAAATAGTGTAGAACAATACAATAAAAACAAATTAACCCCAATGAAGTCATGTAGATATGCAGTAGATAAGAAATCTGTTATTTTACAGAAAAAAATGAAATTATCAGAATATTTAGTGTAGCTGCGGGATCTTTTCGATCTCCTTGGTGGTCTCCTCGACCATGTTGGCATACAAAAAATGTAAGCATTCTGTCGAATCTACCCACTTAAAAACCACACTTGTATACTTGCCTAACGGCTGATAAAGAATTTAGTTAAAATATTTTAGGCTTAGTAATTAGGATATACTCTCTGCTTTTATTTAACCAAATAAAGGCTTCATAAAATCACACCAATAAGAAGACGGCATTTTCATCGATATAACAATTTATATAATTCTTCAGAGCACAAAGTATGAAAATACTTCACTTAGACTTTGCAAAGCTACTGTGTCGTGTTGGGCATAGATATAGTCAGTAATAGATAAAATATACTTTTGTCCAATATTAAATGAGTATGATAAATACTTCATAATACATTTTACCCTACAGCTGTCAAAATTTAGTCAAAACAAAGTTCAAAGGCCAATGTGTTTTATCGGAATGTTGCAAAAATAGAACGAATTCATGCGTTAAAAGTACAGGAAACTTTATTAAAAGTAGGATTCACCACACTTTAGTCCTGAAAATCCAGTCTTTAACTAAATCACTATGTATTAATATCAATCAATCAATATCATAATGGCAAAATATGAATAACCTAAACAAAATCATTCATTACCTACAAATTTAGCTTAAGAATTATAAATGCTAATGAATATATTGTAGCGCGAAGGAGGAGGTCCGCTACAATACATTCTTATCATAAACTTAGTTTGACGGATTATGTAAGAAAGTATTATTGATGCAACGGATCTATTTTTTCGAAAGTAGATGGGAGCGTAGTAAGTGGCGATCCTAGCTACATATTAAAGTTGTCCAATCAGGGGTCCAGTGACTTCATTATATAAGCATCAGTGTAGAAGGCCCCAAAAGAGTTATTTGCTCAGAACCGTTTTAGCTTCTATTATACCATCCATTACGGACACCCTATGAAGGGTGATCATCAAGAAATAGGTCAAAACAACAGAATAAAAAGCCCAGAGGAATCACTTGATGCCGTTGGTAAGAAAGCGACAAATTGCGAGTCCTTTAGAGCGCTTACTTAGTTATTCTTGTTATATAAAATAAATGCTTCATTTGCACATATTAATCCGTCAGTTATTTACAACAGAGAAACTATTTTAAAGATGTTCTGTACTTTTTTGAAATTATAAATACACATTCCATGCAGCCAGGGCTCTTAGAAGATCCGGAAAATACGCTATTTATTAGAACATTCATATGATCCGCCTGTTTCTTTAAACCTTATTCTGTTTTTTGATGCTCTATTTAGGATTTTTTATGCTCATTCCCTTAATCGTAATAAATACAGGCAAAGACATCAAACATCAAAGTCACACAAAAATAACTCCGCCTGATGATTTCTAACACGAGATGAAGAAGAATTAGAGGGAGTTCAAACAAATCCACACAAGTTAGTTTCTGTCATACACACAGATATCTACCGATTTTTTCAACTTGGATGGTTCTCTCATCCTTAATATAGAAGATCAGATAGCGATGATTCTTCTTTTTCTTGATTTCGTCAAATTTGACTTTCACTTCTTCCGAGACAGAGACACCGGAGGCCTATTATTGTAAAGGAGGGGAAAGAAGACATTAAGAAGGTAGTAGGATGATGATGATAAATGAAGAAGTCAAAGATGGTTAATCCGATAGAAAAAATTCTGATATTACAAATTCTTTGAAGATAAGGAAGATTGGGGAGAGATTGGTGTTGATGGTGGGGGGAGAAATGATAACGTATCGTCATGACATTATTACAAATACATAATAATTAATATAATAATAAAAATACTTTAAATCATTTATTTTCCGCAACTCATAAAACGGAGGAAGGGTCCAAAGAATCAACAAGTCTCCTCCATTGGCCTTCTCACCCACATGATCGTGTCCATCCTTCTATGAAAATTAAGGGTCTGCAAAAATAATGCCTTGCGTCTCGTCGTCGTTTTATGAAGAATGGAAAAGGATATTTTATGTTTGTAAAAAAAGGTTTATTGATGATGATTGGATGTGCGACTGGGGGAATGGTTACGTGACTTCAATTGCCCTAGCCTCTATCTTTCTGCATATTTTAAAAGAAAAATAAAGAGGAATAGGGGATGGAATGTTAGAGAGAGAGAGAGATTGTGGTAGGCGGGAAGGATATTTGTTATGATGATGATATAAGCAGATTATTTATTCATTCCCTGAGACTTGAAATTTGGAAGATGAAAAATTGACGACTTTGGTTTCTTTGTTTTTTAGGCCCTATCCGTTGCGCGAAGTTTATCTTCCACACTTTCCCGTGAAGCCTCGGCCGCGTCAGTTGCCTGGAAAAAAGGAAATTTTCCATTAGAAGAATGCGTATGTTGGTTCATATAAGTAGTATGTGGGGTCCCATTTTATTTTGAACTTTGCCGAGAAGACAAGAACTGCGAGGTTTGTATTTTGAAAGGCCCTTTTCAAGTCAAATATAGTAGAAATGCATTTATTGCATTACAGATTACTTCTAGTATGAATATATACTAATACAGATCATCCATGAGAAATAATTTGGTTAATGAATACCAAAAACTTGGCATTTTTAGGCTCCAAACATTGTAAGTTAGGAGACAGGGATCATATGCGAGACGAGCCGAGTGGCTACTAATTTAAATATCTAAAAACTTGTAATTAAACCATTATAAGGATGAAATTATATTACTCCCTCTGAACAATGCTATTCATTATAAAAAATAGAACCTATTACTTAGAGTTGATAAATAGCATTTTAGAACGCTATTTGAATGGGCGAAAGATATCCAAGTAAGTACTTTTTCTCATTTCTGTGTAAATAAAGTTGCTTTCTATAGCAAGATATTAAGTGTGCCTGAGTAAATTATTTATTATGGGAAGTATTCTTAAAAATAGGGGAAACACACTCATTTTTAAATATCATTGAACTCTCGACATTTAAAAAATAAGGAATATATTTGAAGAATTGTTTATATTTATTTAAAGATTTCTTACACCTACATCAAAGTTTATTGTTGATTCAAGTAAAAATGAATAATGTAAGAAACGTAGTTACGAAGTTGATAACATTAATCAGAATAAACAGACGTAAAATTTATTGTATAAATAGAATATTCACCATCTATAAGAAAAATTTGAGAAAAAATCGAGTCTATTCGGATAAAAAAGGATCCACTTAGCTTTTTGGTCTGGCTTTTTATATTATTTATTAAGAGTATAAATTAGTGGACTTTGATATTTCCCCTCGTCTGGGCTGTAACAAATAGAATCCAAGCAATCATTTGTGAAGGGGATATTTTTAATACTCCATAATTATTATTCTTAGATTTTTCTGCCCACGAGAACAAAAATTACTCAGTAAACCAGAAGGATAACACAACATTTCAGAATGTTCAATGACAGTAGTCATTTGTAAGTTGTTTCATCATTGATACGTTTTTATTGTAGGTGTCATTTATATTAGGATGATAGGAGCTACATTTAAACTCAAGATTTCAGTAATTTAAAATGAATAAAAACGTAATATATATATATATATTGCTTGTAAATGTTGGTACCTACGTAGAACTAGTTTCTACTTTGGACAATGCGAATAAAGTCTTATGTGATCATCTTTGGGGTCCAATTTGATTTTTAGATAGTTTAAAATCAGTTCTGAACATCATTTTTTTGTGGCATAAATCAATTAAAAGTGTACAAAGTCATTGTAATCTGTTTTTAGCAATTGTATGCCTAATTTTTAGACTAACTAAGGTTTAAGAATGCTTTATAAAGGACTTCATTTCATAATAATAGTACCTGAATGTATTTGTGAACGCCCAACAGGGATTTCTTGAGTGCGTCAAAGGATGAGGAGTAAAGCATTTTTTGCTTGATCTTGGCAGTGTCTGGGCACCAGCTCATGAGGAAGAGTTTTTGCTTCTTGCTCGTCTCCGTGGTTCCCTGGCACTGGTGCTCATACTCAAAGTCGTAGAGGCCGTATCTGCACTCCCCTCACCGCCCTTGGTGAGGTCGTGGAGGAAGTCATCGTAGGTTGCGTCACGAGAGCCAACAGATTCTACTTTAATGGTCTTCTCGTTCTCGATGTAAAACACGATGAAGCGACTCTCCTTGGCCTTCTTGATCTTCTCGAAGACAATCTTGCATTCATCCCCAACTGCGACACCAGATGCCTGAAAAGACGAAAATTAAAAGTTAAGGTTACCTTAGAGCTAAGTTATTTCCCCTCAAAATCCCTGATCCATATTTTATTAAATAAATACGCGCTGTTTGCCGAGAATTATATCATATTCTTTAAATAAATACTTCTTCCCAAGAACTACTATTTTCTCCCGAATTAAATAATACATCTAAACAAAAAATTTACTGAATATTTTTTATACCTAGCGTAGCTATTGGCTTTTCTATTATATTATTTCCTTCGTAGTCATTTAAGTCACTATACGAACGTATGTTCTCCGAAAAACAAAATATTACTCTAATTCGAGTATTACTAAGACATATCTATTTATTTTAGTACGAATTAGGTCTTCCAGACGCCTAATTAAAGGAATATTATATGTTCCTTTGTTTGTAATAAGGTAAAAATAAGCAGACTTGTATTAACGGTATGATAAAATCTACATAAAACAATCATATTAAAAATATTTTGAATATGATCTCCACAAAAAATGCATTTAATAACATTTTTAAAGAAACCTATTTAACTACACGAAAATCAACAGTTCCCCTAACAGCATGACATTCAGAATGCTTCCGGGTCGATATCAAAACGTATGGGACAAAAAGTATAAAAGAACACAATATGATAATTGATTAAAACGTTACACTCCATGAAAAATCGAACAAGATAAGCTATTCTGCGATAAAAGCCTATCTTATGCTCAAAATGATATACAACATATCCAATACTTATCATTCAATCAAAAAAGTTGATTTAATGTAAGAGTTTTAACGGAAACACCGTTAGTTATAAGTACCGTGGTTCTATCATTCTGCACATAATATTTACATGAACGACTAATGCAATCATGAAAGTAGTCTGCTACAAGGAGTTAATTAGATTATTTTCAGATGTAAGCATATGAACTGTAGGCTCTCGAATATGTAAATATTCTCGTCCTATTTGTAAATATCTTTGTATTGCACCATATCGATATACTACAGTTAAAATGTTATATAGTTCTTATTTATTTAAATGCTTTTTAACGAGAATTTATTAGATTTATTATGGATCAGTGATGATTCAGTCAGAATAGTTATAATCTATTAGTCATTCGCATTGGATCTACTCGGAGTGATCCATCCCCCTTCTTCCCCGTCTTTCTTTCCTCTTGATGAAGGGTGTGGAAGCTGCTGGCTTTCTAAGCGACTTGCTCTCACACCATCATGGGAGGGAGAGAGGGAGGGAAGGAAGGATGGGGAGGGGTGGCAAGCTAGCTATCTTCAAAGAAAAAACACTCCATCATCGTTAGGGTACAGCGCACACAAGAGCAGCAGCAGCAGAAAAAAAACAAGTTAAGGAGACGAAATAGGAGCTCCCCTCTAACAGAATCAAAGATGACTCACATCAGAGGGGGGGGGGAGGAAAGAAAGAAACGAATCAAAAGGGAGGCTTCTCCCTTCTTCCTCTCGCCCAGTGACGTTCTGTCTCTGTCTCTTTCTTCATCTATTCTCTCTCTATTTTAATACCGGGAAGGGAAGAAAAAAGAAAAGAAAAATTCCTCCTTTTTATTCCACTCGTATCAAGAGAATGATGACTCATAGCCAATGTCTTCTGAGGATTTCATCATCTGTTGGATTAGATCTGGATGCACACTTAAATTATATATATAATCAAGCACACACACTCTCACACTTGGCACACATCAAGATTCATTACCTCCTCATGGAACAGGGAAGCATCCTCGCTTTGGGGGGGAAATTCATCATCATTTTATTCTTCACTACTCTAGAAGGAAGAAAAAGGGGGGGGGGGGAGAAGAAGGGAGGGGGGGTGTCCATCCAATAAGAGGGAGGGAGGAGATCATTCACCTCTTTCTGATTGGAGGAGAGGACGAGAGTGAAAGGAAGAAAAAAAAAGAGGAGAAAAGACAGAATAGAGGAGAGAGAAAGGAAAAGAAAAACCGGGAAGGAATAATGCACCAATTAAATTCGGTGTCCAGAAGTTCCTGACTGGAGGAAATCAGGTATTATGGATGAAACTTTTCTCTCGACACAGTTAGCCCATCTGTATGGGTGGATGAATCTTTTTTCTATCGGATTACTCATTATGATGAACCACCATCTAGGGCGGAAAGGGGGGGGGGGTTGAGTTTGGTTTTACGGAATACGAGTCTTACCATGACGTGCGAATGAGGAAGACCAGGGAAGTTAGGAAAAAGTTCTAAGTGCTAAGAAGCTTTGACTGCAGGGAATTCGAAGAGCACAACCGGCCGCCAAGGTTTAGACTGAGGACTGAGGGAGTATCAGATAGATATAAAAAGGAGAGGACTAAGGCAAACAAAAAGAAGAAGAAATAAAGAACCGGAAAAAGACAGTGCGACCAAGAGAGAGGCCTGCTGCTTTTTTGGCTCACTTCCACGCTCTTCCACGTACAGAAGAAGAAGCAGGCAGAAGAGGCAGACGAGGCATCTTTGAGAACACGCTTACTTTCCTCCTTCTAAAATCGGTTACTCCTTCTTCTTCTTCTCTCTCTCTCTCTCTGTCTGTCTATCTTTCCCTCTCTTGCATTTAAATTTAGAGAGCCGGAATGCGAGTGACACTACACCCCTGGCCGTTTTGTTAGCCGGTTAGGGGTGGGTGGGTAGAAGAAAAGAAGGAAATCCTTGTTTTATCAGCATGATTCATAACAGGGGGAAAAAGACTTAATCATGCCCGGGGAATGATATCAGGGAAGAATACCTCCCACTTGAAAATGCAGTATCCCTTCATTCAAGTAAGGCAACACTGAATGTCGACAATATGTACTTAAAGAAACGAAATCATATAGGAGGTTGTCGTTGGAGTTTATTTTATAGCCCATAAAATTTCACAAATAATAAATTGATAATTTTTCTGAAAACATATAACTACAACACACGTAAATATATAAATCCGCGTCAGTCTTAGTAAGAGTAATCATAAATAGTAAAAGAAGTCCCTTATAATATTCAACCCTGGTAGCACGCAATTAATATGTAATAGAGAAACATCAAAATGCAATCATTACATATATATCTTCCATCATATATTTTACCGTTTTATTTATACATTTGTTTATCGTCCATTTGGTAAGAATGTCTTTTTTTTTCTTCTTAATGCTGTCGAGGAAAAAATATAATATATCGTCTGCCTCTTTTCATGTAATAAAAACGTTTTTTTTACTAATAATACAATGAAAACACTTCACGCATTACCTTATAAGGAGAAGAAGAATCATGCTCTTCGTTTTAAATAAAGAGGTTTTGTTATCTTACTTTACTCTGGATAGGCATTCATTATTATTATTCACTTGATTGACTTTATTACGTAGGCCTTTATCAATGACTTATTGCATGCAAATACTGTAGATGTGAACAAGTATAATGTATGCTGTCAGTATTGTCTATTATGGAATCATAAATGCATTCAAATGGAGTCTCGATAAATTAAAAATATATATATATTATGCGATGGGTTTGGAATTCAAATTACTTAGTAAAAAGTAGGTTTCGATTTATAGCGGATTAAGTTTCGCTGAGATATCCTTAATCTTGGAAATAAATAAATAAAACTACGTTTTAAAAAAAGCCAGTACAGCTCATGAAGGCTTGTACAATTAAAACGTAACCGCCCAATTCGTCCTTTCCATTTTGTCCCTGCCCAAATCGTCCCTGCCCAAATTGTCCCTGTCCAAATCGTCCCGTTCCCAATTCGTCCTTGTCCAATTCGTCCTAGACCCAACTCGTCCCTGCCCAACTCGTCCTCACTATTTCCCAGAAAAGAAGACATACCCCTAACATTCATTCATGAGGAGTTCCTTAGCTTCAGGGAACCCTCGTCCAATAGACTCTCGGGTTCCGTCAAGCACAGTGATAGGGTATTGGGGTTTCTAACCCTCGGCCAATGGACTCTCGGGTCCCGCCAAACACAGTGATGGGGTATTGGGGTTTCTAACCCTCGGCCAAAGGACTTTCGGGTCCCGCCAAGCACAGTGATGGGGTATTGGGGTTCCAAACCCTCGGCCAAAGGACTCTCGGGTCCCGCCAGGAACAGTGATGGGGTATTGGGGTTCCAACCCTCGGCCAATGGACTCTCGGGTCCCGCCAAGCACAGTGATGGGGTATTGGGGTTCTAACCCTCGGCCAAAGGACGTTCGGTCCCGCCAGCACAGTGATGGGGTATTGGGGTTCCAAACCCTCGGCCAAAGGACTCTCGGGTCCCGCCAAGCACAGAGATGAGATATTGGGACCCGAAGTCTTTGGCCGAGTTCCAATACCCCATCACTGTGCTTGGCGGCCCGAAAGTCTTGGCCGAAGGTTAGAAACCCCAATGCCCCATTACTGTGCTTGGCGGGGCCCGAGAGTCCTTTGGCCGAGGTTTGGAACCCCAATACCCCATCACTGTGCTTGGCGGGACCCGAAAGTCCTTGGCCGAGGGTTAGAAACCCCAATACCCCATCACTGTGCTTGCGGGACCCGAGAGTCCATTGGCCGAGGGTTAGAAACCCCAATACCATCACTGTGTTGGCGGGACCCGAGAGTCCATTGGCTGAGGTTAGAAACCCAATACCCTATCACTGTGCTTGACGGAACCCGAGAGTCTATTGGACGAGGGTTCCCTGAAGCTAAGGAACTCCTCATGAATGAATGTTAGGGTATGTCTTCTTTTCTGGGAAATAGTGAGGACGAGTTGGGCAGGGACGAGTTGGGTCTAGGACGAATTGGACAAGGACGAATTGGGCACGGGACGATTTGGACAGGGACAATTTGGGCAGGGACAAAATGGAAAGGACGAAGTGTACGTGACCCCAATTAAAAGGTTTACAATTATTGATCTATAAAAAGATTGTATTACGATCTTCTAGCTATAATACCATTCTGTGAGTCAATGAATTCGATTTCATGATTCTTTTATTTTGCTTGGATGCCCCCTCATAATTTCAAATACAACAATCTCAAGATAAAACTTACATCAATCCCACTAGATCCTCTGGTTAATCAAAAGGACATAAAACTATATCCTATTTCTGTTTATTATTTTAAATACAGTATATAAAGAAAATCAGTAAGCAGTCTCACTGGATCCATGAAGTTTTTTGGATCTAGGAAACCAAAAAAAGTAAGATTATTGAGAGTATGTACTGCTCGTCAAGGCTTAAACGTTCGATAAGTCTACAATTGTTGTCATTTAAAAAAATCATCGCATTAACAGAAATGATCGTGCTATAACTACTATCATTCTATGAACTGGTGGATTAGATTTTAGGCTTATTTATTTTGCTTCATGTCACTTAAATATATTGATATAAATTACAAGGAATCTCGAGATCAAACAGGTTTGGAATAATATCACTAGATTATCTCGCATAAGTACTCTTATCATATAGATAGAGGGGGGGGGGGAGATTTTTAATTCAGTGTAATAAGATTTTCTCCAGGGATGAAATTGGATTAAAGTTCTTGCTGGTAGTCTGTGTATTAAAGGTCTTGAATTATTTGGTATTTTATCAGGGCTTCAGGTGCCCGGACGAGCCTTTAATCTTTTATCGGTACGGCGTTCCGGCACACTTTCGCCCATGATTTTCGATTTTTTTTAAAATTATATTGTTTTAGGGTATAGAAAAGTGAAATAATTTATAATTTATTATGTTTCGTTCAGGGAGTTAGTCGAGAAGACAACATTGGGGGTCAAAGTTATTATTACCAAATAAGGAATACTATCTGCTTCCCTGACACATAGGTAACCTAAAGTTCTTTTGAATGTTATGTGAGAAGCATATTATTAAACAGACTAGCGAGGACCCGTCACACAGTGACGCTTTGTGTTTTTAACAGCATAATAATAACATAAAAATGTCCTTTTTAAATAATAATGATATTTTTATTCCAATGAGAAAATATTCTAATAAAATACAAAGAAAAAAATGAAAGAAATCCCTTAAGTGGAGTCAAGCACTTCCCGATATATTAGGTTGGGTGTCACTGTATTATATCTCCAACCTCCACCTTCACACCTGCGATACACTTTGCCCTTGAGAAAGCCACATATATCTGGCCATGTGAGAAGACTGGACTTGGAAGATAAATTCCCACTTTCTCAAAGGTCTGACCCTGTGCCTTGTTTATTTTTAGGAGTAAGCCAGTCTCAGAGGAAAACTGGTACCGTTCCAGGATAAATGACAGGTTAGTGTCACTGGGTGCTAGCTTGATGCGAAGAATCAGGACTTCGTTACCTTGGTTAGCACCTGTTAGAATTGAGGCTTGGATGCAGTTGTTTTGCATGTGAGTGACCTTCAGTCTAGTTCCATTGCAAAGGCTAGGGTATGTAAAAAAACCCAAATTTTTAAAAAACCCGGGTTTTACCGCGGGTTTTTCGAAATTTGGGTTTTTCATTACACCATTAATTAGCTAATAGCTAATTAATAGTGTAATGAAAAACCCACGGTAAAACCCGGTTTTTAACCGGGAGTTTTTCGGGGTTTACATACCCTGGCAAAGGCCCTGGCGGAGAGACAGATTCCTAAGTAGCATCACGACTGCATTCACTTTCAAATTTAGACGGTGTGGTGGCATCCCAGAAGGTGTCAGCGAGTTGAGAAACTCTACAGGATAGTTCTGCTTTGATTAAGGGGATTAAGTGGCTATACATATAGGTTACTTAATTAGCCATCGCAGGCACCCACTCAACTGTACTGTTTGGGCTCCAAATAAAGCAATGAGAAGGCACTGTTATATTGTCTGATGTTGTCCCTAAAGTTACACGATTCAGTGCTACAGCCGGTTATAAGGTCCTCCAGTGGTGATGAATAAACAGCTAATGGTGGGAGGCTGACCTTCCCATTGTGACAGCAATTAAGGGTTTCATTTGGGAATCTAAAGGCTTGACAGTACAGACAAAGTTTAGTCATCAGACCCAAGTAAACTCTTGATGTAGAGCCAGCGTTCGATATAGTACTTCTCCAAATTCTCATCCTTTCTCTTTCCCTCTCCCTCTGAGCCGTTGACATATTTTCTCTCCATATGCATACTTGATCTCTTATTAGTCCTAGCTCTTTGTGCCTCCTTAATGCTTTATAATGAGCAGCTGTCCTGTTTCTTTGGCACTGAGTCCTTTGAGTTATTTGGGCCTCCATCAGATATTTATTCTCAGATCCTCTCAAGTATAAATATATTTCAATTGTGATGAGCAGGGAATGTAGGAATCATAAATACACTTTCTGGGCATAAACGACCTTTTAACGCATATAACGCATATTTGGCCTTTTTCTGCATATTTATCGCATATTTTGAATTTTTTTGAGGATATATATATATATAAATATAGATCAGGATTGTGAACGGAACGCAAAATTGAACGCGTTCAGCTGACGACGTTCAATGACCGTAACGCTGAACGGAACGCAACTTTTTTTTGAACGCTGATCGTTGAACGCAAAAAAGAGTTTTTGCGTTCAGCGTTCAATTTCCAAACATTCTTGACTTTTTCGGAAAAACGTCATCACTACGCATACTTTTTTGGAAATTATTTTCAAAAAAACGTCATCACTACGCAGTACTTTTTTTTTGGAAATTCTTTTCTAAAAAAACCGTCATCACTACGCAGTACTTTTTTCGGAAATTATTTTCTAAATAAAAAACTCATCACTACGCAGTACTTTTTTGGAAATATGTTTTTAAATTTTTAACGCTGAACGCTAACGGAACGCTGAACGCAAAAACATTGAACGGAACGCTGAACGCTATTTTTTTTAACGCTGAACGCAAAAAAAGCTGAACGCTCACAAGCCTGATATATATATATATATATATCAGGAAACGACCGGGTCCCGGCTGTTTTTTGCCATGCCATGTAGTTGGTCTCTGTCACACGCAATGGAGAAAGAAGCAGCAATGTCAATATGAATAAGGTGAAGGAACGACTGCAGGATCAGAGGTTGTTTGTTCTTGTGGATGAGACAACTGACAGATGTGACAGAGCCATGACTGCAGTCCTCTCTGGGCCCCTCGATGGACGCTTCAAGGATCGACCCTTCCTGTTGGACCTGCTTGACATCCATGCTGCCATCAACCAATACATTCAACAGGCCGTGACAGGGGTACTCTTCAAGGTGTTTTGTGAAGATTTGGACTACAACAGTCTACACCTGCTCATCACTGATGGAGCAACTTAATATCTGAAGGCCGCGCGAGGTTTGAAGGAACTCTTCCCCAACATGATACATGTCGTCTGCATCTGTCACGCTCTCAACAGGGTGGCCGAATTGGTTCGTTACAATTTCCTCTAGTGAATGAACTGATCTCTGAGATCAAGAAGGTGTTTGTCAAAGCACCTCGACGCAAGAAGGCCCTTGCCGCTTCCAGGTAAGTTCCTCCTGTCCAAGAGCCTTGCCTGACCATTGAGGAACTTGGCTCGAAGCGGCATTCTACTACTGCGATCATTTCAAGGGGATTGGACACTTCATAGAATCTCTCAATGACGACCGCTTGGCAATCGTCAAAGCCAAGAAACTGTTCAAGGACCCAAAACTGCCGGGTCAGCTGGCATTCATCAAGGCAACTTTACTCAACTGTTACGCGCCATTTCAAGCCTGCAAGATCGCCTTCCACTGACGGAGAGCATTGAAATCCTTGAGAGGGTGCAGATGCAGCTTACCGTTGTGCCCTTTGCCAGTAAGTTGAACAGTGTCCTTGAGAAGAATCCGAACTTCGAAAAAATTAAATTCTACTCCATAATTCTGAAGAGAGAGACATTGGAGCTCAAAGATGATCCCAAATTGCCGTTACTCTTCTCGTGCGCTCCAATTACCTCTGTGGACTGCGAAAGGGTCTTCACCGAACTAAAGTCTCTTTTGTCTGACCAGCGAACCAGTCTGACAGAGAGGAATGTAAAAGATATGCTCACTCTTCAGTGAAACTATGATTATATGACATAATTTTTATTAATTTAGAATATACATAATTTTTCAACATATTAAGGCTTTTTTGCTTATTCAACCTTTTTCGCATATTTAGTCATTTTTTCGTGCATATTTCTGGGCATATAGGGCATTGTTTTTGTTCCAAATTCCAACAGCCCTGGTGATGAGGAATAAGATCCAAAAGAAAAGAAGTTTGTAGATAAGTAGTTGATTCATTCATTAATGCACTCTTCAATCGTCTCATTAAAATGAAACCAGCTAATTCCTTTTTTTATGTAACATTTTTCTTCCTCTCTTATTATTATTATTATTTTCATCAACACATAATAAACTGATAATTTATCTCGGAATACCGAGTTGAGCACTTTTGACTAAATCAATAGAAATAACTTAACAGTCCAAAAATAAACTTTGTTATAAAGGGGTAAGTGGTTAACAAAAATTTTGAGGGGCACTTCAAGAGCCTTAGGGGCCTTGCAAAAAAAAATATGAGTTGCCAAAAAATCACACTGGCTTTCTTTTTCAATTCAATTCTAAGGGTTTTTTATTTTATGCACCAACTCCCTAGGGAGACCCCTAACCCCTCAAAAATGGCTTTGAATGGTTGTTAAAGGGACCTTTGAGTAGCTCACCTGATGATAATTTTGAAAAAAGATCATTTTATTTGGACACAGTGTCTTAGAAAAAAATTCCTACAACTTTTAAACCAAAAAAAAAGAAGTTTGTTTTTCAAAGAACCAAAGGAAAATTTGAATTAAGTCGTTTTTTTGCCAATTACGTGACATTTTCACCTGCAAATCACAAAAAATGAAGTGTTATGATATCTCAGTAATTTTTATTTTGTTGATATTGTGTACTTTTAAGCCATCTATCATTACCCAATAAGGACAAATGGGCAGTTAAGTTTTTTGTTTTTTTTCTCAAATAATGAGTTTTTTAGTAAAAAGTTCAAAGACCATTTATCTGTGATGATTATAATTTGCATGAACTACACTTCATATTCTATAACATGGGTATGTATCTGTCTATTTTTCACTCTAGGGTGGCAATATTTTTCACACTAAAAAACTATTCTGCTTGAGCCTGAGATATGAGTACCTCATCAACTCTTGTGTACTAAAGATCCCTATTTTATTACCTCATCTCAATTGTTTTTTACTTAGAGTTCAAAATGTATATATCTTGGTATGTATTTTTCAAATAAATGGATAAATTAGCATTTTATTTCAATTGCTTTATCTGTTTTGCATATACGACGTATGACAGAGCAGCAAAAGCATGTCATACATTATTTTTTTTCGCTCAATAATATCTACCAATAAAAATACATCTCCATGCTGAATTGCAATTTGATCAATCTAGTGTTTAAGCTGCTAAACATGACATGACTTTTTAGGGTATTATTAATGATAGTGGCATTCATTTTTTCTTTCTCCCTTTTTATTTAAACTTTGATGCTCTTATAATGTAGTTATTAAAGATACATACCAACATGTACATATATATCATATTCTTAGAAAGAGTAGCTTTTTAAAATATTTGAATAAAAAATACATTTGTTTATCAAAAACTGGAAATCCAACTTTCAATTGGCTTTTTCTTGCCCATTGTGGCCATAAAGACAATTCTGTTTTTGGCCAATATAATCTCCAGATAGAAACACATCTCTGTGCCAAATTTCAACTCGATCCATCAAGTGGTTTGGCTGTAACATACAAAATTGTCGCATTTTTGTGTTCGTTCGTAGAGTATTATTATATAGATGGATCATTTTACTAGGAAAAGTTTGTGTGTGCAATTCATTTTTTTATATACATGATTGCAAAATATTGAAATCTGTAAAACATTTTTCAGCTTTATTTTTGATCGCATAACAACTTTTAAATTGCATTCAAATACATTTTTGAGACTCGATCTCTCTTGATAATATAGGAAAGTCGGATCAGTATCAGAGCTGCGACTACCGAATATAAATAGGTATTTAGAACTGGAAGCGTTGTTACCTGGTGTGAAGAAGTTGAACTTGCAAAATAAATAAACAACTCCGGAGCTGAAAGTGCATTTAATATCGGACAAAGTATAACAAAAGACAGTTAAAGAAATAATTTGCTTGCTATTGCCTTCCATATCCTTCAAAATCCAAGTGCATATACGATTTATTTAAAAATACATGTTTTGAATTTCAAATAATCTCTAAAAAAATTATAACAATTATCTACTGAATGGTCTTTTGTTATAATTGTCCGATATTACATGTATATGAAGAAGTCACAGGGCAGATACATAAATAAATTTATCTTTCTTTCTTATCTATCGCACCGATCGATATTCGGTAGATATATAAAAAATCTACGGTATACCGAATCGGCGGTACCGAATCCAGTTCTGGTCAGTATATATTAAATCATGATGTTTAAATTGCAGGTATAATGTTGCGTGTTCAGATTACGTCGGAGACATGGATTGTTTAAGTACACTTAGTGAAAGATAATGGTTCAGTTGACTAAACCTTCATTATAGCAAATCTTTCAAATAATTAATAGTCATATAACTTATGACTCATAATGTACGTCACAAGATACACAGATAAGTTACTAAGTATCTGTGATGTTTTGTGTATATATTTTGTGTTTTATTTGTTTTATTGAGTTGTAAATTTCTTACATAAAAATACTTTAACTACCTTGAAAATGTATCTTTAGCACATCATCTAACAATAAGAGTTTATTATTTAATTCACTGTAAATACTTATTTTGTCTTTTTATAAATTGACAAAAAGTATTAAAACAAACAAATTTTAAACATTTTAAGTCGGTAAGTTTTATCATTTTTTATGACTTTTTTCAAAGCTGTGACTATCGATTGATAAGAATTATCATTTTAGCTATACTAGCGGTATATTTATACAATTGATATGGATCATGTTTTTTAAGACAAATATATTGAATACTATAACAAATAGAATGATTCGTAGTGAATTGAAAAACGAGTGTGAATTTTTTTAACTGTTCACATATATACAGCAAAGGTATATAAAAACGATGCTAATACGTATAAAATACAAAAATAAACATTATAGTTTAAAATTTAGCATCGATCTTGAACAAACAATAAAATTTTATCTAATTAACAAGTATTAAAAGAATAAGCTGTAAAAAAACATTAAAATCATACAAATTCTTAAAATTCTTGATTATTTTCCTCAAAATTTGGTAAAAGCGATGACTTTGCGTCGGGTAATATTTTATCAATTCTGCCGCGAATGTCCATGATGAGCCGTCCAACGATGGGATTTTGAGAGAAAAGGCAGCGTATCTACCTGCAGCTCCAAGCAGGATCCCTCTGATCTCTCCCGGTCTTATTGGTTCATATTTTGAAAGCTTTTTTGCTATCAAGGCCTTTGTGTTTAAAAGGGCAAAATCTAGCGCCTTCGTTTTGTCAGAGGTTTTCATCCCTCTTGAGGAGAGCCCTTTCAAAATCTTTTCTCGAAAATGAATTGCAAACACAAATTGTATTATGAGCAATTTAATCTTACATAGAGACGTTTATGTACACACTTAACATATATATCGCCTGCATCGGTCTATTTCTGAAAAATCTACTGATTAAATACAGTTGCTAACGACTACAGATACCGGGTTGTACTTTTTCCTTCTAAATGATAACTCAGTTTGTTTTGTTACGTAATAAAAAAGTTCTTAGTAGGCTTATTTTTGTTTTTGGTGTAAGCACGTCCGTATTCACACTTTTAAACATTGGGTTCCATTTGATACTTAACGTCACCAATAAAAAAATGGAAAGAAGATCGCAACCAAGATGTATAAAACATAGATATAAGATATAGAGAGTTTATTCCCTTCAATTGCTGAGAAACATCGTTCAGCTGTCACCTGTGCCCAAACTAAACAAAGTAATTTATACTACGTCGTCGTAAGTCATCTTAGAGATAGAAATATTTGTTTATATCGGGCGCAATGACGTGTTTCTCTGAATAATCCAATGAGCTCTCTATGTCTTTATATATCTATGCTATAGAATACAAAGTATGTTTATTTCATGTTTTCATGGATTGTGAAACGTCATAAAACTTATTACTATTTTGACATCATCAAAAAAAAATATTGTTATGTTATTCTACCAACTTGCCAATGTTTTTAATGACGTCATCCCGGCAAGCGAAAAGTCAGCTCTCTTGGCAATGTGGGCATAATGTAATGCGTAGTATTGACTTTTTTTTTAGAAATAATTTCCAAAAAAAGTGATGACGAAAATAGTCCAAGAAATGTTAGAAAAAATTGAACGCTGAACGCAAAACTCTTTTTTTGCGTTCAACGTTAAAAAAAAAGTTGCGTTCCGTTCATTGAACGTGCGTTCAGCTGAACGCCGTTCAATTTGCGTTCCGTTCACAAGCCTGATTTTTACACATACATTTGGATTAACTTATTAATAGTTTTGCTAAAATTGGAGGCCATCTTTGAGAGTTGTGAGAGTCTTTTGTACTTTCATATATCAGTTGAGACGTAAATCAATAGATTTAACCCAATATATATAAAAATCAATTTTGAAAATAAAGGGCTGGCTTGTTGGACTAGGATTAGTAATTTGTGAGGAAGCTGTATTTTTTGAATTCCGAAACTGTGGATTTGTTTTAATTATTTGACTCTATTGGAAAACAACTTATTTCATTATCTGACGACTAACATTGACTTCAAAAGCTTTACGACATGATAACGAATTATACAATGATTTAAATCATGTGTAAATATTTCAAAGAATCCATATCATGCAGATTTTAAACGTACTCATGAGAAAAATGTCAGGAATATATAATAGTATAGAAATATTATTTGTAAAAGTACATTAACTTGTATATATTTATCAACATTTTCACTGTATATATATTCAATATCCTGTGTAGATAAGTGCTTTTAACAAATATATAGCTACGGTTTTTTATAATAAAATTTGAAAGATCCATCTCTATAGATAAAAGTATGCAGTAATGTATTTATTCATTCATCCCTAAAAGATTCAAAAAATCGTATCACACACTTGTGAGTTCAGGCTATCAAATAATTTTAAACAATTAATTAACCACTTTATAAACAATAAAATTAGCCAAATCAATTGTGTTTGATCCTTTATAATAATATTGATTACAATTATTGGACTGTTATTGTTTGGCGTAAGTAAATTTTATATTAGATGAATATTTTTATTATCAGTTCATCTACGATGCTAAAGTTTAACTATAGTATTGATTTATTATTTTAACATTAACATCGTTTACTATTTGATATTTACTTGAGCGGAACTTCACCCCTGGATGATATGATGTTGTTTGGACAACTAATTCAACGCAGCATAGTTGATTTCATATTTTCCTGACTTAAAGACATTAACTCTACACGGTGTTTAAATACACAAGGATTTATTCGTATACAAATCAATATTTACAAGGAATAATTAATGAGGTTGAAACCAGGATGATACGAAAATCCCAACTAAAATAAGGAAGTTTGTAAAGTAATCGAACCTCAGAAAAACAGAAAAGTCTTTTTGAGTTTCAATAGCAACTTTGAGCCTGAACTTCCATAGGATACATCCAATTTGGGTATGAGCGAGTCGGGACTCCTTCATGGCAAAGTCTGAATGACCATGGAGAGGACTCTGAGTCCCTATGAAGTCCATATTGGCTATAACTATTTCCCAGTGCTTAGTAGAACGGCCCTCCTATGATTCAAGTCCTTGACTTCAGAACTGGCTATATTTTCTTTGACGATCTTCATGTCCTTTTGTCGATATGAGCTCCTTGGCTTCCTCACGAAGCTCCTTTTCGATCTCGTTCTTTTCATTCACATTTCTACGCATTTCGCTGAAACGTGGAAAGGACATGGTGACAACTTTGACAGAAGTCCCCTCCTCATTCGTCTTCTCAATCCATTTATCCACGTAAAGAATATGTCTTCCGAGGACACCAACAAGTTTTTTCTTGTCTCTGAATCTAGTAGTGAGATATTCGAGCCAAGTTTGGCTCTTTATTTCGCACTGAACTGTAATGATAAAACACATTTTTAATTTTTACAACTAAAGAAGAAATAATCAAGCTTAATGGGCATTGGTAACTTATATCCAATAACCCTATATATATATCTATATATATATATAAATATATATATATATATATATATCTATATATATTAATATATATATATATATATATATATAGGGTTGTTCTTATTTCAAATGTATTGAAATGTTAGCACTGTGTGGATTTTCTGTTCTTGGTATAAAAGAAGACACATACAAGTTTGAACAAAATCGGTCAACATTACGAGGTCGCGCAACGAGTCAAAGTTTTAAAAATTTAGTAAAAATATAGTTTCCGCAAATTTCTTCAAAATGGTGGACGTTACAGACTTCAATAATAATTATTAATTTAAAGGAAATCTAATTTACTACCAGACGTATGTTTGATGTTTTTTAATAAAACAAAGTTTTCAGTAAAAACAAAGTAAGAAGGGAGTGTGTATTGTTAGCTTATTTCATAGCTTTTTTGTATCAATTAACTTCACTCGCCTGTAGAAGATGACTTGTTCGCTTCAGAGTAAAATAGTACTTTTAAGTTTAGTAAAACTTTAGATGATAAATCCAAAAATGACCTTGGTTGCATTCTATCATTCAGAATTCAGTACAATCTGAGTTACATCATATGATTCAGAGCCTGTATTGACCTATAAGAAATCGATTATGAAAAAATAAATCATAATGTGTTTCTTAGATTGCGTCAAGGTATCCTCTCAAAATTTACTTTGTCTCTGACGCATTTAATCCATTATATGCGTCATTTTGTACGCGAGATAGGCTTTTTTAATGTACATATAACTCTCTACTTATTAAATTGACATGATTTAGTATACCAAAATATTAAAGCTGGTTAACCAAGCTTTCTTTGATATGTTTGGTAAAATCGCTATACTTAAGAGATATAAGCAAATACGTACTCTCCCCCAAAATTGATCTTTTGATATGAGAATATACGATTACCATCTGGTAATTAGTTAGTGTTACCTGGATAGAAGAGAAGAAAGGGAGGTTATTTTGCTCACTCTCTCCCTTCTTTTTTCTTCCTATCCCGGTTACACTAACTGCCGTTACCAAATGGTCATCGTATATTCTCTATCAAAAGATCATTTTTGGGGGAAGTATATTTGCTTTATTCTTAATGATAGCGATTTTTAGAACACAAAAATAAAAATGAAAGCTTGGTAACCAACTTTAATATTTGGTATACTAAATCATACAATTTAGAGTAGAGAGTTATATGTACATTAAAAAAAGCCTATCTTGCATAAAACTGACGCTATAATGATTAATGCGTCAGAGACAAATTAAAATTTGAGTGGATACCTTGACGCAATAAAATTATGATTTATTTTTTCATAATCGATTTCTATAGGTCATACAGGCATGAGTCTATTCATCATATTTAAGAAGGGTATTTATAAGTATAATGGCTTCTTTGAATTCAAACAAGCAGATGTATGAGTAAAGGCCTACGCAATATCCGTTATTCGCTTCAGTAGAGAGACAAGGCTGCCGAATTCTAGGTCGCACAACTGTAGGCATCTCCATTAAGTGGGTTACTATGACCCAATGTAAACACAACAAAAAACACCGCAGGAATTATCCGTTTTACCAGGTCTGGATGATCATTTATGTCTTCTGAGGACAGTATTTCCGTGGTGCGACCCAGAGCCAAATGAGTGCCAGAGACAAATTCCTTTGTGTCCAGACCAGGAGGCCCAGGGATTATGCTGTTCCCACTGGAAACTAAGTAGGCCATCGTCATCAACGAGGGTCGAGCCACAAAACGGCTGTCTAGACCCTTGACCTCAGGTGTTCCAGAGGCCCATCTTCGGCTTAAATACAAATAAGAATTATATAGTATTTTGTCCTGTGTTTTTATTTAATGGACGAAATGTCCTTTTTATAATTTCTAGTAATTCATTTTATATAATTTTAACACAACCAGAAATAATAAGAGTATACATGACCCACAAACTTTTTACTCAGCATATTAAACTTTAAAAAATAGATATTCTCAGGTGTCATCATTATAACCTAGAAAACAGTATATACCTAAAAAATGAGCTAAAAGGATGTTTATTCCAAATGTATAAAGCTATTTGGTTAAGAAATATATTTGTATTTTATTAATTAATTTTAAGAAGCGAAAAGTTAGTGAAGAGTAACGCCATACGTAACACTGGAGCAACGCTTATCCAGTTTTACGAATCACTAGAGTATGCCTCCAACTTCTCAATTATGTAATTTTATGCAACCTAAGCAAAAAACGCTTTATGTATATTTTTGTTTTTTCGAAGTAATTACCATGCAAAAACCATGCTTTGTCCAAGCATCAGTACATTATACACACAAAAAGAATGTTGTTCTTAAGTTTAGTTGAATATGACTTTACGTCTAAACTATTTTCTTATATCTTTTATAGAATTATAGAACTATAGGTTATGTGTTCATTTATTATTATTTTTTAAATGTAATATTTGCAACTTCTCTACACAATAACTATATACAAGTTAAAAAAGAAAACAATAAAATCCGTATTTGTTAAACATCCAAGTATTTTATTATTTCAAAAAATAAAATATCTATGATAAAGACTAAAAATTTCAGGCTGTTTACAAATCAAAAAAGTTTTCAAATTACCTATGATTTAAATACAAGCATAAAAACAAGATAGTGAGAAGTCGATATAATACTTAGTATATATATATTATATTATGGAATACATTCAATAAAAAAGGCTCGCATAAGACTTAATTGTCTGAATAGTATATTATTAAAATGGATAAAATAAATTGTTAACAGCTATATTTCTTGGGAAAATAGATATTGTATTTTTTCAAAATTGCCTTGTATATTTGAATATGTTAATCATGGTTAAAAAGAAATATATTATTATAATTATGCAACTTATATATATATATATATATCTTAATTCAAGGTTTAAAGTCATAATTTAAATTTAATGCTATAATGCTTATTTATATCCTGTCGGATGCAATTCTATCGAACCAATTAGGCAAAAAAAAAATATATATAATAAAATAATTTCAACAATTTTTATTAAAGTATGTATTAACTCAAACTTTGCCATGATTGTTAAGTTGATCGATTTAGGACTTGTATAGGTGATGAATTACATATTCTTCGTATTTTATTATTATTAAGGAATGCATTCAAGACAATCGTTAAATATTTTTCACTTATGATTGCGTGTTAGATGGTTAATTTAAATATTTTGAAAAATACCTTTTATTACCCGAAGTCTTTTAATATCTTCGTCCTGGATTGTAGCAAAACTCTTCGTGTCAAGAGATTCGCCATTTATAGTTGAACGATAAAAAATATAATTCGTCGAATATAGCCAAACTTATGCTTCAATGTATACGAGACTTGGCCATGTTTACGCTCATGATATGACGTCATTTTGTAAATAAACATAGATCTTTAAACTTCATGTAAGTTTTATAATGATTAGCGTAGGGAAATATGAGCTTAGCTGCAATTACGTTAATTCAGACTTCCTGCAATTTAGTAAAAATATTATAAGCCACAAAGCTCATGTAGATCATTGCTAATGGTAAATAAAAGCGATCATGTAAAAACAATACTGCTCATATCCTCGGCTACCCATCTCCGCCCATCAACTTTTGTGCCAATTTCAGCTGTTTAAAATACTTTGAATGTATATTAAAGTTGTCTCCCTTTAGACTATTTAATGTACTCCGATTGAGAGCAACTGAAAATGAAAGGAGATAAGTTCCCTGAGGGCTCTATCATAGAGATATAAATATACATATATATCTCTATGGGCTCAATATTTGTTATTATACGTCAATAAAGTACCCATTGACGTTACCCTTTAATTTATTTAAAATAATGCCCTTTTAAGACGGAAATTATAGTAATTAACAATAATAATAAAGAGAGAAACATCAGTATTTAGTGAGATGTTCATACATTTTTCCAATGGCAATGGGCCTTAAGTTCTTCTCTTTCTAATTACATGTATATGGTGTGTTGAATTTAAATCAGCGGCTCAGGCATAAATAAATAAGGATAATTGTCAAAACTTCATAGCAACCAAACCTTTCAATAGTCGCTTAGGTATATTATGTATATAACTCTTTTTTTTACTTTCTACATGATGGTCTATAGAAAAAGACAAATGCTATAACAAAAAATGAGACTTCATTGCCTCAATCGGATATTTATTGGGATGATAGTATCATTTTATAATAAATATATTGTAAATCATGTTGGAAGTTAGGAGTTATATGCATTAGCGTAGGGGAGATGTTTGGTTTGGGGAGCAGCATTCAATTTGCCCGAATTTTAACAAGAAACTGTTTAAATAGGTGAAAAAAAATCGAATGAAGAAAGCTATGAAGATAATATTTTCGTTATAGTAATTACATACTATTCATTATACTATATTTATTTGGTTATAATTAAAAATCCGATTGCTTTAATAATTTCATATTTTTCTCACAACTTAAATGCCCGAATACCTCACCCGAATATATATATATATATATTTTTTTTTTTTTGGGTGGGGGCAGTTGCCTCCCTTGCCGCCTGTCTCCTACGCCTATGGTTTATGCAGGCCCGGCTCTAACCACTTTGGTGCCCTAGGCAAGATTTTATGTGGCGCCCCCCCCCCCCCCATGCATCGCAGTAAATTCCACTGCTAGTGTACATATACTCACAAGAAACTGAATATCGTTGTTCTAGATATTGTTTTATTTAAATAAAGAAATAGCACATTTAAAAACTAAGAAAAGAATTAAGGAAACAAATACAACAAATAAACTAAATGTATTAAATATAACAAAAATAGCTCATTTAACGTATTAGATTTAAATACTCCTAAAATATAAACTGTAAACAATTGAAATAAATTAACGTATTAATACAATATAAATAAGTGCACAATAAAGAACCAGTGTGCACTGTTTTTTACAAAGATTTGAATAAAAATAAAATGCCCAAAGTAGCCAAGGGCATCTGGCAAGCTTTTTGCAGCATCAGCTACTACCAGATTTAAAGTGTGGGCACCACATGGGACAAAAAAAGCTCTTGAGTTCAGCTGAAGCAACTTTGCCTGAACACCTTTATTTTTCCCGCTCATATTGGCACCGTTGTCATAGGATTGGCCTCTACAGTCCTCAAATGGGATGTTAAGTTCCTCTAACCTTTTTAGGATTAGAGATGACAAATGATCTCCAGTTGACTGCTCTGCAACAAGAAAGCCTAAGAAATGCTCCTTAACTTTAGGTATGTCTTCTTGTGACACTATCCTGATTATGGCAGAGAGCTGTTCCTTATGACTCAGATCAGGGGTACAATCTAAAATAATAGAGAAATATTTTGATCTTTTGATATCCTTCACAATATGTTCTATATTTTTGAACTGATGGAGTCTATCAGTTCATTTTGTATTGTCTTTCCAAGATAATGAACATGGCTGCCAGTTCCATTGTCCACCCTACTAACATGCTGCTTCATCACTGGATCAATTTGGCCATAAGCTCCACCTCTTTCAAAAAAATTCCATTGTCTGGTTGATTTAATGTGTCTTTGGAACCCCTAAACGACATGTTTCTCTCAGCTAAAGACTTAATTATTGCCACCAATCGATGTAGAACATCACGCCACATTTTTCTCTCAGCCTCAGCAAGTGTCATCTCTTGTTTATCTATTGTGAACCCTTTCGCAATACGGACCTCCAAGCCCTTCCATGTTGCCATGTGAGCATTGTGTTCCTGGCTAATGGAATCTGTTCGGGATCCTAGAAAAGATAATTATTTTTATACTACTACCTATAAGCTTTGCTAAACAGTGAAATTGGCGCCCCCTGGATGGACGGCGCCCTTAGCATTTGCCTATACTGCCTATGCTACGGGCCGGCCCTGGTTATATGTATAAGTGAGACGTTTTAATGTCCGACACATTACCCTCAGAAAAGTGAAAGGTTCTGTGATTTACATTTAGATCCCCTTATTTATTTATTTATTCCAGGCATCCATTTTGTATGTTCACTGTTGTCAGTGACATACATAGTTTGTACACATATTTTCTCACGCGACGTATTAATTCGACAAAGTGAAATAGAATCATAATAACAGGATATCTTATTATTATTATTTCTCTTTCAATTCATACCACGACCCCTTTCTTCACCATGTCTTCCCGAGCCTTTCGCCGACTCCAAGCAATGACGACGACTTCCTCGTGGGGAGCGTTCTCAAGGATGAGCAGGGCGAGAATGAAGAGGAGGAGGAGACGACTGACATTATTCGTCCCAAGAAGCTGAATCCCTTTGCTCTTGTGAGTCCTATATTGATCAATAATTGAATCCAATAAGATCCTTCCCACTTTGTCACGTTTTCTTAGTTGAACAATGATGATTTTCTCCATCCGAGTCTGAGGTGAAGGAGGATGACGACATGGGAAGTCGCTCTGAGGTGAGCGCTGAGCTACGAAAGGCAATCCGAAACGAAGACCAAGAAGAAGAAGAAGAACCGTAAGAGAGCCCCGGGAAAGCATGCCTCTGCACTCAAAGCAGTGAGGATAACTTGGAGGTAAATAATTGTATGTAGATGTCGTGGCAGAGAAGGAGATCCAGTAGAATCGTTGACTCCCCAGGTAGAGATTACGATCCTTATCCTTTCTAGGAGAGATGGCGATTTAAATATGGAGATAATATTTACGATGTTTTAGATATATCTTCGGTCTCCGATCTGTATTTTTTTGTTTGTAATTTCTATCTATATTTTGAAGAAATGATTTCATTTATGTGTTGAAGGAAGCAAATGTGGCGCAATGTTTTACTTACATTGAATCCATGTATTATATATTAATATCAATTTGATCTGAGAGAAATCGGAGATAATTAAATAGTTTTTGAATAATATCCTCATACCATCTCCATATTTAAGTCGTCATCCCTTTTAAGAGATAAAACCCTGATCCCTTCGGGCAGAGTCGTTGATTCTTCTGATAAGATCGTAGTCACTCCTAGGAGAGGATACGATCGTGATTTCTACCAGATCTTCACCTCTACTGCGACATGGACTTGTCTAGGGATTAATGACTGATTCTTCTTTAATAGAGTAGTTGGTTTTTATAAGTATGAAAAAGTATAGCGTAGCTATGTCATAAAATCCATGCTTCATCAACCTTGAGCGGTCTCCGAACCGCTTTGAAGTTACTTAAGGGATATTGCCCATACCTCTCCTTTCGGATCTCCTTTACTACAAAAAAAAGCCTCTAAATGTTTGTTTTCGTATTAGTCTATAGGCGTAACATTATTTCAATTTATATCGACACATTTGGTAATTATAGCAAAATATAAACAGAATTTGAGAAGCACATTAAAGAATCCATGCTCAATGAATTAAAAATTGGGCAAAACTGATGTGTAAATTTCTTATTAGTAAAAATGCTGTGACATTCAAGTCCTTCGACGATCTCTTCACATATATTATTTACGGAACTTTGATGATAATGGTGTTGATTTTAGTGCTACGTCTCCGCTGGGGTGGATTTAAAATATTATCTTCTGGTCTCCGATCTGTATTTTTCCTTAAGAGTTTTCGAGACACAATTAAAAAACATCGACCAGCCAATTACAACTCAAAAAGATGTGATCCGTAGTTTCCTCAAATGCTTCTAAATGCTAGTTATATATATATATATATATATATATATATATATATATATATATATATATATATATATATATATATATAGTAAATGTAAAATATAATTTTTTTGGGCAGAAACGGTCAGAACTGTTCTTGAAAATTGATCTAAATAGTATTTCTAACCACTAATGTTTTGTTTGTTCTTCAAAACATTTTAGGTATTATCTATGAAAAATGGTTCTAAATGACAATTATTAGCTTAATTGTTGTTTTTAATTTTTTGTATGTGTCATCGAAAGAGTGTCATTAATATTAGTTAAGAATCAATAAGTGATTATTCTGAAACACAAATAGCTTTTTCTGTTATCCAAAATGAATTGTAAGTGGCAACAAGAACGTTTGGGAACTGTTTTTGAAGTATTTTGTGTGTATTCTTGTAGCATCTTGATTCAGACAAGCAATAGGAAGAAGCAATCTTAGTCTGCCGAGTTATTATTACTGATATTTCAGTTTTTCAAGTAGATTTATATGATAAAACAAGAATAGACCTCATTCATCCTTATTGTCTTCTCAGATTGACGATGAGATTGGAGGAGTATTCGTGACATGAAGAAGATCCTTGGTGACAAGGGGGGTGAGCCAGGGAGCAGCTCTTCAGGAGCAGTCCCAAGAAGAGTTCAACTCTCCTCTCCATCGATCCCAAGAACCTGAACCATGAGAATGAGATGAAGAAGATCTTTGGTTCCCGCGTGGTTCAGGCGGAGCAGCAGAAGCATCTCCATTCCCACCATCACCACCACGCCGCCGCCAGGGCCGCTCACGAAACCGAGCCCATCCACCCCGTTCCAATCACTGGCTAGTAGCCCCCAAGCCCAACTGGCCCAAGCCCGGGAAAACGGGGCTCACCATGAAGTTCCTGGAGTCCGACGAAGGGGCGCCCAGACATTCTCCTTTGACCACAATGAGGAGTACCGAATGGTTCAAATCAAGTTCTTCAAGGCCGTGGAATCCCTTCACCCAGACTTCATTGTACAGCTCCTCAATGAACATCCATATCACATCGACACCATGCTACAGCTCAGCAACATCTGCAAAATGAGCGAAAATACGGATCTGGCCACGGAGCTGGTGGAACGGGCACTTTTTGCCATGGAGGCCGCATTTCATCCACTCTTCAACCTGGCAGTGGACGCCTGCCGCCTAGACTACAGGCGACAGGAAAATAGGCGAGTCCTCTAAAACAAGATTCTTTATGTTAATTTATGGGTGACAAAAGTTGCGAAAAGCGGTGTGGTACTGACGTCATCACTTCGATTTACAGGGTCAGCATTAAGCACCCTGTAAATCTGTGCGATGGCGTCATCGTCTCACCTGTGCAATGCAATTATCTGGTTAAAATTGTGAATATTAATATGAATATTGTGGGAAAGAAGGTCCACACTGGCCAACCTCATTGAAATTAAAGTTTAATGTTATAATGATTAATCATATCCCAACAGATTCTTTCATTTTAATAAGAGGGGTTTAAATATCAATCAGTAACATTATATGTTAAAATATTATTCCAAGCTAAAGAAAATTCCAGCAATTTTAAATAACATCGTTGAGCTTTTAAAGGTAGTATAAAAAATAGTTAATGTGTTTGTTTGTTAGTTATAAGGGATAAGTTAATTAGATTTGGACATAGTTTAAAGACCTTATTACGTACTCTGGGATCCTAGCCTTAAACAAAAATCAACAACTTTAGAATTAGTCCATCGAAGCTTGAATCTTTTAAATGTCAAACTGAATCTTTCTTCATTTTTCTTAGCTAAATAAAACCTGGAACTCTTGTTATTTTTATAATTTTATTCGAAGGATAAAAAAGAAAAGAATTAGTATTAAAGCTTCAATGATTGTTCTCCTAAGGGGTTTAAAATGAACTATTTGAAGGTATTTCATTCTTAACTTAATTTATTTTTGCAAGATTTATTTTCATATTTTTATAAAATTTGAGGTCAATATTTTACTATTTGATAGCCTCCTAAATACAATTGTTCAAAAATTATGTTATCTTTAAATGAACTTATTTTTAATAAATTGCATTGTTTGTAAGGAATCTTGAGAATGATATTTTTTATTATTAGAACGGTTAATGTAAATGCTGAAACAAAAATAAAATCGATTTGTTCTTTAAAATACGTCACTATTTTTCATTGTTTGAGTTATGTCTTTATTTCAATAGTCATAATAAAGAATGAATTTTGTTAATATTCGGAGGATGTATTTAATCAATTGAAATATTTTCTTTGTATTCTTTGTCTTCAACACTATAGTTTACTTTATAGCCGACTAGCCAATCATCATTAAATATTTGTTATTGTTGCAAAAAAAAATGTTGCCTCCCTACTTGTGTTAATTTAGGTAAATTGATGTGACAGGGTACAATTATTCTTTGATTTAGTTATATAAAAAATGTCAAACCTACTATTATTTTACAAATCCTCGAATGCAACATTATATATATTCTAAATCAGGGGTTTCTAACTGGCGGATTGCCTTCAGAGTTCAGACCCATAAGCCTTCCAATAACTCAGACTTATTACTATGAACTTATTGGGCGGTTGTAAATTTTAATAAGACGCTTCTAATTTGAGCGGCACATATTTTCTAGTGTTTTAGAAATGTACTGAATTAGATTTTCTGATTTTGACTACATATAGACACCCAATCAATTACTTAGTTATAGATGACTTAATGTTATAACAAAACTTTGAAATTATAATATTCAGGACCTTTGCTTTATATTTTTTATTCTTTTAATTGGATCGCTTGAGCATTTGTTTATTCTATGACATTACTGTCAAGCGTCCGATGCGCTCGATGTTAAGATCTTTCAATTTATCCTGTTTTTAAATATTTAAACTTTAAATAATTTGTCTCATTATTCCAGGGCCTTTTTCATCGCTTTGTTTCGACATATGAACTTTGTGGGTCAGAGGGCCTGCTATCGAACTGCCTTGGAATTTTCCAAGTTGATTCTGAGTTTGGATCCAGTGATCGACCCCTTGGGCATATTCCTGCTCATTGACTTCTACGCCATAAAGGCCCGTCAATTCTCATGGTTCATCAGCTTCTTCCATGAGTACGAAAAGAGCCGAAATTTGATTCAGTTGCCGAACTTTGCCTACTCCCTGGCCCTGGCCTACTTTCACCACAGCCAAGAAAATAAAAACGAATCCGAGGAACTTGAAGCAAAGGCTGACGAATATCTTCAAAAGGCCCTCATCATGTTCCCTGGAATTCTCTTGCCGCTCATGGACAAGTGCTCCATTGAACCCGATGTAGAAATATCTGCTGAGTCCTTCTTCATTTACTCTCAGCTCAAGTAAGACAATTTATTCGTTTTATGCAAAATAGGCCTAACGGGATAATTTTAATTAAATGATGACAGTTTTTGGCGGATTTACAATTTAGTTTTAGTTTATCTTCATTCCTGAAGATACCTTTTATTACTTCTGGTGGACAAACTTGGCGTCTTCTGAGATGTATTCATAATATAAAACTCGCCCAAAATATAAGGCCAATGCTCTTAAGCACATCATGGGTGGATCAAGGAATTCACGTTCCACATTTAATTTTTTACTTTTGCAACTGTCTATTAATGTCAGGTCACTGCATATTTAATAGAAATCTCACTCTCTTGTTTTCTGTTGTTTATTTGGCCCTCAGCCTTTAATTATCCTAAATTAAGTCAAGATAAATATAATACAGAATATTTAATGTTTTTATAGATAGTGAAACATCATATATCTTATTATTTTTTTACGTCATCAAAAAGTCTATTGTTGCAAAATTATTTTTGATGACGTCAGAATAACATGAGTAAATGTATTTCTTCCCGCTTGCCGGTCTGTCTGAAAAGTCATCTCTCTTGGTAATATGAGCGTTCCTTGTATTTCAATAGTCATTGGACTAAGTAACGAAGACCATATTATTCAGCGCCATGTTGCGTATACATATGCTGCTTCGGCAATCTATATTCTTTACGGATCCAATTTTGCTCAATCAGTGCTTTTTTTGTTTGTACATCACGCCACAGACCAATGGATGTCCATTATTTTTCTAGCTCTGTTTTGTATCCAAATTTAAAAGCCTCCTGATCTGACCAATACTCTTTGCTACAGCATAGAAAAGAATATCTATTGTTCAACATGTTAATTTATTTAATATCTTATTATCACACAGCCAAGCCCAGGCACTTCAGCTCCTCTCTTCTCTCTACGTTGGACGCTCCTATCATCTCTGGAAGGAGCCAAAGCTTCTTCCATGGCTAAGCAAGAATGCCCAAATCGTTAAGACACTCGCTCAAGATAAAACGAATAAGTTTATCGAGGAATCTGCAGCCAAACGGAAGTCTCGCTACCAGGGGACGCCCCGTAATATCTACCGACATGTCATTATGTCAGAGATCAGTGATGCTACGGCCACTCTTCCAAAGGTAATAATGCTATTATAAAACCCATCTGTTGTCATCATTTTCTGTACTGGTATACACTCAGAGAGAAGACATTAGAGATATTTTCTGATTAAATCCGGAGTCAGAAGAATAAAATATGAGGTAGTAATCTTATTTATATCTTTTTAAATTATCGTGATTTCTGAAAATTCATTTTGTAAGTTATTTTATTTTATCAAGTATTAAACCTGAAAGAAGTATACAAATATATGGTACCTAAGGTGTATTGAAATACAATAATTATAATCCATATTGCCAAGAGAGCCATAGAGATATAAAGGCTTATTGGATTCTTCAAAGGAATACGTTTTTGTGTCCATATAAACAATATTTCTATATCTATGATCAGCTTACGTTGACGAAGTATAAACTATCTATATACACTCAGAGAGTGTACCTCCGCCGAGTTTTCTATCTCTAATCATTGTTTCCTCTCTGTTAGCTCATTTTGCCACTCAGAGACTTTAGGGTTAACATAGTCCTGAGATATATGAACAATAATACGTCATGAATATTTTTAGCGTTTGTTCTTTCCTACTCCCTGAATAGAGACCCCATTTCATTTAGTATTTTGCTCATTTGCATATAAACACAGATGTAATCAATTTCCAACACTCCACAAAGTATTTGAATCTTCAGTACTTTTTGAGTATCCTGCTGACAAACAAATTGAAACAATACCTAGTAATTACTTTGTTTGTAAAGTAATTTAATTGGACTCAGAATACAGCTGAACGATGTTTCTCTACTATTGAAGAGAATAAGCTCTCTATATCTTTATATCTCTATGAAGAGAGAGAGCTGACTTGACGGAATGACGCCATAAAAATCATGGGCAATCGGAAAGAATAACTTAACAATATATTTTTGATGACGTCAAAATAGTAACAAGTTTTATGACGTTTCACTATGTATGGAAACATGAAATAAATATACCTTGTATTCTACATATCCTTGCTCGTACCCATGTATAAAAGTATCTTCTTTCTCAACCTCGCTCACCAAATGTAATATATGTCCTTCATTGTCCAAAGGATTTTTTTTCTCCCTCTATTCTCATATACACGTTTAGTCCTAAGGAAAATCAAGTCATGTACAAAAAAAATGACCAAGATTCCAGGAAAATGGATGTAGCAACGCATATATCATCTGTTTCTAGGCGAAAAAATTGGATAATATTCAATTTTCAGCAAAATTCAAATGGAATAATAATTCCTTCAAAGAATTATAAAATACAATGAATACATTGATATTCCATCTGGCAATACTATCATATATAAGTAAATTAGTAAAGGATTTTTTTGATTTTAATGATGAGCGCTAGAGAAAATACGTCTAGCATATCCAATGTTAAGTACCACGTTAGTGAACAGAGTGCAAAATTCCTTGTTGTGACACTGAAGAAATTTTAATAATAATGAACGCTGGACAAAAAATTATATTCCGGTCCACTAATACGAATCAAGCTTTTTAAATAAGTGCAAAATTGAATGAAGAGCAGTAGACTTTTCAACACTGAATGCCAAATACTCCCGTTCCAATACTATGCACCAGGCTCAAGAACGAAATGATATTAAGTCACATTGAACAATTACTAAAAAAAAATGAAATAAATTTTTCTTGAATAATTGACGTTGAATCCAAAAAATATATCCCCATGTTGCTCTGAAGGATTTTAATATTTATCTTTGTAACAAAAAAAAAAGCTATTTGTGATTTTCCCCATTTTCTTGATGAAAGTGTAACAATTTCCTTATTGACATTTATGGATAAACTTATAATTCCCTTAACAACACTATTAAATGTCATCATCATCTACCCTATTTAGGAATTAACGGATGATCCGATTCTTAGCTACGATCCCCTGCCCCCGATAGACTCCATTGATGCCTACGCAAAGCCAGACAAGCTCCCTGCCGTGGATGAAGACGCCAGCACATTTGAGGCTTTCTTTCGGTCACTTCTACCCAGCTACAATGTCCGGGATCAAGAAGCAGCCCAAAACCCGTAAGTTCCTTAATTATAAATAGCTATAGGTCAATTGAATAAGAATGTATCACCAACTTAGAATCAGGCTGGTCTATCTTTGGACATTTCTTACTAGGCCGTTCCTTCTTTATGTCATCCTACATGCCTTGAAAATAGTAATTATCATCATTCATTTCTAGGGTTCGTGTTGAAGGTGACAACCCGCCAGAGGGAGCTCAAGGGGGTGGAGTTCTTCAGACCCATGTCAACACCCTCCTGGACGCAATGCAGGATCTCCTCGGAAACCTTCATCTCCCCGAGGTCCCACACGATGCAGATGCTTCAGCAGACTCCGAGGGCGGAGACCTGGGATCCTGGGACTGACGCCAATCAAGAAACATGAGAATTAATCATTAATTAATTTCACACACACACACACACTTTCTCTTTGACGCAATTCAGTTTATGTTACTTTTATAGCGCGCACATTTTTCATTACTTTGTCTCTTTTTGATAATAATTCATTTATTTTTCTATGAGTACTTTATATATATATATATTATATATATATTAGATAGTGTCTGAAATATGTTTTAAATGCTTACATTTAAGGCAAGGTAGTTCAGTTCATGTTTAATTATAAGGACATCAAAATCGATTTGTTCATTTATCTAAAAGCATAATACCAAGCTTATAAGCAATTATATACGAGTTCATCGTTCAACTCCCAAAACCCCCATTTATTTATTGAAAGCTCCATCCACGAAACGGCATTATTTTTAGTATTTCATTTTCAAGCGTGATAATTAGTATTTGTACCAAAAAAAAAATTGGAACTAGATTTCATTTTCCGTTTTCTTCTTGAGCAAAGTACATAGTGTGGGAACGGAAGTATTTGTCATTCAGTATTTTATAATACGAAAAGAACTGTTGCTGTTCATTTAATTTTGCACTTCTTTCCAAGGACTTGGTTGTTACTAGTTGACCAAAATTATAATTTTTTGTCCAACGTTCATTATTACTTACGTTTCTTCATTGGAACGAGAGTGAATATGGCGTTCCGTTCACTAACATTGCCAAATAGGGAATATTCGTCGTCCGGTTCACTATCCTCAAAAACTACATTTTTATTTACGCATAACATATTGTCGTTTTAACTAATAGTTTGTCTGATGATGTATATGTTATAGTAAGAACTACGATTTATGAGTAGTTGTAGTTGGGTTGAAATATAAATCTAGATAACCAATGGACGCTTATTCTTGTAACACCCAGAGCATAATGTCCTGTTTATGATATATTTGTTACCCCAATGTAACATAAGTATGATATGTAGAACCCGAGGGCTCAGCAATGCTTGGTTTAAAGCCTCAAACTGGCATAGTTATCCTATGTTTGGATCCTACATAAACTATCGTGTTAGCCTTCGGAATCCGATGTTCTAAATGGTTCCACAAAAATTTCGCTTAGCCAAAAGTAACTTTTTGGAGAAACTCAATCATATTTGATTAATATTATCAGGCATTCCGATTTTTCGTCGTTACGTTCATCATATTTTTTGTAACGTTCCGTGTTCCAATCAAAGTATTGATTCTATATATGGAGAAATTTAAAATAAAATATTTTGTAACCTATAACTGTAAGGGTTCTAGAAATATTGGCCGAGATAAATTTTATCGATCATTTTTGTGGAGCGGCGTTCAGTTTTTCGATTCCGTTCACATGTCTGAATATTGTCGTAAAGAACGTGTGCTAATAGTAAATTAAAAATTAATATTGACTTTGCACTGAAATGTTCAAGTGATTGATCAATATATGTTCTTTTATATATACTTATTAGACGTATCAATAATTACCTCCGCCGAAGGAGGTATGTTTTCACTGGCGTTGGTTTGTTTGTTGGTTTGTCAGCAGGATAACTCAAAAAGTACCGAACGGATTCGGATGAAACTTTGTGGAATTGTTAGAAGTGCCAAAAGGAACAAGTGATTAAATTTTGGCATCTCTGAGTGCAGAATTAAGATGCAAAATGAGCTAAATACTAATAAATATTTTAAGTTAGCCTACTCTGCCAATAGATGTCGCTGTGCTGTGAAATCGGGTGCCGGGAGCGTCTTCCTCTGGAATTTCCGTCGAGGGGAACCCTCCCCCGTCCCTCTACGCCGCCCCAGTCGTGAAAAATTCGCCTCGGAAGGCTCATAAGGACCCCGTGACGCCGGAGATTTGCACTCTCTGAGTGTATATATGCTCTAGTTAATTATTAGTGTCTTTCCATGTATACTTTCAATGTTGAACATAATTCTTTTAAGAAACTGATATCAGAGTTATTATCCATCAAAGATATACAGAACCCCAGGTAAGATATTATAAAGCTCCCGCCTCAATTTTAATCTTATTTTATGAAAAAGTTCTTATTGTAAGTGCATTCCCGTCTTACGCATCCACTGGCTTAATGGTTCTCATACCAAAAAATTGATTTAAAAAAACTCGATTTATCAAAAATCTCCGCCCTTTAACCATGCAAAACTGTATTTTTAAGATTTTCTCACACATAATTCGTAAAAAAGGCTAATGAATGCATACGTCAAATTATTCATTCACCACAATACGGATTCGTCAAGAGCAAACTAATCGAAGACATTCCTTTTAACCTCCAAACCATATACGAAACCAATTTTAATACATCCATTTTAAAAAGGCCTTTGAACTATTTCTTCTATAATGATCCTCGGTCTCCGATTTGACCATCCATATCCACCCCAAAAAAAGCTTAAAAGTTTTAGGAACATGGAAATGAAAAAATTGGATTAGTGTATAAAACTTATGTTCCTAATATCGGTCATATGTTATATATGACCGATATTAGTAACATAGTTTCAAAGACTAATAAAAAAGAAAACATAATTAACTTCATAAGTGGACTTTAAGGGATAAGAAATACTCGCATATTTGGCCGCCTACGGCGCCCATATGTTCTCCCTTCGGGTATGGGTAGGTTTTGGAGCTAGTTTGTGAGTGAAACAGACCTTAAAGAATATAAGAGAGGAGAGAGAAAATAATTTTCTGTTTTGTACAAACATTCCTCATAAAAAGTTTGACTTTGTACAAAGAATATGTTTTAAGTCACATGAGATGCTTTTTTCTATTTCTCTAACTCCTCCTCCTCTTTTTCTTTTTTCCTCTCTTTACCTTGAAAAGTAGGTAGTTCAAATCAGACAAGGTCTGTTTTTTTCTTCATTTCTGGTCCCATCACTTTGCAAATGGTTTTATTAGGTCTGTCTTGACCCAAGGATTCCATAAGTACCTTCAAAGTTCAAATCTGACCATAAATGTGGGAGGAGATAGCGTGAGGACATACAGACGGACAGAGATTGGTGAATTAATATATAGATAGATTAGCAACTAAATTAAATTAAATGAGATAACAATGTCCCTTTTTGTTTTAATATGTTTCTATGGATCACATACTCCTTAAAATAATAAATTATTATTAATGTATTATTTTTTATATTATCAAGTAAAAAGGGTGTCCAGAAGTATTTGCCTAGGAAGAAGTGACCCAAGATAAAAAAGTAAAATGGCACGGAAAAAATTGCCCAAATACATGGGTAGGCAAGTATTTGAGTTCAATATTACTCACAAATATTGTACAAACACTATTTCTCATCTCAACTGAGTTAAGCATTCCTCAATTTAGATGATAATTAGTGTGTACAGTATTTAAGAGTAATATTCAACTCAAATACTTGCCTACCCATGTATTTGTGCCATTTTTTCCGTGTGTCACCATTTTCCTTTTTTATTTTGGTCATTTTTACTAAGCTGTTTTTCTTCTTGTCATTTTTTACTAAGCTGCTTTTCTTCTTGTCATTTCTTCCTACCCTCCCTTAAAAGGTGTCTTACCCCTAAATTTCACTAGTATTAAAAAGGAAAATAGATATAAACAATCAACATATGGTTTATCAAGGTTGCTCAGTCTACTCTTCTTATGTTTCAACCATCACGCAGAAACCATACAAATGAATACGTCATTCCTACCTAATTGTCTGAAAAGCAACAGGCTTTCATTTATAGCTTAAAACAAAAAGGAATCAAAATAATCAATAGATTTGCCCACTCCCTAAAGACAGGATGAATATAGACTCCATACTGAAGTACAATAATGATCCATCAGAGGATTACTACACCATCCTTGGATCCGTTTCGAGTTCGACCAAGGAGCAAATACTGCAGAGTATCGTGCACGCGTCAAATCCGTTCACCCGGACAAGCAAGGAGACTCCGAAGAAACTCTAAGACAGTTCAAAATCCTATCAGAGGTAATGTTGCTTCTTGCTTAGGGTTCAATGGACTTTTTTAATATATCTCTCTATATTCCAATAGTTTAATTGAATAATAATAATGAAATATTCCTTGAAATTGTATGGGCTTGTCCATAAGATATTTACTTAGACACAATTGCTGTTACTTAAACGAAAAGTAAGTGGAATTCGGAAGTCATTGAATTCCTATGGTAATTAAATTCGAATAAATAATTATGTTACTTTTTTCTGCATGTAATTAAAGTCAAAGAGTAACAATAAAAACTACGTCTTCAGGGAATATTTTGGAGGTTCAGTTATGCAGTTTTTTTATAAATTAAATATGTCTATTTCAACTATAATACCTCCTATCGGAGTCCCCTCTTCAACATAAACACGTAGTAATGAAAATGATATTTAGTCTCACCTTTGCTTCTATTATTTGGTAATATATTTATAATAGCCGGGTCTCGTAAAGTACATCTCAGAATCGAATTTGGGACTGACACCCCCCAGACAATCATATGGTTGATCTACTTTGTAATATTTTTCGCCGTCTAAGCAGTTAATGGTATATATATATATATATAATAATAATATTAAAAAATATATATAAATAAAACTTATATTTATAAAAAAAATTATATAACTAATAATATTTTTTATATTACCAATAATATTTTATCTTTCATTAATACTTATATGTACATGATTTCATAAATGTATTTTGTTTTATATGCAGGCAAAGACAGTTTTAACGGATGACGAAAAGAGGAAGGACTACGATGCTTGGAAGAGTTCAGGCATGGCCATGAGCTACAAGGAATGGACAAGGCTCGTGGGCTCAGTGAAAAGCTCCATGCACTGGGCTGTTCCCAAAACGGATGGAAGAATGATAGAGAGTCAAGTTGAGGGAGCCTCTGTAAAAGAAAACTCAATAGACGCGGCGCAGGAAGAGTCCTTGACTAAAAAACGACAACTCTTTGCAAGAAATAGAGGAGACTCCAGCCTTAACTCCATGGTCTTGACAGATAAAATCAGCGACAAGGAAATGCGACGCAGATTTCGAAACTATGAAATTTAATTTTTATGTCAGATAAATCCGTAGCTCATGAATAAATTTTTTATGTATTTGATTATTATATTTAACAATTGAAATCTTTAAAATATTCGTCAAGTTATTGATTCATCTCTAAAATTAATGTAAAATTGTTATCTTTATAAGCTGACAATCTGTTACCAAATCCAATAGATTGTAGGCTAATGTACGTAATAATATATGAAAATACTTAATTGTATTAATGGCATTCCGTTATATTACCAGGAATGCTCATAAAGCGTAACTCAATCCATCTCAGGACTGAATCATTTTTCGTTCAAAACTTCATAAAGAAGTGTCATTATCACTCATTATCAATAAAAAGTAATATAATCTAACCCTTACGTAATTGAATGATATAGTAAAATATCTACATAATAATTGTATATTTTTAACATTTGATTTTTCAAATACGGCAATTTTAAATAACCTGAGAGGGATATCGTTTTGGTTAATTATATATACATTAATTATCGTACATTTGAAATTAAAACAAAAGGCTCCAATCGATCATAGCCCTATGCTTTTATGGCAATTCAATCGGTGCAATAAATACACCAAGAAATTAACTTCTAAAGACAGATGTTGCTCATTAAGAACAATCGTACCTCTTAAAGTCCAACTTCTAAAGTTAACTATGTTTTCTACGACAAAATTGCATTAGTGTTTAAAGTATATGTTCCTAATATCGGCCATTTGTTTTATATGACTTATATAAGGCACATAGTTTTCAAACACTTATGCGAAAGAAAACATAGTTAACTTCATAAGTGGACTTTAAGAGGTAACGATTGTTCTTAATGAGCAACATCTGTCTTTAGAAGTAAATTTCTCGGTGCATTTATTGCACCGATTAGGATCGGATTAGTATAGTATTATACGGGGGTGATTGTCTGGGGGGAGGTAGTCCTGTAGTCCTCGATTCGAAATCAATACTGAATGAATAAGACTTATTCTCTATGATAGGACCATAAATTATATTATATACTTCATTGTATAGGTCGGTGGATAGGACTCATCAAAATATTTTACTCAAAATGACAATTCTTAGCATTTGTTGCCCCTTGTTTCCAATTGTGCTACTTTCCTTGGTAAAAAGAAGTAATAAAAAATGAATAAAAAATAACCATTGATACACAAATAACAAGATAAGAATATATTTTAAGTCTCAAAACTATATATAATTTATATTTCTCAACAAATATATAGTTATGTTAATAAAATATAACATTTACACATAATATGTGTAAATGTCGAATATATTATATTTGAAGACTTGTAGAATGTTTCTATGACATCATTGGATAGTTATAATATTTTTTTTTCCAATGTTTTTTTCTCTTCCATTTAGTTCTTTGTTATTTATATAGATGACAGCACTGTGCTTTTGTTTACATCGGCACTGATGATGTGATGCTTGCTAGTTCTTGACATACTTCTTGAAGGATATTCTCTAAGGAATGGAGGACGAGGATGAGGAGGATGACTCCCATTATTGCCTCAAGTGTCGTCGGACCATCCATGGCCTGGACTCCTACGTGAAGCACCGTCGTGAAAGGGAATGCCAGGCTCGAGCTTCCAGCCCACTCATATCCGCGAACGACTTCTTTCTTTCCCTGAATCTCATGTCCAACCATCCCGTGGTGGGGGATGTACTCTGCTCAGATCTCCTGGGAGAAGAAGAGCCCTCGCATCACACCTCATCCAACCCCTCCAAGAAGCTGAACCTTCTTTCCTTCCTCAAGGACGATCCCATTCCCGAGGATCTACCGGATTTCATCCACGAGGAAGAAGAGGTCGTGGAAAGGGGTCAAGGGACACCAGGCCTTGATGAGCTCCTCCTCCTCCCCTCCCCTCCAAGGCATTCGCCCTTACCTCTCCTGGACACCTGCCCCTCATGCCGTGCCCCGTACAAGCCCACCAAATCGGAAAGCACCTCATCAGCCACTACCATCACCACCACATCCCCCGCCACCCCAGAGCAAAGACTGAAAACAAGGCCCTTGTCCTACAATACATCGCTGACATCGTGAAAGAAGCACCCTACCAATGCATGCCCTGTCGATTCTACTGCAACTGGCATCAGGAGCTAGCTCAGCACTGGCAAACGACCCATAACTCAGAATCTCTTCTCCAACCCGGGGAGCAGTTCTGGTGCTCCTTTTGCCGGTTTAGGGCCCGAAGTGGAGGGGAAATGTTTGAGCATTTAAACTCTGCGGGCCACTTGGAAATTGTTTCCGTCATTAATCGATCAGTGCCCATCATTCTGAGGAAGACTTCTCTCTTGTCCTGTGAGATATGTGGGGAGAACTTTCGGCTCCGTATTGCGTATAAAAAACACATGGCTAATGCCCATCCCTCCTCTTCTTCTTCTTCAGGAAGTGAGGAGGATTGTGAGTTCTGCTCTCGTATCTTCCTCTCTCGAGAAGAGGTCAGGGCTCACGTGTTGGAGGCGCATTCACGTCTCTGCTCCCAGTGTGCACTCTGCGGGCTTCGCTTTCCTCGCCCTCAAGACCTCGGGGTTCACGTCCGAAATAAGGCATGTAATGTTTTCAAGAAGGAAGAAGAGAGGGTTGCCAAAGGGGAATTCACGTGTGAGTTGTGCCCGGGCTTTAACTGTGATAGTCTGACCATGCTTCGATTCCATTGTGCTCTAAAGCATTCCCCTCATGATGATCCACTCAGGGCCATCTGCCCCATGTGCACCAAGGAGTTCCCCAAAACAAAGCTCTGGCAGCACTTGAAAGTCCATGATCCAGGAAAACGACTTGTGATAATTGCTACAGGGTCTTTTTGAGTGCATCAGAGCTCAGCTCTCATTCTAAAACGTGTCACTCTTCTCAAAACTCAGACTTTAAGTGTTCCAAGTGCTCCTATACCACAAAAAAGAAACTCCTTCGAGATCTACACTTCAAACGTAATCATACTACTCCCAAACCCATCAAGGCCACCAAAGACTATAGCCAAAATCCTTGTACCCTTTGCGATGCGTGCTTCCCCACATCTTCTGAGCTAAGAAGTCATTACTTGAGCCACTCCAGTGATAAGCCTCTGGTCTGTTCCCTCTGTGGGATCTTCAAGGCCAAGAGGATCAGCGAAATCAATCGGCATCAACGCTCCAAACATGGGAAGTTGCAGCACCTTAAGACATGTGGACAGTGCAGCTACTCCACGATTTCTTCCCAACACCTTCAACGACACATCAAGGCTGCTCATGCCACGACTATAGACTTTTTTCGCTGTCGCATCTGTTCTTTTAAATGCGCAACACTCGAAAACCTGAGAAAACACATTCTCAAAACCAAGATTCATCCAGAGAACACCCCTGTTTACATCTGCGACTTCTGCTCAGAGTTCCGGAATAACTCCGCTGCCGAATATGGGAAGCATCTTCTCAAGGTACACGAGATGAAGGACTTTAAGAACAAAGTTAAAACTACTTCTTCAAAGATTCCTTTGAGCAACAACTAAGCGTGTAATATGTAATAGGGACTTTAATAAATATATACTAAAGGATTTATATATATTGTGGTTAACGAATTATTATGATAATGATTTATTACAATTCCTTTTTAGAATGTCTAGAAGAAGTTCATCATCAAATAATGGAGTAAGAGCATTTTTACGATCTCTTTTAGCAGCAGACTCTAATGTGAGCAGGGATACTTCTGAGAGGAGGAGTGCCGTTAACAGTAGTGACAGACTGAATGTTCTTAAATGGATGGTTATAGCATTGATCATTCCATCCATTCTCAACTTTGGAGCTCTCCAGAGGGAGGAAAGGGCTATGAAAGTGGATAAGTTCGACATTGGCTTCCGTCAAAGTATGTTTATGAACTGCTCTGGAGAGGGTCTCCCCACCGTCGTTCTGGACTCGCCCATAGGGATGACCTCTGATGTTTGGGCTCCCGTTGTACACCATCTGAAGGGACTGACCAAGGTCTGCGTCTATGATCGACCCGGGCTAGGTAGAAGCGATGCTCCTAAAGTATTTAATGCTTCCGATCCTGGGGAAGGAATTGTGGCCAAGGTTGCTGGAGAACCCTTTACTGCCCTCAGAACGGTCCATGATCTTCATCGCCTCCTTACATTTAGGTATATCGGTGTATTGAATGGTAGATCAATGGATTAAATGTCTTAATAATTCATCAAATCGATGTAGAAAATTATCAATATCTTAAAAACAGAAAATGTCTGTGGTTTTGTACTCCGAACCGTTTACGGTTCTCTGTTTGAACTAGATACTCTACTGTTACAAAACAGCATTCGCAAATATTTTTCTAAAACGATTTCGGTATTTATGGCGAAACGCCTCAGCTCAGATAATCGTCATAAGTCATCAAAACTATTGATGCATTAAACTAGCAAGAAGTTTCGGTGAATTATCACGGTTCTGATTAAGTATAAGGGATCTCATATCTTATAACAACAATGTAAGGTGCAAGAGCACAAGTAAATAGGAACTAGGCCACAAAACTATTAAAAGCTCTCAATGTAAAAACATATATTGTACCAAAAAAGTAATACCCAATCATGAAATGTTTAAGTTCGATATACGAATACATAACACTTTTCATGCACTAATTTATAATCTTAATTTCACAATTAGTTTGAATAATGGCCCCATCGCCCTCAAATAATGCAATAAACTTGGGTTATCTTAAAAAAGCTGCTTGTTTTTATAAACCCCAATTCTGTATAAATTCAAGCATTTTGAAATTAATTTTATGGGTTTACAGTTATTCATTTCATTACTAACTCTATTTTTCTTTTTAGCTTCCCTCAGGAGAAACCATTCCTTCTCGTGGGCTCTGAAATAGGAGCAGTCAACATGCTGATGTATTCCAAAATCCATTCCGAGCAGGTATTTGGCCTCCTTCTCATCAATCCTGTCACCAATTCATTGTTTGATCAAACTGGTGAAGAGGATTCCTGGGAGCTATTTCGAGATTCTTCAATCATTCCCCGGCTACACATGTTCCGAGTCGGTGCACTCAGCGGGCTTAACCGCCTAGCCGTTCTCGCTGGGATTCTAAGACCCTTCAAAGACTATGAGAGCAATCTTCCAGAGGATGTACTCCTCCGGGAGAAACACCATCTCTGTAATCCGAGCAGTCTGGGAGCGGTTTTAGAGGAGTATTTGAAACTAAAAGAGAGCACAAATCAATTGGAAAGGTCACTGAGCCTAGAATCTCCAATCAACGGGGAGTGACGGTCATGACCGGAAACTACTACGATGAACTCTATCCCCCATTCCTTAATGAAGCCTGGTCCAAGAGTGCACAGGACTTGATTTCAAAACTCCCGGGCTGTCAGCAGCTGATCATCAATGGTGCTAATCGCTCCATGATTATCACACATCCTCAAGAAATAATCTCACCTATCCGAAGAATGGTCAAGAAATATCGAAGCAATGAGGCTCGAATGTTTTCTCAATGAGAGCTTTAAAATAATTTGTTTTGACAAAAGCCTTTCAAATTCTTCGATTACCGAAGAATCAAATGTATTTCCTAAAAAAATTAAATCACCCACACGAAGGAATGATCAATAAATATTGGATTAATACCGACCAAAAGATTCTATTAATTGTTTTCTTTACATTATTTTCTATGTTTTTATAATATTTTTTTATAGATCAATATCAGTCCATTTATATTATCCCAATAAATAATTACATCCTTCCAAAAAATGGTATAGATAACATTGGGGCAATGATTCATTAAAGCTTTCTCAATAATAGCTTTGCTTCTTCAATTTAAAAGCCGGTACAATTCTATGATTGCGTAAAAACCAAAACTTTTTGTAATATATATATAATAAATTATTAAATAACATTTATTTATGAATTTATATTACATAAAAATACAATCACATTTTTTATGTAGACATATGGGATAATGAGTATAAATATGCTTTCGTAGTAAAATGTCAACAACTATTGCCAATTCCTGTTAAATAGAGTACATCAAATGATAAATATATCAGGTACAACTAATGTGTTGGATAAATACTAGATCATAACTCAACTAACTACCCTTCAAAATACGATAATAGTTGGAGTTGTAAAAAGAAAATACCTTTTATATATCAAGGGTCATTTCAATGAATAATAATTCAAAAGTAACTTTTAAAAAAACTATGTAACAAATGAATGACTTATGAAAGTTATCAGTGAATCATACCTATTATATATATTTAATAATTGTTACAAAAATAACGGCAATGGAAATTATAGTAGTTTGACGAGGGGTAAAATGATCAACATAAAAGCTATGTTAGTGGCTTGTCAACAGTAAGGCAACTCTTACTTCAAAGAGTAAAAAATATTTTTTAGCTCATCAAAATAACGATCCAAATTTTGTTGAATGTATATATATATATATTTTTTGGCTAAAGACTACTTTATACCCGATATTACATTGACAGAGATAAAAATGCCATCGATTAGAAAACATAAACTTTCCTGCATCTCTTTGATTATAGTATCTAATTAATCACAAAACCTCTCCCTTTTTCCTATTATTAATAAACTGTTGCTATTATTATTTTTGCAAAATAATTAACAGCTTAAGTTATTCTATTCTGGAGGAGCAACTTTGATATGAAGAATAGAAGAACTCAAGCTTTTTATAATAACGCAATAATAAAACTCTCGTCCACGAGTCCTGTGGAATTAGTAACTCCAGACACAGGAGGGAACTCCGTATCAAAGTTCATCCTCCAGAATAAAAAACTTAAGCTGTTTAACATAATTCAATAATAACAACATCGACAGCTTATTAATAATAGAAAAAGGGAGAGGTTTGTGATTGACTTGATACTATAATAAAAAAGATGCCAGAGAGATACAAGAAAGATGTCTCTATGTTCTCTAATCCGCAACTGTTTTTTTTATTTCTTGTCGGGTATAAAGTAATCCCTACCCATTTTTAAGGCCTTACAAAAAATCACCCGTTCATTTAGTATCTCAAATGGAGTCATAATAACCCAATTGATACATCTATTCGATGTTGCTACCATTGATTAGCATTCATTGAAACCTGCATTAAATAAATCAAAATATTATGTTACCCATGAAACGGAAAAATATTCCTTCACTATTGAATTCAACTCACAAAAAGCACTTACAGCTGACTGGCCACATTTTGCTTTAAAATGCATCATATCCTAAACAACTGATTGGTTAATATTTGTTTCATATAAAAATATATTAACCAAATTGGTTCATGCCACTTCTTTTCGACGGCGAATAATGTTTGACATACAATTTAATTTGATGATTATATGTAAGCATCCCATGAAGGAGTGGATAAAAATGGTTTATTATGTTTTTAAGTGCTTACCCACAACAAAATAAGGACAGGAGGCTAGCTGCTGATATTGTCAAGTCGAGAGGATCAAAACATTAAATATTTTTTTGAAAGTCGCTAAAAAATATCGAATTATACCAATAACTTAATTACCAATACAAAAGATAGCAATCTAAATACTTTTTAACTCAAAAAATATATAATTATGTGATACTAAATAAACTGTATGATATTCAAGGTATTGAAGTATCTATCTCTTTCAATAATTCTGATATGAAGGAAATTATTTGTAATATAATAACAGACATTAACTAAGTTTATGTATTTATCAGAGCTGGGATTCGTTAGAAAAATCTACCGCCGGTTCGGTATTCGGTAGATTTAATTATATATCTACAGTATTGATCGATATTCGGTACGGTAGATTAGAAAGAGAGAGAAAGTTATTTATGTATCTGCTCTGTGACTTCTTCATATGCATTTAATATCGAACAGTTTATAACAAAGGACAAATAAATACATAATTTGTAATAATTTATTAGATATTATTTGAAATTTAATACATATTAATCTTATATAAATTATATATGTACTTGGATTTTGAAGGAAATGGAAGGCTATAGATTTTTTTCGTTTACTGTCTCTTATTGTCCGATATTAAATGCACTTTCAGGTACTCTAGTATTCAATGCATAGCATAAGCTTATATTGAATGTATATTTATGTATCCGTTCTATAATACTATAAGTTGTAGTTGTTTATTTATTCTGCAAAGTTCAAGTTCTTCATACAAGGGAGCGCTTGGGCAAAGCGACAGTTGAACGATGTTTCTCTGTTATTGAAGGGAATAAGCTCTCTATATCTTTATCTCTCTATGTGAATGTCACAAAAGTCATACTTCCAAATATACCGTACCGATTGACAATCGGTACGATATTTGGTAGTTTCTACCGAATATTGTATAATCGGTTCAGTATTTGAAATTTACCGTCGGTAGTATCGAATACCGATTTACATTCCGTAGTCGCAGCTCTGGTATTTATGTCATATTTTATTAATAGAGTAGCTATAGATTTAGTTGCTTAGAATACTATCACTATATCATGTTTTGATCCGTAACAGGACTACTACCCCCCCAGATTAGTACCCCCCCCTGGCTTTTACCCCCCGTTACTAATAATTCTTATCCCTTAAAGTTCCCTTATGAAATTAACTATGATTTCTTTTGCATCAGTGTTTGAAAATTATGTTCTTTATATCGGTCATATAAAACATATGACCGATATTAGGAACATAGATTTTAAACCCGAATGCAATTTTTGTCATGAAAAAAACATATTTAGCTTCATAAGTGGACTTCAAGGATAAGAAATATTAGTAACGGGGGTAAAAGCCTGGAGGGGGGGGGGGGGCGCTAGTCCGGGGGGTGATTGTCTGTTGGGTTGTAGTCCTAAACTCGTTTTGATCCTCTTGACAATTAAAATTCAGCTCACAGCTTCTTTTCCTCTTTTCGCAGTAGTTAGGCACTCTCTATTAGCCGATAGTTTTACCCATATATTTTGATTGTCTATAGGATTTATGTCCCTCAAGGCTTATCGACTTAATAGTGTCCAGCCTCTAATCCGCCCACTTGCATCTGCCGTGATGCACGGACCCCCTCCATCCCCTCCCGTCGACCAATCGACACAAGTAGCATGGCTCTCATGTCCTTTGAGCCCGAGAACCTTGACTAAGCTCGGAGTTCTCTCATAAATAACCCCTCCAGATATGGAGCAGGAGAGAAGATGCCTTCCATTGAGAGAGAATTGTTTACCCCAGGCCGAGCGGGGATAAACATTCTCATTAAAGTAAGAGTCTTGTAGAGCTTCCTCACTGAGCTTGCTCCCTGTTTGGGCCAGGCTCCACTGACTAAAATATCCGTCCCCAGTTAGGACATGCAGCGTATTTTCGTCCGGTGAGAGCTGAAGGCTGCTTATGGGGGAGCTCTCCCGAACGCACCATGAGGAGACAACGTCGTTTTTGCGGAGGTCATAAACCCGTACTCTACCGTCCATGCCTCCCGTGATGGAGAGATTTGTGTTGTGATTGAAGGCAGAGCAGACGATGGGTGGACATGACGTGTTTCCAAAGTCATTACGCATTTTACCCACTTTGACGTCGTAAACAAGAAAGCTGCTCCCTACAGCGGAGGAAGTCTCCTCTGTGGAAACGGCAAATACGGAGCCGCTCCAACTAGAGGTCAAGTGGAGAATACCTCCGTTATCCTTGGGATGAAAGTCCACGGCCCTGGAGTTCCGATCCACATGATCGCATAAAAGGATTTGACCGCATTTGGTCCCGTAGATAAAGTTCTTTTCCGAGCTTCCAACCCATGTGAGAGCGCTAATTCCCGAGGATACCATAAAGGTGTTGAGTGTTAAGGGCTCTTCGGGGCTGGGGCTCCAGACTTTAATGACTCCATCCACGTCCCCAGAGACAATGGTCCGACCCGAGGAGGAGAATGTAACTTGTGTGACCTCAGAGCGGTGTTCCATGAACTCCCCATGGCTCAGGGGGAGATAGGCCATGCCGACACCTCCGGAGAGTGGCTCTCGTAGCGCGTCATCCATGAGGGCTATGCTTAAGTCTGTCTGGTGATGGAGGGAAGGAAGACCGCCGGAGACCCGTCGAACGGGGATGTGCCGCGTCTTAGATGATGATCGCTTTGATCCATTATTACTATTTGGAGGCGATGGCTTACTCTGTGAAGATACTGTGAAGTTCTTAAGAAAGTTTTTGATGGACTTGGATGATTGCAAGGCTGTTGAAGTAGAAGAGGATTGTGCGCTGGGAACTTCTTGGGCAATACTGTAGAAATCGTCCATGACGTGCGGCGGACTCATTGTCCCCCCTCGAAAGGTAGATTCTTCTAAAGATGTCTTGGAGCCTAAAGCCATAAGCTTTCTTCGGAGGGCCTCATTGTCCTCACGGAGTTTCCTCATTTTGGCGCCACTGCCTAGGAACTCTGCAATCCTGGGTGGTGGCAGGCAGGAGTATATGATGGAGAGAAAGTTGAAGAGTGAGAGGACGAGTGTGTCCTGCCATGTGCGACTAAAGAAAGGTGCGAATGCGGGAACTTCCTCAGGGTTCTTGACGAAGGGCAAGGCAAACCACTCCTTCCATTCGGGCATACCCTGGATCTCAGGGGCCAGCCTCTCAAAGAACTCCTTGACACGCTCAAAGTGCCGCGTTTGAACACATGAGACGAGGTAAAGCTTGAGAATGCTAGTTTCTAGACGGTTTGCGGCCGAGAGACGGGTGGAATCCAGGCGAGAAAAGTAGCGAGAGCTTAAATGCGACCAGAGATCCCTCAAAGCAGTCAAGTCATGGTTGTTGATGAGGGAAAGAAATGTTTCCACGAGGCTAAAAAAGGGAGGAAGAGATATGAAACTATAGAGTTGGAGTTATTGGAGTCCAACTTACCGATCCACGCGGAATCCCTTTTCCTTCTCCGTCTTGAGATCCGCCTCAAAGGACTTTAGAGTTCCCGTGAATCCACGAAAGAGAAGGTATTCCTTAATTAAATCGTCCATGAACCCGTAGTGTGCCATGACGAAAGGGACGGGTTTATGTACTACAATTTCACTGCTTGAGTGTGATGAATAAATAGATCCACTGATCACTGATTTGGAGGAGGAATCTGTCCACACTCACTACTCCCCGAGAGACCCTCTCTGTCAAATAAAAACATTAAAGGGACTGACAGAACATCGAAATAAACAGATAGACATGCTCTTCAACAACACTTAAATCTCAAACAGGTATCTCCATAAGTTATAGGAGACATTTTAATGACGTCACTAGGGAGAAAATTCAATAACTTTGAAGTAAAATGATTAGATATTGAAGAAAAATGGGATATTGCATGGTAATAAACATTAAAAAGATACTATACATAAAAAACTTTGCTAGCATAATGTAATATTAATCACTTAAGTATAATATTTTAGGGTTAAGTATTGAAGAATAGGAGGAAATATTTCAAGATTAAAGTAGTTCAAGTAGTATTTAATATATAATTCAATAGAAAATAAAAATTCTTGAAATATTAGTAGAATGGGAAAAGAAGTACCAAAATTTAAGAAATCATCCTTCAAAAATGTAATCAAATGTATATAAACACTTTCGATGGGAGATAAATATGACAATAAGCCTGAGAAATTCATCATTTTTAATGACAATTCTTTTCCAGTTTGCTCCACAGTGAAGTCATTAGATTTTTAGTCATTCCTTTTTATTATGGATATAAGTGTTATTATCAGTCACCTTGGTTCGAAATGCATACAAAAAAACTAAGGACTAAGCCTAGCATAAGAGATAATAACTTTGACTTCATCATACAACATTTAAATAAATATTCGGACAATTATTAATCAATTTACATGATCTTTGTATTGATTTATACATTATTTACATAGATAACAACTCTAATAGTAAATGTGAACTAAGTTCAACAGATTTTGTTCATTTTGATAAGCTTGAAGTCGATCCCTAAAAACGCCCTATCAATGTATTTATCATTCATTGTAATGCTATCAATAAGGCCTCCGGTGATGAAGCTTATTTTCTTCGTAGCCTGAATGAAATTTGATTATTCCCATACTACTAAACTTTGTTCCATATCTATATAAATTCAGATATAAAAAATAGATATTATATTTACATATAAAATATTTGTTTGCGTTAATGTTTAAGTATCTAATATTTATAAACAATTCATCCAAAGGCTAAATTTCTTTGATGTGTTTTAAAAATTTATATTTCATTGAACGTCTACCTGTACTATTTTTATAAATTGTCAAAGTCTATTTTCTTTTCATATTTAAAACCCTCATATTTGATTACCACATCCATCCTTCATTCATGCAACTCCGTTGCGTAATGTCAATGAATGATGCAAACTGAACACTAAACTTATTTCAGTACATCACTACTCATGTAAGTTGTGGTGAAAAAAAGAGAACACAAAACAATTCAAAAACTCTAAAACGATTTTTAATATCGTATTGGAGTACATAATATCATATTATGTACAAGCGTCGAGTTGGCCTTTTGAAGCCTCTGCCCAAAAGAGGAGCTCTGGCCCCTTCCCAAGCATCAAATGTAGTCCCTGTTCCATGCTCGGAGCCTTCATCTGAGAGCAATAAATCCGATAAGGTTGAAGAGGCCAAATCCTATCGCGTTCTCTGGTGCAAGGCCAGTGGTCGAAAAACAAGAAATGGGAAGAAGATGCACTTCTTCTCGTGAAGCCGTCTTCACGTCTCGCCATTCTCAAGTCCTTGGACGGTTCCACGGAGCTGAGTCGTGGATCCGGAATGAAAATGGCCGAGCTCTCCAACATTGAGGTTGGAGTAACTGTCCTTTCCTTCGGAGGAAAGGAAATACAAATCCTAGAAGAGATCTTGGATTCAAAAGCCTCAGAACCCAAGCCAGCAGTTTCTGGGACAAACAAAATTATGAATAGACGGATTCAACGCGTGGGAAAGCCTCTTGTTCGACCCATTCATGACGAAGTTCCTCTTTTCGTAATGCCCCGGCCTCCACCCGAGGTCATTCTCTCGGAGGGAGCCATTCAGGACGTATCCGTGGACCCCCGGCTCGCCAAAGTTCTTCGCTCACATCAAAAGGAAGGGGTTCTATTCATGTACAAGTGTCTAATGGGCTATAGAACCCCCGGCTACCACGGGGTCATCCTTGCAGACGAAATGGGGCTGGGGAAAACCCTGCAGACAATATCACTGGTCTACACGCTCCTTAAACAAAGTCCCATCTCTGGAGAGTCTTCCACTGTCCAGCGCTGCCTCATTCTTGCTCCAAGCTCCCTACTCGGAAACTGGAAAGAGGAGTTTAACAAATGGCTTGGCCCCGAGCGCCTGCGGGTCTTTGTGGGCGAGTCCTCATCCCTGAAGATCACGGAGTACATCAAATATCCCAATGAACCCGTGGTCATTCTCTCATACGAAATGTTTGTTCGGTGCTTTGATGAGCTGAGCCGCCTTAAGTTTCAACTTCTCATCGCAGATGAGGGGCATCGCCTCAAGAACAGCTCCATCAAGGCCTCCACGCTCATACAGACCATGGAGGGCACAACGAAACGCATACTCCTTACGGGCACCCCAGTTCAAAACGATCTCAAGGAATTTTATGCTCTCATTTCCCTTGTGAACCCCAGCATTCTAGGTTCAAGTGTCGATTTTGTGAGGAACTTTGAGACGCCCATCGTGAGAAGTAAGCAGCCAAATTCCTCGGAAGAGGAAATCCAGGAAGGTAATTATAGAATGGAGGAACTGAGTAAGGTAACGGAGAAGTTTATTCTGCGAAGAACACAGGACGTCATCAGCTCATTCCTACCCAGCAAGACGGATAATGTTTTGTTCTGCGCTCCGTCTCCCCTGCAAAGGGAACTCTATGAGAAGGCCTTGGATGATGTCTTCGGCTCCGGTTTAAGTCAGACTGTGTTTTCACCTCCATTATAAAGCTAAGAAAGATCTGCAATGACACTGCATTGATCACAGAGGATCCTTGCACTGAAGACAGAGGAGCTAAGATTGAAATTGTCTCCTCCATGTTGAATTCCCTAAAGCCTTTGGGTGAAAAAGTGGTAATTGTATCCATTTCTACGAAAGTTTTGGATCAGTTGGAGGTCCTCTGCAATAGAGGGCATCACAGCTGCCTTCGCCTGGACGGTTCCCTACCAGGCCATAAGCGACAGTCCATTGTGAGCCAGTTCAACGGAAAATACTCCGACTCTAAGGTCCTCCTCCTTAGTTCAAAGGCCGGGGGAACGGGCCTCAATTGATTGGGGCCTCGAGGATCATAATGTACGACCTAGATTGGAATCCCTCTCACGACATCAGGCCATGGCACGAGTCTGGCGCGATGGACAGACAAGGCCAGTCTTTGTCTATCGACTCCTTACAACAGGAACCATTGAGGAAAAAATATTTCAGCGGCAGGTCATGAAACAGGGGCTTGGGGATGGTGTGGTAGATGCCAAGACGGCAATCAGTCATTTCACGCAAGAAGAGCTCAGGGATTTATTCACGCTAACCACGGGGCTAGATAATGATTGTGAGACGCATCGTCTTTTAGGCTGTGAATCATGTGGCTCTTCTGATGGGGTGGCAGCTAGCCCAGAGCCAGGCTCGCCAACGCCCATCAAGCGCAAATGCCAGCTAGGTCAATCCTCTACCTCCCTTATTCAGAAGAAAAAGACTCCGGGCTCAAGTGCTAAAAACCTTCTGAAATGGAAACACGTTCCCATCGAACAAATACCGGTTCAAATAAAGGATCCTCTCGTATTAGAGGTCAAAGACTTCTTGACGTTTTATTTCAGAATAAAGTCAATGTTTCTTAATTCGAGAGAAGGAATAAAATAATAAAGAATAAAATTGTCATTTTTCTATGAACTAGAATTATTGTTATATAAGAGGACCCTCTCAGATTTAACGTTGGATTGCTGGTCTTGGGGGTATTTTCCTTGTTGGGCCCCTGTTGGGACTCCAAGTAGTATTGGTTGGGATGATTGACGAGTCCCGAAGATATTTCGTAGCCCCTCACGGCCTGGAATTGATGCGAGCAGGCCTTTTGGAAGTGTCCCTCTCGAGAGAGCCTCAGGACTTCCTGTACATCTTCTTCCTTCATTCCAGTGGAGGCCAGTTGTGAGCGGAGAAAGGCGGGATCGTGGTGCCTGTAGGGACATCCGTGGTTTTCTCCGGGGCCTACGGCATCCTTAATTATCTTCATGCAGTTCCAAGGGCCCAGTTGATCTTTTTTCCCTCTAGGCCGTAGTTGTAGCGGATGTTGTAGGTGTATTCTTTGTCAAAGGAGTCCAGCTTCACGTGGGACTTGGTAATTCCCCTCGGAAGAAGGCGATGGCGTCTTGAAGAGTGAGTCCGATTCCTTGAGGAAAAGCCCGTACTGTATCCGAGCTTTGTACTTGATGTGGTGATCCTTGCTCAGTGAGTCCTGGATGGTTTTCATACAGAGGGGGAAGGATTTGTTGGAGAGAGGGACTATGTGCTCTGGGAGAAGTCGGTCCGAGGAAGAGACGTTGGAGTAGTCCCGTCCCACGTAGCGCTTGTCCAGGTCGTTGAGCATTCGGACGAGGCGTTCGTCTTCGTCTAGGTTGGGGAGCGTCTTACAGGTGAGGACCAGGTTCTGGGAGAGGAGAGACTTGAATGTCCAGTTGAGGAGGGATATGATGTCCGTGTCGGGGACGTAGGCATATCCATTGGACACCAGAACACGACGCTGACGAACCAGCTCCAATGCTTCCGTGAAGTGAACCTAGGACAAAAATTAAGAAAATATATATGAAGGTCCTGAAGTTTCACTAGAATTATAGCAATACAGCCAATTAAAAATTCTCAAATATAATATGGAGCCTTTTCGTTCAATTGAGGTACCCTAGAACACTAATTAAACCATGATCAAAAATCCTAAAATATTAAAAAATGACACATATAAGCTCTATAAGTCCTCAACTACTATGCTTCTATATATTTTTGGGGTCCATCTCGGAACAGCAATTAAGGATTAATTTATTATATGGATATTAAAATTGAAAGTGAAGTTGATTTGTCTTTAGAATGGGAAAATAATTTAAGAAGACCTTTATTGGAGGATATTTATAATGAATTAAATGTATCTAATAGAAAAATATCTTATCATTAAGAATCAAAGGTCTCCAAGTATTTCATCTACACGAAATGTACATCAGTGCGTCATTTTAATACTACTTCGATTCCTCAAATTGCTCTGTTCTTATACAAACCCAGACTCGAATAGGAAGTGAATATCAAAATTAATAAAAAACATTCTTTATATGTGTTTATATATTATTTTTGACTGATATTTTGATTCTCTTTTCTTAACTACTAATGAAGTTCAATTGATTCATTATAATGATAGGCATTAACTAAGTTTATGTATTATTGTTATACATCATTAAAGTGCAGCTATACATTTGAATTTCTAATCAAATGGTTAAAATTCAATCTAAACATATAGGTAAACAATATATAACTATATATATTTTAACTATGTAAGACCCACAGTTAAAATATGACATATGTGTTTCATAACAAGAATAATATAAAATTACTTGACTTTTCGCCCAAGAGCTATGTCGTGTCGATCAAGTTATTGAGGTACGTCAACTTCTGAGTATCAATTCATATTCAAGTGCTTTCAATTCTTCTTTTCTTTGAGCCACATCTCAAGTGAACTCTTCAATAGTAGAGGTCTTTCTTTCTTTCTCTCTCTTCACCTTGAAGTACTTGTTTCCATTTGCATATGGATTGACCTCCCGTAGCTTGTCCCCCAGGAGGACTTGCTCATCCGTTTGAAGTGGAGCAAAGCTGAGCTTATTGAGGCTCATAAAGTCTCCCAGCTCTTCTGTGCTCATCCCTGTGAATCGAAAGCGAAAGAGCTCCACTTCCTGGTTGATGAACCAGCGTCGAAGCTCTTCCGTGCGAGCATAGGCCAGACGAAGAATAAAGTGGGAGAGATGATCCTTCCGACGGTTCTCAAGAGACCGCGAAGAGCTACCATACAAGCTCATGAAGGACTCCAGACCACTGGAACGGATCTCGGCCTCCACCTTGGAGCGCCACTCCGCGCTATGAGAGCCAGCATGCTTCTCAAACACCCGGAGGACTTTCAATCGCTCCAGGGCAAGGCTCTCAAATTCCTCCAGAGAGAGATCATCTCGGGGTGGGGCGTCATAGAGCTGGAGGACGCAAGGATAGAGCTCCGAAAGGGAGGAGCTCTTCCAGTCCACATGGGAACGACGCGCTGCCAGGCGCTCCCGGCGCTTCACTGACTTGGAAAACTCCATACGGATCAATGGATGATGACAAGAATCCAAGAGGCTAACTTACTTCAATCTCCCGCGATTACGAGGAATAAAAAAGAAAATATGTGACGTCACAATGACCGCACAACCTCATAGCTAACTCCCAATCCTGGACAATGACCCTCAGTATCCCTTTTTCCACCCGTCATGTATTGAATAATGCATTTTCATATCAATGGCATCGTCCTTTCCATCTTGAAATATATTATCCATGAACTCCTCAATGAGGAATGCTTCAATAATGAAGTTCCATCCTTGGGGATAAAGTCTCTTCTACTCAGGCAATTTGTACAATCTCCTGATAACAAATCTAAAAACAGCTCGCTTTGTTGTCTCCCTTGTTTTTGGTGACGTCAAAAGACCTGTCATTGTGCTCAATTCTTCCAACACGTCATCTTTCTAGCTTTTCTGTCGTCTCTTTTCCCTTTCCCTTCTCTCTTCTCGATCCTCCCCTCCTCCGAGATTCCACCATGGGGCTCTGCAAATGTCCCAGGAGGAACATGACCAATCAGTTCTGCTATGAGCACCGTGTCAACGTCTGTGAGAACTGTATGGTGGACAATCACAAAAAGGTAATGCCAAGAGGACTACCCCGCCCTACCCCGCCCCTCCTAAACACCAAAGGACTTTTGATTTTTTAATTATTACCTTACCTTCTTAGTGTGTGGTCCAAAGCTATCTCCAGTGGCTGCAAGACTCCGACTACAGTCCCCGTTGCCCCTACTGCTCTCAAGACCTCACGGATCAAGCCTGTGTTCGACTTGTTTGCTATCGTAAGTCTCAACATCCCATGACGAGGGACATTTGAACAGAATGACCGACTTCAAACATGAGGAATACTTAAATGAACCAAAGTCACCAAAACTTATCTCAATGTTGAGGGCGAAGGCTTGCCTTCTCCCGAGAGAAGAAGGTCGATGTTGATCAACCCCAAGAGGGTATCTTAGGCTCGATGGACCAAATGGAATGAATGAATGTAGATTCATGTCCAACTGGAAGTTGCAATCCCATCCAACCAATTCATGGCTCTTTTTCCGGTCAAGGCAATTGAAAATCTCAATTAACTCTGGATTGTTAATAAAATACATAATTCATTATTTTTTATGATCACAACATATTACTATTCAATGCGATAAAAATATTGAAAATCAAACAAGAATTGATAAAAAGTACTTTTCCCGGTCACTAAATGAAATTGGACTTGTCTGCCATGTGCCCTCAATAATGAAATCGATCGATTTCAACTCTAAATGTCAATAAGGTCTACTTCTAGGAGCTCTTAAGTCCATTTTAACTATCAACGCTGAGAGTGCAGGGCCGTTTCCTACTAAGACGGAAAGCTCTTATTAAAAAGAACCTAGGTTCGATGCACTTATTTGAAAGATAGTAAGCTACTCCAGGGCCCTGGGATACTTCAACTATAAGACAATTTAATGGTGAGGTTGACCCTTCCTTCTTTATTAAAACGCAATACATTTTCATCACATCAAAAATAACGATAGATAGTACCGGAAAGCAAATATTTTTGATGAAGTCTAAATAATAATGGGATTTTTGACGTTTAACCTTCCATGAAAATGAAATCAATATACTCTGTATTCTATATACCTCGAATAGTATGTTCATTACTTTGGATTCTTGTATGCATTTTGTTTATGTTATAGTTTTTGTTTCATTTAAAAAACTGTCATTTACCCAAGTTACTATCTCTCTTTCTCCAGATGTATTTCACTGGGCCTGTTTGGACAAGTACTCCCGTTCCTTGCCCTCAGACACGGCCCAGGCGGCTATAGCTGCATCACCTGCGGAGACTGCATTTTCCCTCCGGACAACCTCGTATCTCCCGTCGCTGACGAACTACGGAGGACTCTCTCGGACGTCAACTGGGCCAGGGCTGGACTTGGGATGAAGCTCCTGGAGAATGACTCTGAGATAAGACCACAAATAGGACCTAGACCCACGCCAGAAGGAGAATGCCTACAGGTAAGGTTGAAATAAATGATTGAACAAAAAATAAAAATAAACTCACTTTGACGATTCGACATAGAAAATAAAGAAAACATGGTGATGAAATACAAAAACAGGTCTATCGGAACAAACCTTTTTGTTATCCCTAATTACAGTGTTGTGGATTGAACGGAAAAATGAACGCCTTTCGCGAACGCACGTTCAATATCGAACGCCTGAACGGATAATAAATGAACGGACGAACGTTAAATATTTTTTGTGTTCGTCCGTTTAATTTATATATGTTTTTATAAGATACCGTCTATGCAAATAGTGTGGACATTTTTTTAAATAAAAGATATTCCATCAAAAAGTGAAGACTGTTCTTTACAAACAAAAGTGCAATAATTGAGAGTCATTCTGTATAAAAGTGTCGATGTTTTTTTACCATGGACTTTTTATAAAGGAGACAACACAACTGGACCATGAAGAGTAATTTACCTATTTGGCGCCACTGGTTGACATTCATTAAGATATATTGAATAAGAACAGACCTGCAAGCTACTGTATGATTTTTATAAACGAAATTCACCAAATTTTAGATCAAAATCTGTCAAAAAAGAACTCATCAATTAAAACAAATGTTTCTTCTTTATTGAGTATCCAGTTATTAGATAGGCTGCTAATTAAACAAAAATAATATAATTCGTTTAAAAAAGTAGTCAATTCAATATTTTTTCAAAAAAGTATGTACCTATATATAATGCTTATATTCGCTACTGGATTTTTTTGCCTATCTGATCGATTGAATTTCATCCATTTATATAATACAAATGATATTAACATAGATAATACTTATATATATACAATAATAATAATAATGAGTATTATATCATAATAAATTAATCGAACCTAGGATCAATTATTAGATCTATTTGATTTGATGGAATTGAATCCTTGTATATATGGATGGCTTTTTTCTTCGCCTTGATATTATCAATTGAGTATTGTAGCTTTGTAATAACTATACGATGCAGCAGTTTCTCGTGTGGTGAAGGAATAGTTAAGTTTTGAGACCCTTGCTGCTAGGATTAGGATATATAAAATACATTTTTACATAATATTAAACTTAATAAAAAAAAGTAGAACTTTACCTCCGACTAGCTTTTGATGAAATCAGCATGATTAAAGTTGTTGCGTGCTATAGAAGAGAAGCTAAAATTGTGTATTTGCTTTCACATTGGATCGAAGAATAATTTTAACTCTGAGATCCAATCCTCAAAAATAAATAAAACTTTTTTTTCATTGGTTTGTTGTACTTAAACATTTTAAAAAAGTGCGAAAACAACTACTCTAATACTCATATATTTTTATGCAATTCTATCTGTTTTTAATGATTGTGTTTTATTTATTTTACGATCGTAATATACCATTTTCAAGGAAGACTTAAAAACTATTGATATGACTAGAATATTTTTTTAACGTATTTGGGGTTGTCAAAAAATATTTTTATTAAAATATGTCTCAGTGTGATAAAACTGCAAATAAAATAACAAAAATATGTAAAATAAAACTCTTCTGAATAGCTGCGTACAATGAACATAAACGAGGGAGTGCGATAGCTCGATGCGCTAAGGCGTGTTCAACTATCAATGCTAAGGGCGCAGGTTCAACACCTCTCGAGAAAGCAAGATCAATTTTGGTCAACCTCATTGATAAGATCCTTGGCTTGATTGACTAATTTACATTCTAGTATGCTTATTTATATCCACATGGATGCGATTCGATGTTGAAACAAATAGGCAAAAAAACAAAAACAAACATTTTCGTTCAAATTTACTGTTCAATAGCAATTGTCTAAATATAAAATGACAGGACAATTTATCAACATAGTTGGACTGGTCCTCTTTCCACTTAATATGTTTTTTCATCTCTCTTCCGTAGATCCGCTCCAGTCCCATGGAGTCCAACCTGACGCACTATCCCCACCATGCCCTGTCCTCCTCCTCGACAGCCTCTCTGCTTCGATCCACTTCCCCCTCCACCGTCATTCGAGTCACCAACGATCCAGACGACAACAAGTACAAGCGACGAAGTCCCTTGGAAGCCATGAATCGCTGGCTTCGAAGCTTCTTCCCCTACGCACGAAGACGATCCTGGGGACGAAACAAATATCTCATCTACTTCTTTCTATTCCTCTTCGGTGTCATGGGGATCATTGTTCTCTTTTCTGTCATCTCCGGAGACCGGAACAGCATGGACAATCCCATGTTCGACCCCTTGAACAATCCCGAAATCCGCATAGGAGAACATTGAGCATTTAATTCAATATTACTGACGTTGGTTTTATACACTTTTTTAGAAAGCATAGGTAATAATTCTATGATTGTTTGTTATCGTCATTTAGGTATCTTCATGTTTTGTTTTTATGATATAAAGAGTCTTATTAATAAATATGCTATTCTAGCCTCTTTTTGGCATATTCATTCTGAGTTTATCCACTATCTTACAGAGTCTCCTCTGTGATCTGTCAATTTACCTTTTGTATTATCCTTTTTGTCCATAAAATTATTATACTTAATTATAATTCGACAACCAAAATCCCTCATTGGGCCATGAAAATAAAGCAAATAGTTTACATAGAAAATAAACATTCAATATTGAAATTATATTTATACTTGATATAAATAGTATTCAAGTAGGGTTTTTATTGCCGGAGACGTTTATAGGATGGGGCTACTTTAGGATCTAATGGGGGTAGTATATTTCGTGAGAGCGACTTCGTTATCCGTAGGGGTGTTCGCGTTATTCGAATGGGGTTTGGGGACAATTCGCTCCTCCGTGTGATCCGTATTGCTCGAAGGGGTCGGTAATGTTCGTGAACTTCGTCGTAGAGAGGAGAATCTTCATTCTCAACTTCGTTTGACATGTACCAGTTGTACTCTTCTCCGTTGGGCATCTCGGCCTTGCCTGCTTGAATGCTGAGGATGCCAGCGAATATCAGGGCAAATAAGAGAGTGTATTCCTTCATCTTCATTGTCTTTGGAGGAACTGGTGTTAAGGGAGGCTGTAGGAGGTCATTTATATACCCAGGATTACCCCTCTTATCAAAGCAACACGGATTAAAACCATCAATTGCTAACAACATATTTTGTTATTCTTTTAAATTTCAAAAGAAAATATTAATTTCTACACAAATATTATTATCCTCATCAAATAATCCCCGTTTCTTTTGCAAAACATAGGATTCTTATATTTATATATTAAGGAGGACGTAAAATATATGATCTAATAAAATATTTTTATCTTCCTAAGGCACAAAAAGAGGATTTAAAGCGATATTTTTTTTTGCGTTCATTGATAAAATTGGATTAATTTATCCGTCCCTCATTTGGTGGAAATTTGTTCAATTTTGCACTTTGTACTTCTTTATTCTGCATTAATCATTAAAAAAATATGTTAATTCAACACTGGTTCTATGGATGAGTGTTCAATTATGTGTTTTCTTCAATATCCTATCAATATCTATACTAATAAAAAAAGAATTCCGTTCGTTCGTTCGTTTCCCTGTATCTCCCGAACAGTTCATTAGATCCTGACGAAATTTTCAGTGAATAGATTTGAGAGCTCAGGGAGTGTCTTGGTGGGGTTGTCAACTCCCGAAAAATTCGTCATCGCCATGCTTATTTTATTAGCGAAAACGTTTTTCGACGATTTTTTAAAATTGCCCAGTTAGATTTTTACCAAACTTTCTGTGGATGATTATAAGGGAGTAACACGTGTTTTTAATTTATTGGGTGTTTACTGGAAAATTCGTTTTCCATACGATTAATTAAAAATAAGTTTCTTTCTGTCCCTGTAGGTATGCCCCCCTAAATTTAGGTTTTGTGGAAAATAACAACTTTTTATAATGCAACATCGCGCTAATCAAATTTTAATCATGCCAAGAGATGGCATAATAATAATGTCAATACTAATGAAAAAGAAAAGGAAAAAATTCCAATGACGACTTTTTTCGGAACTACTTTTCATAAGAAAATAATATAGGCACTCTATGAAATGACTTCTGTGATTTCTTCTTTTTATGATGTTTAAATACCCAGCCTTAAGAAATACAAAATGGAAAAATGGCAATGAACACCAAATGATGACTTTTTAAGGAATTTATTTTAATATGAAAAATCACACGCGATGATATCACTAAAATTATTCGACGATTTTTCTTTCACCAACTATTGTCAAGTTGGAAAATTAGGGCGTAACACGTATTATTAATTTATTATTGCTTCCTAGTAATAATTCGTTTTTATAAACGATTAATGGAATAAAAAAAGTATAAGGCATTCATGCGCCTTTCAAATAAAAATAATACATGTGTCAATACTTCATTTCTAGTTTTTTTTATTTCAACATCTACCTTATTGAAAACCCCTTTATAATATATCCGGGTTGTCGTATCCAAGAATAAAAATATAACATTCAGCCAACTATTTATTTTGATTTGCTACTGAATTATGTGTATTTTATTGCAGGTTTAACCTAAATTAATATTCTGAAGTAATGGCGAAGTTAAACTCTCATTATATAATTAATTAATTTCAAAACATTCCAAATTTTATGCACATATAATGATATATTTAATAATAAAGAAAAGACATCCTAGATAGGTCACTACCCGCTGATACAAGATTAAGTTCCGGTGGATCTATTCTAGGAGCTAAATAAACAAATTATATTAATTCAATATACTCATAGAGAAGAATTTATACGATTATTGATTTTTCAGCTGCTCTATACAATTTATTTTTCAATTTCTTCAATAACTATTTATATAACTTATGATAACGATACATTTATTTTTCAGTATTCGAAGCACTGTAAGAAATGACAAAACCTTTGATAAACGATAAAAAAATAGTGGACGAGAAATAAAAAAAGGGAATACAATCCATTTTCAATATTATTCTTCCCGTTCACGGAAAGAACTCCTATTTTTGTTTTGTTATTGTATTTGATTTAAATTGATATACATTATTTAGTATAATAAAAGTTAAATTATTTATTAGCGTAATTAGCCAATGAGAAAATATTTAAATGCAAGGAGAATTGCTTCTAAAGTTATTAACAAAAAGACAATCTTGATCATCATCAAATATCAAACATAGCTCTACATCCATAAATTGCCAAACATTTCTAACGGAAATATACTAGAATTTGAATTATAACATTAAAATATGAAAAATTTGAAGATGACTTAGTAAAACTTTTCCCACATGAAAACTGGAAGAGTGTTTTTGTCAAAACAATTAAGTGTGTAATAAAAAGAAAATAATTATATTTTCTTTGGTTTATTGACATTGGATGGTGTAATGAATTGTTTGCTCTATATTTGATATATATATATATATATATAATGGAATACAATAGAAAATCATTTGAAAAAATAATAGAATTATAAAAAAAGAAAAATGATTAATGGTTCTAAAAAATATAACTATTGTTTCGCGATCACTTTTAAGGATCAGCGACATAATGAAGAGCCTTTAACCTTTTTTTTTCTTCCTGTATTTCAGTTCTTATATAAAAGTAGAAGAAGTTGCGTACAAAATACAAAGACATTTTAGTCTTAAATTAATACAACGAAAAAAGAACGAATCAAATAAACAAATTATATAAATAAATACAATAATATCACTATGGTATAACAGACTTAGATAAATAACAGACTAAAATTAGTATTATAATAATGAAGGTTAGTGTTGAATCAGACTTAGTGAAATTGTGTCCCTTATTTTTCTTGTAGGTGGACAGTTTATTTACAGAGATGCTCCGCCCGTCAAGAGCATCCCGGACACATTCAGCTGACTCCCACGAAGTCGCAATCCTGACCAACTCCTCTCGGGTGGGTTCTTCTTTCCGGAGAAACTCCTCACGAAGTTGCTTGTCTTCTATACCGGTAATTATTATTAATGTATATAGATAATCCAAATTAATATTTTTGAGCTCTGCTTCTTGTCCCTCTAATTGTAGGCGTAAATACCATTCAGAAAACGTTTCTCCAGATTTTGGTTGCAATTGAAGAAATTATATCTCCTCTTGATCATCGGTGTTCTTCGAAGGAAACATTTCTGATCTCTTCAATGCAACCGTTCTCACCGAAGATTGGAGTGTGATTGTGGACTTTTGTGGAAAGAAGTTGTTGGAGTAACAAATCAAGGCATGTGTGTAAGTAACCGCGTTGTTCACTTATCTCTATAGTGCCCATATTGTTTGACTTATAGAAACAATCAAATCCTTGTTTCCAGGAACGAAATTCGGCCAGAGAAGACTCCATCAGGAGACGAGGAGGCTTTAAGGACTCATTTACTCGAAGAAGTCCTTTTGGAGGAACTGAGGAAACCCCCGGAGATTCAGAATCCAAGGAGCAGAAGGACAAATTCAATTCCATTACCTTTTTTCCGAATTCCTCCAAAATCAAAGTTTCCTTCAATGACTCCTCCTCGGTCCACACGTCCACAAGACAGAATGCACCCTCCAATGTAGTGAATGATTCACGCATTTTTACTATTGAAGTATTAAAATATTCACTCTCACTTTTTGATAGTGTCTTTATTTCTCGAGCCCCGAATTTGTTGACCAATGCATCGCAGACTTTGATATTCCGTGTCACGGCGCTCTTTAATCCGCCATATTGGCGCACGGAATAATTCACTGACATATTAATAAAGAACTGCCGACTGCGCCCAGCAAGCATGAAAAGCTCAACATGGTATTCAATAGTCTGCACTGTGCGTGCCTGGTCATTCGCGAATGCGTCATACGGGGTCCCACTGAAACGTACCTTGCGGACAACTTCGGCATCAAGGAGGAAACCCTAACGATCAACGATGTGAAGCAGTTGTACCTGGCAGCGTACGGTCTTCGCGCCAGGAGCAGATTTCTTTTCATCCCCTTCAACAAGCGAGAAGTGAGGGTCCTGCTACAGTCAGCTGCCAAAGTCAACCCTGGGAGCATGGAGTAATACATCGCCATGGAGTGCTCTCCATGGCCAGCGATCTTATGGACTTCGTTACGATGTACGCTGGGCGAATAACTGAGAAGACTTCGCGGGGATTGGAGTCCAATAGGCACATATTAGCTTCGTACATGACCTCGCTTTCGGGACCGCAGACCGTGGAGCACCTTAACCGTATGGTCCGGAAGGCCTGTGGGGATGACTGACATTGACGCTGACATCGTGTCTAAGGTGCTCCCAGTTTTCACGAGTATTTCAGTCATGGATGATGAGTCACACGACAGGTCCATATGCCGGACCAAGTGTCCCCAACAAAGAAGGCGAAGGCTACCAGTGCCTATGACTCAATGCTGGACAACATGGGCTCCTTCCTGTCTGAATTCGACGTAGAGTACAACGACGAGCTGGCCATCCAGGGCCTGATGACCACTGCTTCAGAGGAGGAGATATACGTGACGTCCTTCACAAGCTGATGCGGTCTGAGGCTTATGAGTCCGCAGAAGCAGACCTGATGGTCATGACTACAAAGGATCGCGAGGACATGTACCGCCGGCCCCTCGATGACTACCCCAACCTGACTGGGATAACGCTGGATCAGGTTTTGGCCAGGATGAATGTGGACAACGACGACGAGGACCATGACTTCGAGTGACACCGTGCTTCATCACCATCTGCAGAGCTCCACCCCCAACAAGTGCAAGTGGACAGTGAAAAGTGGCATCACATATTTCCTTTATGATTTTTATTGGTGCATTTCTGTGTGTGGTGTTTTTGTGTAAATCTCTTATGCCCCCAACCAGTTGAATTTATGTCTAGTGCCCCCATTTGGCATATATGCTAACTCTTGTTTTCGTGTATGTAAAAACATTTTTAGAGCTTTGTGTAGGTAATAAAAATCGCCCTGCGGACTTGACCCATATGGACATGTCGATCCCATCAACGGTGAGCGGGAAGCGACTCCTTGACAAGCTATATGTGGGCACACACACCATGTCCGCATTTCCAAATTCAAATCACATGGCTGTGGAGAAGCGGGACTTCGATGCCAGGTCAGATCGCCTCTCACGAGTTGTTAAGGACGAGCGGACCCGGTGGGGTACCTCTCACTAAAATCTGTCATACATGTCCGGGGCGGTATGCATGGTCTGTATAACCTTGGTGGTGCTACGCGAACGGAGTTCGAATAGGGGCTGATAGACGATGTCTATGACCATGATCACGAGACGATCTTGCTAGTCGACAGTCCCCAGGAGTTTGATGCGCACCTAACAGCTCTGGCTGCCTCATCACGGGCAGTTGCGTCTGCTTCAAGTGTTTTCTGCGTTCTGGAGGCAGCGAAGGCGAGGATGTACCCGGGGGCCGAGGTAACGGGAAAGAGGAGCTCAGGCCCCAGTCATCATGTCAATCATTTCCCGAGGCCAGAGCTGCTTGCCATGCCATCCATGATAACCCTGTCAGGCAGTCCCGTCTCACAGCAGGCTGGACTCGGACCACGTCGGACCTGAACGCGGGTTCAACAGGATGCGGAAGAATATCGAGACGGACCCGAGGATCCATGGGAGTGACAGTGGGCATGCTTGCTCTTTAGTATGAGATGCACATGGAGGGGGACCACATTAACATGCAGATGACCAGCATAGACTCCGAGGTCCC